>JBCFYV010000012.1:53303573-53776695 GCA_039000515.1 Timema cristinae
GAGAGTACTTACCCCACCATCATCACTATTAAAGATTACTTACCCACCATCATCACCATTAGAGAGTGCTTACCCCATCACCATCACCATTAGAGAGTACTTACTACACCACCATCACCATTAGAGAGTATTTACACCACCACGATCACCGTTAAAAAGTACTTACAACACCACCATCACCATTAGAGAGTATTTACACCACCACGATCACAGTTAGAAAGTACTTACAACTCCACCATCACCATTAGAGAGTATTTACACCCCCACGATCACCGTTAGAGAGTACTAATACCGTCACCTGCACCGTTAAAGATTGTATTTAATTTGAATACATTTGACATGCACTTTCTCGTCTAGACTGAGAAATTAATCAACACACAACTTATAAACTAAGTTAACAACTGAACAGACACGAAGCTAACCAGCCGTTAATTCCTCCCTGCGATAGCGGATCTCCCGATTCCACCCAAAGTATATTTATCCCAAGTAAGTGGACAAGCAAAGGCATTACATTAGTCTTGTATGCATTACTGTAGCCATGGATATCCTGGCTCAAATCTTCCTTTCACTCTACATATATAGGGGTACACTATATCTAAATTTTAACTTGTATTACATTCATTGGTGGTCGCATGGTATAGGGCATCTTTCTCATGTTAGAGCGAATTGCCAGTGAGGAGAATATTGGTGTTTGAATCCCTGTCAGATGTAATGAGGGGGATTTACCCTAAACGATTTACCATTGCGGGTTAGTTTCCTCTAAAACCCTAGCTTTTTAATCATTATTCCACTAGCGTATTTAATACACACGAAAACCCAAATGGGTACTTAGTATATTCCATATACCTCCATAAAAAATGTTGTCCAGAGAATTCAATTTTTTATTTGTGTTTTTGGATCATTAAAGAAGCAATTTAGCTTGGTAGACATTGCTGACGAGGGCTAAAATATTCTGGACGACATTTTTAAAAATAGTGGATGTGTTGTAGGGGTGATGTAATATTTCGGGAATTATGAGACCTATATACTTCATTATGGTGTCAAAACATAGGTTTTGGGGTTCAAGTACCAGTCTTAAAGAGACCAAAAATATTTGTTCAGAGCAACCCTTTTGCCATTTTTCAAAATGATGGCACTATAAAGATGGATTTTAGCCACAATATTAGTAATTTAATATTAGTAATATTAAAATTAATATTTAATAATTTTAATATGGTTATCCGTTGATTCAAATTTGTAAACAAGAGTCAAGCATGTGGTGGCAGAGGATCTTCATCTCCTGACAGAATTTTGTTAACTAGAAAATTTGAGGACTCTTTAAATAAAATAAACGTGTCATATGCCAAACTAATAGAAAGAAAAGCTAACATAAACTGCAGCTGGACAGAAGAGTGAAACTTTGTTACAACATGACACAGAAGAAGTTGTATCACTCACCTAGCCAGCCACAGTTGACTCGTTCCGACCCGTCTACAAACCTTGTTACAACATGACACAGAAGAAGTTGTATCACTCACTTAGCCAGCCACAGTTGACTCGTTCCGACCCGTCTACAAACTTTGTTACAACATGACACAGAAGAAGTTGTATCACTCACCAAGCCAGCCACAGTTAACTCGTTCCGACCCGTCTACAAACCTTGTTACAACATGACACAGAAGAAGTTGTATCACTCACTTAGCCAGCCACAGTTGACTCGTTCCGACCCGTCTACAAACCTTGTTACAACATGACACAGAATAAGTTGTATCACTCACCTAGCCAGCCCCAGTTGACTCGTTCCGACCCGTCTACAAACCATGTTACAACATGACACAGAATAAGTTGTATCACTCACCAAGCCAGCCCCAGTTGACTCGTTCCGACCCGTCTACAAACCATGTTACAACATGACACAGAAGAAGTTGTATCACTCACCAAGCCAGCCCCAGTTGACTCGTTCCGACCCGTCTACAAACCTTGGTTCAACATGACACAGAAGAAGTTATATCACTCACCTAGCCAGCCCCAGTTGACTCGTTCCAACCCGTCTACAAACCTTGTTACAACATGACACAGAAGAAGTTGTATCACTCAGCTAGCCAGCCCCAGTTGACTCGTTCCGACCCGTCTACAAACCTTGTTACAACATGACACAGAAGAAGTTGTATCACTCACCTAGCCAGCCCCAGTTGACTCGTTCCAACACGTCTACAAACCTTGTTACAACATGACACAGAAGAAGTTGTATCACTCACCTAGCCAGCCCCAGTTGACTCGTTCCGACCCGTCTACAAACCTTGTTACAACATGACACAGAAGAAGTTGTATCACTCACCTAGCCAGCCCCAGTTGACTCGTTCCGACCCGTCTACAAACCTTGTTACAACATGACACAGAATAAGTTGTATCACTCACCTAGCCAGCCCCAGTTGACTCGTTCCGACCCGTCTACAAACCTTGTTACAACATGACACAGAAGAAGTTGTATCACTCACCAAGCCAGCCCCAGTTGACTCGTTCCGACCCGTCTACAAACCTTGTTACAACATGACACAGAATAAGTTGTATCACTCACCTAGCCAGCCCCAGTTGACTCGTTCCGACCCGTCTACAAACCTTGTTACAACATGACACAGAAGAAGTTGTATCACTCACCTAGCCAGCCCCAGTTGACTCGTTCCGACCCGTCTACAAACCTTGTTACAACATGACACAGAAGAAGTTGTATCACTCACCAAGCCAGCCACAGTTGACTCGTTCCGACCCGTCTACAAACCTTGTTACAACATGACACAGAAGAAGTTGTATCACTCACCAAGCCAGCCACAGTTGACTCCTTCCGACTCGTCTACAATAAACCCGAGATACACTTCGCTACAAAATTCACATTCAACTGAGCCAGAGTTCGAGGCTCGCTGCTAGCCGTGTTGGGAGAACCAAAAGAAAGGGGTGAAATTATCAAGGACATTCTGTCGCATAATCTTATTCCAACAAACGCATTATTTTATGGAGATGTTGCAACCAAATGAATGAGACACATACTCGTACAAGAGCTCGATAAAACCTTCACTTGAAGAATGTCAAATCAAGAAGCAGTCCTCATTGAAAAACGGCTGTTGTTGTGGACTATATGTCACAATGGCGGATGGTCAAGATTTCATAATGCAAAATTTCGGAAAGGTAGTTCAGACCATTCTAAAGATATCAAAGTCAGTGTGTACCTTGCAAGAACTTCACATTGTATTTTACAGTTATCTTGAACTATTTGTCAAAGAATATGAAAAAATCAGACGAATTTCTACAAGTGGAAAATTTACCTTGCTTGCATAAAAAATTCTACATATATGTACCTGTGCAACTTGATAATTCCTTGTAAACATCGAACAAGATTAACTTGGGGGTGTTCACTTGCCAAAACAATACTGATGCTTCAGCTTCATAATTGCAAGTGAAATGATTGTCAATAAGGAGTTTACGCCTTAAGGGATATATTAAAGAAGTACGGGCCATATTGTTCAAGAAATTAATACCAAACTGGAAGAAGTTGACCTTCATGCTGTGCCACATGTTGAGTGGGCTGTTCAAAATGGTTCCAATTGATTCATTGTACCGTCAAATGACACATATGTTATTATTGTGCTACTTATATTTGTTGCAATGTTCATAATTCTAGGATTGTCAGTGTTATGGATGCGTTATTAAACAGGCGAAAAGAGACACTTGATCCCGCTTCATATTATCTAAAAGAAACTTTACTCAGATATGCCCAGTTTTCTTATCAATGCTAATATTATTATGAGCAAACTGGAACAAAGCTTGGAGCTTTAACTGTTGAACCTATGAAGTTTATAAAAGAATTTGCTGAGATTGAAGAATAATGTGTCTTTAAAAACGTATAAAATACCTTGTGCGTGTGTGTAAAATAGATTCTGAGAGTGACACATTTGAAGAACTCCGGTACAGTGAGTTCAAGAAATCCATTCCACTAACCAACCTTACGCCAACATATTCTGTGCGTGGACACATTAAAGCGGTGTTCTACTTGATCATAAGATGTTTCAATACTTTAAATCATGAATATGTGGAGAAAGCTCCTTTTTAATTTGGTTGGTAGGATGTTGATGGAGTGCTGAAACCTACAAAATATCAAATCGCCTACCCAAAGAACTTACACATACATCTACTTGCAAAACCTGTGCCAAAAAAATAAATCCCTGACGATTTTCTTCTAAATGGTTCAACATTCTGCAAATGTTCAACAAGTGATTGCTAAAACAAATAAATAAAATGAACTACGAAATTAATAGTTTTAAAACAGGAGTGATAAACATTATTTTTTTCTCATGTTCAAATTATAAAAATTGTTTGGTGTGTTCTTAAATGATTAAAAACCATTATTATTTTTTCATTTCTAGATGTCTTTCTTCTTCCTCTATTATAGCCACCATTTTGAAAAATGATGAAAGGGTTGCTTTGAAGAGATTTTTTCCGTTTCTATAAGACTACTCGACCCCAAAAACCTATGTTTTGACACCAAAATGAAGTTTGTAGGTCTCATGGTTCCTGAAATATTACATCATCACTGCAACACATTCACCATTTTCAAAAATGGCATTCAGAAAAATTCGGCCATGATCAGAAATGTCTACCCAAGCTAAATTACTTTTCTAATGATCCAAAAATACAGAAAAAATGTAATTCTCTGGACAACCTATTTTTACGAAGATATATCAAGGGGTCGGGATTATATAAAAAAAACGGAGAAAAATAAACCCTTTCGATGTTTATATTTTAGTGCAACTCGTCCAGACGGTGAATAAGACACGGGGCCTAAAAAAGATTATTATAGTATTATAGAGTAAAGAAAATACACTAAGCAATAATTTCCCATATACTTCCCCTTTGAAAAATATGCATAGATAACCTACGTTTAATGTCAAAATGACAGTAACTTATGATATACATGAATCTTTTTTAAATGGGCACAATTAATTTCTTTGTTCAATAACGACTACAAATCTAAGCCTAATTTTGCCCTAACCAATAATGAGTGTATGATCGTTATCCTAGAACACATTATTACTGCACATGTTGGACGTGGTTAACATGAGGCAGACGTGTCAAAGAGTAAATACAAATAATATTGTTTGACATGATTGCGACCGAAACCAATTAATAACCTCTTCCACAACGGCAATCATTTACGTCACATCCGGATCAATATGTGGTTTCTGTCAAAGCGTTCCGTGGGAATCAATGAACACTGCGATTCCTCGCGTCATAAGACCGATTTAATATTAATATTTTTGGTAAAAAAAACCAGCATATCTGGTATTCCAAGCTTGTAATTTATTAATAGTTTCTCCCTAAATCTTTTTAAATTATCTTTTTATTTCAACCCATGTCAGTGGGAACGTGGACTATCAGACTCAACTATGGTGGTTTGTTGGAGGCTGGAAGGTAAGGGTTTTAATCCCGGGAGGATGGTTTCTTACCCTCCTTCCACTCATTTGCGGGTATATTTCCTCCTAATTAGATTTTACTGATTCCTAGCTCAGTACCATAAAATGCTTATAACCCGGGCGGGTACTAAGAAAGGTTGAGGGGAAAAACTGTACTTTTCTGCGTACAAAATACTTTTCAATTAAGAGGACATTATGGTGGGTTTTTTTTTTGTTCAATCGTTTCGAAATCCAGCACCGATGTTTGTAAAATCAATATCCGAAAAATATTTTTAATATTATAAATTATAAATTGCTTTGAGAAAGTAGGTAATGAAAAACCCATTTTGAATCAAGTTTATCCCGACAAACACAAATATTCAAGATGTATAAATATGGAGATATTTGGAAATTCAATTTAATAATGCAGTACTATAGTAATATACCCTATACAAGGGATGCCAAATCAATGGCACGCGTGCCACTGGGTGGCACTTGAACATGTTTTCACGTGGCACGACGACGCGGGAAAAAAAAAAAATAAAACGTTTGCCAAAAGGTTCATTTTTTTGAAGCCGATAATTATTCTAGGTCTTTGAAGGTGTTATTTTCAATGTTTTGTATCTAAGTTAATTAAATTATTATTGTCTTATAAAACAATCACTTTGACAATTTGATCAATTCTCCTCCTTTAATATTTAAGCATTATTAAAATATTTACAATTTGATTTGAATTGTTCATTACAATTCATAATAAGACTAGTCAACAAGTTTTGATGTTTAAATCCTAATGAACAAATCTAAATGAGAGGTGGCACACCAATCCATTTCAAAATTCTTCTGTGCTGGGGGTCCGGGGTTCAATACTCGGTCCCGGCACAGATTTATCTGATTGCCAAACCCTTCCTTAACCTCTGACAAGATGTGTATTAATCACAAATTGTTAATGTGTGTAATGCTAGATCTTCACCGTGGTTCGGATCCCACGTTAAACTGTAGGTCCTCCATTTCATCTCACAATCACCCTACCATTACACATTAGCGTAAGTGCTTACAACCCTAATGGATGGTAAGACGTGGTGCTAATAATAATAATAATAATAATAATAATATTTCAAAATTCAGAGAGTGTTTGATGGTACACTGGTTGGAAAGTTTTTTCCCTACCTGGCCTAAGATAAAATAATCATTGTAAAAACATTAGAGGCCCACCAATATAAAATAAGCACACAAAAATTAACGCCGAGAAAAACTGAGAAAACCACAATAAAATATCACATGTATTAAATCATGTACCGCATTCGAGCCTCGACAAGACCATGACCAGCAATAAACTCTAACTACTAATGGCATTGTCTTACTTAGACCACGTCATCACTTCCTCACTATTTAGTCACCATACATTTCTGCAACGAACTGTGATGAAACTCTGAAAGTGAGTTAACAAAAATATTAACAAATTAAATCGATGTTTTATTAATTAGCCTAGTTAATGGATGTAAACTTTTGTATTTAACTGGCAGCAATAAGCCAACTACCGAGTCGAAGGTGGCTGCGTTATCTGATAGCTCGTGGTCTTAATAAAATCACACATTTGTAGCCGACGATTTCCGCACGTCCATTATAGACTCTGCCTTAAAATATGAGTGAATAATAACTCTGGACACGGGTCTATTCCTGGATAGCTCAGGTGTAGGACATCGGCATACTAAGCCAAAGTTCCCGGGTTCGATTCCCGTGTCCAGGTGTAATTTTTCAATTTTCAGGATACAATAATATATGCATTTTTATATATGTGTACTGAGATTCTATATCCGCTATGGCTATAAGAAATGTTACACTTGTGTACTTGCATATGTTAGAGAGAGAGATTTGGAGACCGTTTAGGCTAAGAACTTTTCTGCTGGGAGGGAACTAGAAACGCCCTAGTTACATTAATCTGTAAACTAGATTATTTGAGACTGACACCTTTGTCCTCAAACCCACTGGTACATTTACTTTAATTATAATTTTATATCCATTACTATTCCCAGCCTGTGGTCTGGGTCAGTTTTTTATTCATTCCATATAATTATCTTCCACTACTGGCTGGCTAGGCCTGTCGTAGCTTCATATGCCTTATAATCTAACTTAGACTAGGACAGGTACAACATCCAGTCCCTCGGTCGTTGAAATTACCGTGTCCAGGTTGTCATTTTTCACTTAATTTAAAATTATTCAACTATCAGGACTTACCGCAGATAAACACCACGTTTTAATTTGTGATACACGTGAATTAATATTATTAAATATGATTTCTTAACACCGAGAGCACTAAGACGTTAACCTTAAGGTAACATTTTCATTGTAGGTTATCCGTATTATAATATAAGCATAAAATTTCAAATGGAGCATTAACTTTCATAATACGAGGGAGGGAAACCTGTTTTAATAGTAAAATAGCATTTGTCAAATTTAAACATATTTAACAAAATTAAACAAGATAATACATCAAAGCGATTATTTTATATCAAACACTTTTAGAGAGTCAATTTTGATATGAGCATATAATGACAATAGAGTATTTTAGATTTTAATTACTACTACAAAAAATTGTGACCATAAATCATGTTTTATTTAATTGAACTTCGAGTAAATGTGTTTAGCATAAATCATAATTTGTTCATGTTACAAATTAAAATTTTATGCATTTAAACAAGTCAAACAATCTTTTTGAGTGAAACATGAAATAAAATAAATAACTCCCAAAAATGTTTTGCAGTATAAAAAGCTGTTTTTAATGAAGTTCAATATCGTTACGCTTTTAGTGAAGGTATGTACTCGTAACTGTTATCACATTTTCAACAACCTACATTTGTTGACCATCACTTCATAACCATATGAAAGAATATTTTATAAAATTGGTGGAGCTTTAGAGTTTGATATTTATGTAGATAAATGAGTTTAGTGAGGAAAAAAAATTATGTTTGGTTTAATTTACACTTATTTACGTACTAGATGTCATTAGGAACATGAAATTCACTACCACACTCACCTAAGTACGCCACTTATCCCTATATTGAGCCAGTTCCACCCAGTCCACCTAATTATATCCTATATCTTTTAGGTCCATTATAACGTTATCTTACCATATGTGAATACTTCTTCCCAGTGCTCTCTTCTCATTCCTGGTTTCTTCACTGAATATAATTTATAGAATTGTAATATTATGTCCCGGAAGATTGTATCATATCCCATAATGTAGGTCCACTAAAATAGATATTTTATTTATGTTTGTCGTGGCTATAATACCAATTTGCCAAACTAAAAATAAAACCGTTTGTAGTCAAATGACAAATTATGTGTCTGAATTAGAATTATATTATACTACTATAAAGCCACATGGCTGACTCGCTCACTGACATTAATAATACCACTTCCAGATGAGCAAAAAACTTGAAATTTGGCAAACTTATAATTTTTAGCCTGTAACCGACGGGAAAATTCCAAAAATTTCTGAAAAATTTTCAAAATGGTGGAGCAACTTTAAAGTCAGTGCGGACCTTTCTTTAGAGGTCTCTTGTGGCTAAACTGTAAGACCTATCAAAAAACGGCTCTGGAATTACATTAGTTTACATCCACTTACAAATAAAACTCACTGGGGGTTTGGGGGTGGAGCCCCCAACGAGCAAAGCGAGTATAGAATTACAGAACCACACACAATATCGAATCTATCTCTGACTTTTAAAACTAGAGGTAGGGATACAAACAACTTGCCAATTCTCATGGTTTTAGAATTAAATCTAAAAACATATTAAATATTCGATATTTAGAAATAATAGGTTTAATATATTTCATAAAATAGATAGTTTCTTTAAATAACAAACTAGCTTTAGTAATTAAATTTAATACCGGGAACAGCAAGTGAGCAGACTAAATATAAAAGTTTTTCCTTTATTTAAGGTATATAACGTGCAATTGTTGAACCATCTGGTTATTTCAGCACTCAATAATTTCTATGAGCGAGAGCGAAAGGATATTTACATTTTGCTGCGGTTAAATTTTCACATACCTTCTAGTATTCTGTTAAATGCCACAATCGACGTAAAACTGACGGCTTTACTTACCATCCGAAGAAAGTTGAAATCCGTCAACATCGGCTGGGTTTTAGCCCACGAACATCGTGTCCTGGGGCGAGCATTTTACTTAAACACCACCGAGGTCAACGTCATAGTATTTATAAATAAAAATAATATTATTTGAAGAGGAGATTTATAGTTGATTGTTTGACCCTTCTCAATAGAAGTAATTAATCAAAATAAAATTGAATATAAAGTTGAAGGTTTGCTATAAACGTCTACTTTACCCAAATTGATCTTTTAAATTAAATTTAAATCTATTCAATGCTAGGAACAAGAAACATTCAAGCTACTTAGAGTTTAAAGCAAACTAAGGAAACAAGAGAATATAAAGCTTAAATAGACTATATCTTTATTCCCAGTTTTAGGAATATAGCTATCTAACAACCAATATGCAAGGGTTTTAATGAAGTTTCCTTATAACTTACATGTAGGCCTATTCTACAAAATTTAACTATAAATAATTGAAAGGTAAGCTCACGAGATATTAACTAATTAAATTTAGGGAAGAAATATTTTTCATTTTCATTTATTTGAGGTATTTAACGTGAAATTTATGAACCGACTGGTCCAAACTGGTAGTGAGACAAAAAGAAATAGGATTAAGAAATTAGTTTGGATACAGAACATGAATATCGTAGCTCTAAACTATACTTGGAAAACTACCCACTGATGCACCCGACTGATATTACAATCCCAGCCTTCTCGGTCATCGGCAACCATATGCAATGTGAGAAACGCCTTAGACCAATGGTGTGACTACAAACCCTTGGTGAACATCTAAATAACGCGACGGTTGGACAATAGGTCACTTCAAGAAATACATTTATGATAAATGAGAGTTCTACCTCCTTTCTTGAATAGACAAATATGCAACAATAGTCTAAATATTCTCAATATTTTATTAAATTGTACTGCTACTAACAGTACAACAACTACTAATGCTGCTACTACTACAACTACCACTAATAACAATAGCGAGTATTGCCAGCTATGTCTTATGTTGTGTTGCCAGAATAAGACTTGTGCCCATACATTACAACACTTAACTAAAGGCATGTCACCATGATGGTAAAATAAGTTGATATTAAACAAAGATTATACAAAACTATTGGTATCATTCTTTATCTTATAAAAAAATAATTTCAAATCCATAACAATATTTGTGGAAACAGCCAAAAGAACCAATACACACTTTGCACTATGGTTTATATGAAATTGTGTTATACTGAGCTACGTTTTACCATAAATATGTAAATATTTCTTAGGGGTTGTTACCTTAAAATGAAGCTTGTCTAGACTGGCTTGCCTGTGATGGGGAAATAATAAGTTCCAAACCGTCCCGGGTTAATGAGGGTCATCGTTTTCTCTAAATTATTTCCTACTATCGCTCTACAAAAATCCGGGTAAATTTCCTCTGAATTATATCTTATTCATCCTTACACCTTATCGTGTGATAAAATGAAGATAGTCCAGTAGGTATTAAGAGGCAGGGAGTAAAAAAACCAAACAAATGACATAACATTGTGCTTTGCTCGACTTCAAACCTCGTAAGGACCAATTTCATAAAACAAACTAGTATTGGTTTATATTCACCTAAACAGCAGCGTGACAAGAAATAAATCCAAGCTAATACCCTACTCACAAATTCAAATTAAACAGTGTGTAAGCGAGTTAATTTGTAATTTATCTTGTTGAGTATACATTCCAAGCTTTTGTTTGAGCTACTGTTAATTACCTCTAACGTTGTTTACATTTCATCAATTCTAAATGAGTAGATTTTTGCTATCGCCCAACTTGAATTTGTATAGGCAGGAATGGGCAACAGACCCGAAGCGAGTATTGATGTTACGTTTGAAATCTAGGGTTTTAGAAAAAGTATGCCGAACACGAATTTCTATGATAAAATAATCATACAATTGACGAGATAAGTATGTCCACAATGGGTCACTAAGTCACCGTTTTGACTAGTAGGTCGGGTTTTAATGCTTGCTGGGTGAAATAAGGGTGACTTTTTAGCTGTAATGTATCACTATTTTACTCTTATTCTCTTTTTATGCTAACTCACCTGAATTTTCTGTAAAAAAATGTGTATGGATCCCTTAAATAGAGCCGTAAAGAGTCAGTCCTATGGTAAACACAGTAAAAACTCAATATAAATGTAAATTACATCATAAATATAGGTTTATAAATTTAGTTGATTAACTTGAATACATTTAATCAAATCAATTATATTTTTAGTTACTTCACAATAACATAAAACCGTAGAGGACATTATGGTAGCTTAAACACTCTAAATTCTCACATAGCCGTACAAATAATTGTCGAATTTTACTCCGTCGTGTGTAATATGTAGACTTCAGGACTTTACTAAATATGTGATACATTCGTTTCCTTGTCAACATAATAATTTATGTATTTAACTAAAGTACCATTTATACAGTTGATTCTCTTTTCAATCCAACGAACACAGTGTATGAATCCGAGTTTGGAGAATTATGGAGGGGTTTTACTTTATTTTCACATTATACCTCGACAAAAATTTGGATACATTTTCTATAAATTATACATTATCATTTCTTACCCTTTAAATGGTAAACATTTGTATATCCTGGGGCTAAGACGCAATTTTAAATATAAATATACATTTTGGTGTGCAACATTTTTGTATAGCAATAATATTTAGCACCGCGTCTTACCACCCGTTCGGGTTATTCGCTTTTTTAAGTACTAATTACGCTAATGGATTAGGAATTGGGAAGGTTGAATTAGAGGAAGTGAACCCACATTTGCGTGGAGGGAGAGTGGAAAACCATTTAGGAAAAACCACCCCCAGTTCACCCGACCGAGATTCGAACCTCAATCTCCCCATCCTCAGCAGTCGGGCTCAACACGACAAGCGCGTTAGCCAACTACGCCACCGAGCCGGGTCTTTTGTATATCAAATCATCACAAGGTCAAAGAGGATGTAGTTACGAATATTCACGTTTTTCATTCAGGTATTGGGATTACCAAGCTATTATTATAACGTAGTAAGATAATCTTTGAAAAACAGTTTTAAAAAACACATACTTTAAGTATTCCCTCCCGAACATTCATATCGATCTATGTCCACTGTTCACTAATGAAGAGACCTTAAACACCCAGGGGAGTGTTGGGCATTTACTGATCACGTAATGAGGTAGTGTCCACACTAATGAGACTTGAACACAATGCAAATTAAATGGAACGATTTGATTGGCAGCCCGAGTGACGTCACGGAGTGGTCCTGTTGGATTATGCAAAGACTACTAGTTACGTATGTTCCTCGAGTTGGCTTTGGGCCGTTAGTACACAGTGGTCTACATCGGTAGACACGCCGACTAGCAATCAAGCTCATCTGGACTGGGTTTTTATCAGTGGGAAGGAAGGGGTTCAAATCCCAACTAAACGTACTGTGAGTAAAGTGCTCGTCTCAGGACACGATGTTCATGGGTTCGAACTCAGCTGAGGTTGACGAATTGTTAATGAACGATAAAATTCCGCAGCATAATTTACTTCGGGGGGGGATTACTTCCATCGGTCTCATGTTTATTGTGCCATGTAAATTAGCTCTGGAAGGCACATGAAAATACCATTTCCGGGAAAAATTAGTTAGGCCTTTCGTTCTCGTTCATAGAAATTCTCGTAGGTTGGTATATTCAGTCGGTTCAGAAAGTGTATCTGGAATAAATCAATTAAATAAGTACGATGTACTGTGAGTGGTTTATCATAAGTGACTTAATACTCTTCCTCCCCATGAAAGTGGGTGCATTTTTCCTAAATTTACCTTACTCATTCTTACATTAGTTCATTGAAATACGGATATCCTAGATGAATAGTATAGGACGTGGTGTCAAAACTATTAAAGGGTGGGCCATGGAACTTGTAATTTTATCTTAATATTTGAGATGTCTGGACACTGCTGCAGTGAAGTATGCACTCCTTTCATGAGGAACATACACTATATGGACACTGGTACACTTAATAAGGCATTCCTTTGTGTGGAACATACACTATCTGGACACTGTTAAAGTAGTGATATGAAATACGAAGATCTGTACAGACAATATTACATCCCCGTTATTTTATTGGATATAATATCAGTTAAATGGGTCGAAATTTATCACGCGTGAATCACAAAGTAGGACAGAAAGTTATTATGTTTCCTTAATGCTATAATTTATCCACCTTTTTGTTCAAGGAGCTTTTTGAGTATATTCTGATACTCTTAGAAACTTAGTTAATTTATAATTTATTTTCTTTGTAGAATTTTTTAAAAAGTCAAATGTAATTTAATATTATTACATTAAATAACTCTACTACTTTTGAGAGAAAACATTTCAAGTAATTTTAAAAGTAGGATACTGCAGCCCTCTAATTATATATGTGTACATCGCGTCTTATTATTACTTGCTTGGGTTATCCGCATATTTTCACTGGTAAAGTAGGCATGAGGAAAATGGGTTTTAGGGTAAATGTTCTTTTATTTAGGAGAGTGCGAATTAATTCAGTAAAAACATATTCTCAATACACCCAACTGAGACTAGAATCTAGATCTCTCAGTTAATGTCAGTCAAGTCTGTTGCGAGTGTGACACTTTAGACCACGTGATCCCTAATGTGGTTTTTAATTATAACTAATTTATTTATAAACACTATGTACAACTTATAATTAAAAAACAAATTTTATGTTGCTATAGTGTAGATCTTTAATACTGGTTGGTGCAGTCTAGAAAAATTCCTATAGTTTCCATTCTTCTGAAAATAGATTCTGTCTTTTAGTAAAGTATATGTTTGTAAGAGCAAAACAAGCAAATGTGAAATGCATTATTAAAAATGACAGGCACTTGTTTAACTTAATTTCTTTATATGTCAAAATATATTTTACTTTAAATCGAGGACAAAGTAAAAACTATGTTTATTCTGCGTGTTAAACTTCAGCTTTCTATCTTAGTATCTATTCACATTTATTAACTCGGTTCGTTATGTAAGATCTGGAGATGTGTTATTAATACTTGTATTTAAGCCTTTTTTCACCAGGAAGCTTGTGCTCATTTTAAATAATAAAATAGCCTCATTATACACTTCAGATGATTATAAAATAATTAAATGAAATAATAGACTAATATAGAGACATCGGAACGAATTGGCATCCTAGTTTCCCAAAGAGCATCATGGCTCGCTAACATATGGCACCAAAATTTATTTATTTTCCGAATTATGTCAATCCTGTATAGACGATAGTTTATCCTTTGATAGTTATTATTTTTCACTTTTATCGTCTGCCTCTGCAAAATTAAAAATGTAGACCATATACAATTTTTTGTTTGCTATTAGTTTAGCCGTTTTGGGAGGCCTCTACTTTTAAACCATTTTCTGGGACCCTATTTTTTTAAATTTACACACCTTTTAATTGTTATGTTATCTGAGTTGATCATTTTACAAATTGGCAAGAAAAAAATGTTATCCCGCTCTGAAAGGTAGATTTTCTAATAGTTTTGGGGAAATGTAAAGCTACTGCCCCTCCCTCACAACACATTGTAGTTCCTATATTTCCATTTTGAAGTTTTAAGACTTATTTGGTTATTTGCCTGTGTAATTTTAATTTTCAGCCACACCGAAAATAGTCTTCTATATTAGTTGTGTCAATTTAGAGATCTTACATTTCCCGTTTTTCAATTTTGAAATTCTATTTATTCAGATATAATTCGGTTATCCGGGTAGGTGTATTTACTTACACGCCAAAATTTAAATTTATTCCACAAATAGAAGTTTCTTTGTTTTTTCTATTGGCTTAGAATATTTTAAAACCTCATTTCTCAGAAATATTTTGAATTTTATTTTATTTTATTAATATTATTATTATTTAGGGTAGTCATCCTAATAGATTGCAAGTATTTAAATTTTTCACCACACTTAAAACAAGTTTTTTAATTTTTTTTAAATTACTAGCTATTCTTCAGCTTGGATCTTAACTTTAAAATTAAAAAAAAATAAAAAATTCCAGCTATTTGCAAAGTTTCTATTTTATACATTTTTAAAAGATTTTTTAAAAGTAATTTTGTAAATTTCCTCACATTCCTTATTTCAATATCTCTATGGAACCCTCCTGTTTTGTGATTTCAAATTTATATTTTTTTTTGGCCTTTAGTGTTGTCGCTTTATAATCTTGCAAAATTTTAATTTCTTTACTCCATTAATAGAAAGTTAATAATTTCACTTTGGGAAAATTTCAGCTCTGAACATTTTAGGGATCCCCATTTTGAATTTTAAATGTTCAATCTGTTCTGGTTATTTGGGTTTGACACTTTATTTAGTTTTAAAAAAAATCAATTTTATACTCTACCGTACCTACAAAAAAGTGTTTTTTTTTGTTTTAGAAATTTTTAGGTAAATTTCTTTTCATTTTAGCGTCTTTATTTTTAAATTTAAGAATGTTTTAACGTTCATAACGATTTGGGGTGGTCCTTATACCTTCCAGGCAAATTAAAAGCTTTTGACCTACTAATAATTAGTTAATAATTTAGTTTTGGCAATTTGAAAACACCCCTTTCACATTTTAACCAACTCCCAATGATAAATATAAAATATTTTACACTAATGTAATGTTCGGAGTGTTCCCCTACAGTTCTGGTTAATTTAGTTTTTTACCTCCCTAAAGTTTTTTTATAATCATATGCCTCCATTACCTTTCATTTGGGTACCAAATTAAGAGTCAGTTGATTCGAATTTAGAAGAAAAATGTCATAATCTTGTTTATCGGCTTTGAAAACTCCGAATGTAAAATTTTTTGAAAAATTAAAGGAAAATTACAATTTTTGAAATTTTTGATAGGTACCATCTAGGTCTTTATTTAGACCAGCCAAATGTAATTTCAAAAAAGTTACAACAGGTTGTGTTATAAGCCTTGTGAGTCGAATTTCAGCGAGATGGGAGAAACTTGATTTTTTGGCCCATAAGGTAAGCATGGGGAGATTTTAAAGCCAAATATTCGGTCCCTTTTCGAATTTTTCAGTTTTAAGATTTTTCACATTATTTTTGGATACTCATAAAACCCCATGTAAAATTTCAACCTTCTATATAAAAGAAGTATGAAAAAAAGTCTATAAGGAAAAACAGACATACACTGAATTGATTTTATATTATAAATGGGAGCTTAAGGAAATATCAAAACAAAGGTTCATGTCACTTAGAGACGTGGATTATAGACTAAGCTTTGCAATACATTATTCCACTCAAGCGATTATCTACTATACAATATTGTTCGAAATAATGGTCTTGTTAGCAAGATTGAGTAGAATTTGAAAGGTCAATAAATGCTTTATACTCCTCCAATTTTTGTTTGGAAACACCATTTTGAAGATAGAGTTGGACTAAATTATCTGGAAGTATTAGCTATAAACTTTCGAAATTAAAATCTCAAATTATCAATGTAGCTAGGTAGTTAAAAATTAATTACTTTTTCATCGCGCTTCAATACCTAGTCGGTTTGCATACTTCTAGATCTATAACAATTATGCTAGCTTGGTATAATTGAGGAAGGATGAATTTAGAGGAAATGACCCATAATTGAGTGAAGGGATGTTAGAAAACCATTTTTAAAAACCACCCTCAGCCCATCTACCCAGGATTGGAGCCCCAACCTCTTAGCTAATGGAACACCATAATAAACGAGCATGACTTTTAGAACGCGTACCCAGCGACGCTGGTTATTATAAATTCAAGCTATACCCAGATTTTGTTTGGAAGAACATTAGAGAAAATTCAAACATATTTCTTTGCGGCCAACAATGATAACATATTACTATTTTATTTGTGTTATTTTATAGGTATTGATAATATTTATAAAAAGTGACAACTACATATAGCCTGACTTTATGTATTAATATATTAAAACCGTTTTCGTAACTTTAGTAACTAATTTCTACTGTTATTCCTATAAAAATCATACTATAGCTATCAATGAACGATAGGTGATCTTGGACAGTATTATTTATTATCTAATATATTTATAAGTGTTGTTTAAATCTCTTACAGTAAATTACCCCTATTTATATTTCAAATACACTTAGATAGTATTTTAGAAGCTAGTTTTAAATTAGAATAAGTGCCGGCTGACATTTTTAGACACAAAAGAATAAGTTATTATTTTTTAATGGGCCCACGCCCGTTTCAATTATCTTGAAAGCAGTCAGTCATTCAGCGATGGCTTAGTGCTCATAAAACAAGCTTTCTTCACCGTTTGCTAACTTTACCGTCACATTTGCAGTGGAGAGCTTTCAACAAAACACTCTTAATGACTGACCCTTCCGTGTAGGCAGCAAATTTAATTGAGCAATTGGGATACAAATTATAATTATTTCCTTTTCAAAATCACCTTTCTTTCGTTTTTCATATTTTATGAGACTTTCAGAACTTATTTTTCTTTGGATAATTTAATTTTATGTTTCTCTATCAATCTACTTTGATAATAGCTCACTAATCTTGCATAGTCTGTTTTGATAAATATGGTAATTAATTATCTTATTAGATAATTATGATTCTATTCGTGATAAATGTGAACTTTGAGAACTATTACTTAAAATACAAATAAAGCATATAAGTGACAGAGCCTTAACATTGTAGATGCAAGCAGCGTAGCAGCAACATTTTATTTTCATTCGACAGCATTTGAAGAAGCAAAGAGCCCGTCTTCCAATGATAACCAGGGTTTGGTTGATAAGCTTCAGTTATGTTTAAGAGTTTCCACTCGTTCAACACCCTCATAGTCACCATAACCTCATCTCATCGGGACATGGAAAGAGTCTCCACGGAAAGGATGTACGATTAGTACATTTGGCTGACCCTGGGCAACAGTACATTACTACCGACTAATTTTTCCACAAACTGAAATCCAGAGTGATGTAGCTCAGGCACGCGGTTATTATTATATCACAGTTAATCGACCATGAGATGAGATATTAATATTGACGTGACCTTGAGGGTTGGGAAAGTGAATTATTCTTGATCCTGACAAGTGATTCTTGGAATAGAACCTAAAAAGCTGTATCGGTGTAACTTTTTAATCTATAATGGTTTAATGAGAGACTCTGTTGAAGCGTAACATATATTTACTACTAAGTTACTTCAGTTTAAGGTCGTACATCATCCTTATAGATAATATTACGATATTTTCCTTCAAACACGAACAAAAAGTCTAGTACTGTTAACAAAAGCTATTTTGAAAGACTTTGATTCCAAATATTCCTCCCCAGTTTGTATTGTGTATTGAACAGTATTTTTAATGAAAGGTGAGTAAAAGAAGATAGCCCTGGGGCGCTTTATAAATTTAATTTTTGAAAACAAGTTTTTCTTGGCTAGAGTCCTATTGGTTTATCCTCCCCTGAGGGCCATGTGTTGCGGATATCAGCCCTACGACCCAAGTATGCAAAGTCACTGTGGTCGTGTTCAAAGGTGCAGAGGTGTAATGAGCAGTTTTGTATAATTATAAGTTAGAAAGAGGTTTAGTAAATACATTCAAATGAATGAATGTGATATTTGTTTAATATATAATAACTTATTAGTTTGATACATACAAATCAGACGATCAAACATAGCGTAAAATAATCAAGCGGTGATCATTAATGTGGTAGTGTAGGGGTTGAGAGAGAATGGCAGTGCTTTTGTGGTGTTTATGTATAACAATTATTTTTTAATCAAAATAAATAAAATATTGCCCCAATAGGAACATTAATAGAGTTTAATTTTATGTATGTGATGATATAAAAAGTTGTTGAATATCTGTTAAGGGTGTCCTGGAATTTAATGATACTTTTTTTTTATTCAGTTAAAAGTTTATCATCCAATGCCTCTTTGATCATGACAGATATTAGACAACTGTTGATATAGACATGTGAATAAAATTAAACTAAATGTTTCTACTTGAGTAATATTTTATTTATGTTGTTCAAAAAAAGTTTTGATGGTAAAAACTACAAAAATGCTGGTCTTTTCTCGCGTCCCCTACACTCCGACCTTAAGGCACACGTTAGTTCCAACAAGATAGTCTAAATCTGTAAAATAAGTCGATGGCGTCAGAGATTCTCTTAAAAATCACCTTCTTAGTAATAGTTCTTTAAATTAGATATTTGATGGTTTTTAAAGCTATTATCAATAATAATTCTAATACAATAATGGGTATTACGTGTAGCTATATAGTGTGTAACATTGGTTGATTATTTCAGCGCAGAAACTTGACCAATGATCATCAGTCCAAGGTTTAAATCCCTGTTAAGGTAGTTATTTTATAACATTGTTTCAGTTTCCCAAAGCTCTGAATGAACTGATATATATAAATTGAAACACCCTATATATAAGGTGTGCCAATTTATGTGGAAACTAACTGGGGTGTGGCTGGTAGACACTCAAAAAACAAGAAAAGTCCTCAATTACATATGCCCTCTGTTTGATGGTTCCTTCCAAGATTTTGCTGGAGTTGTTAATAACCCTACTTGATACACCCCTGTTGCATCACTTATAAGTGATGAATCACTTTTGTTACACAGGCAGAGCTGCAGCTACACGAGCAGGCGTGTATCAAGTAGGGCTATTAACAATCCCAACATAAACTTAGAAGAACTTATCTCGGCAACCATCGAAACCGGACATTTATATTCATAATGTATTGTTGTGTTGTTTTGAGGTCTACTATCTATACACCAGTTACTTCCCACATAAATTGGAGAGCTACACACAGATTTTTCAGGTAGTGTAGAAATAATGAACGAGTGTTTCTGATTGATGTAAAGTCTCATCGAAATGAAATCTCGCTGGTATACCAGCGCGGCGCTCCATGGGTACGTACGTGTTAAATGAAGTTGACGAGCTCCAGACTATTGCTGTGATAGTACACAGGGTGATGTGTCATCCGAGTCATGGTTGGGGGGACAGGGAGGGGCAACATATAAACTTTTCTTTGTGCGTAAAACGGCACGAACGCTTGCCAACATTTCAGTGGTTTCTGTTCCATTGGCGCGAGTCCAAAGTTTGGAACAAAAAACTGGTGTGTTCTGGTTTCATGCCCTCCCCCATTTTTTTTTACCCCACCTTTACCCTAATAAATTGCTAAAAAACTTTGAAGATATTGAAGAAAGCTTTCTATTTGGGAATATAGTGATATTTTGGGAAAGGATGACTAACGTGGACTTGGGAGAGTAAAAATAGCAGTTTCAAAACAAGCAAGAGGCCAATTAATGAACGCAAGGAAACGTTTTAAGTTAGTTCAATAAATATTGCCCCCCCCCCTTCCTTTTGACAATCTATTAAGATCCCTATGTCACATTACTATATCAGAAGTTGTCTGAAGAAAGATCGATATTAGATGTGATCATAATATCGTTCGCAAGAACAATGAGAAGACTGGCACAATATGTATCCAACCATTATGAAAAGGTGGCCAAAATATGTATGCAGACCTAATGCAAGGATAACCACAATATTATTACGAGCACTAATGTAATGATTTATACAATTTTCTCTAGCACTAATGCGAAGACGGCCATAATATTTCTCCATCACTAATGTAAGAATAACTACAATATCATTCCAAGTACTAATGTAAAAATTTACACAATTTTATCCTACAATAATGCAAGAATGGGTACATTATTGCTAGCACACTTATATGAAGAGAGCCACAATATTTCTCCATCAATAATGGGAAGATGGCCACAATATTTATCCAACACTAATGTGAAGATAGCCACAATGTTTCTAGGGCAATAATATGAAGATTCTTCAACTATTTCTCCAACACTAATTTAATAATAACCACAATATCATTCCAAGTACTAATGTAAAGATTTACACAATTTTATCCAACAATAATGCAAGCATGGGTACATTATTGCTACCACACTTATATGAAGAGAGCCACAATATTTCTCCAACACTAGTGTAAGGATGAACATAACATTGTTTCCATCCCTAATGTGAATATATATTCAATATAATACACATGTTTATGTATCATAGCAAAACTTTACGATGTCCACTGTAAGTATGGTCCATATAGAAATTATGGCTCAAGAAATTTATGTGAGAAAAAAAAAATTCAAACACGTTTCGTTGCTTAACTGAACTTTCCTCGCCCTTTTAAGTAGCAAAGCCGAAGTTTGCAGTCCCAGCTGTTTAAGTTGCCTGGGTAAAATTTCTAATCAAAGTACAGTTCAATACAGACCTCACAAGTTTGTTGAAGCGATTAGCATAACTTGGAAATGGAACATTTCCTCAATTTGACTTCCATTCCAAGTTCGCAGTGGATTGTAAATTGCACACGCCACCATGTTCGGAATACGCCCACAAACAATTTCATCTTACAGGAGTATCTTGACGCCTGGGCGAGATATAGAGGCTTAGAGAACCAACTATACTATGAACATCCTAAGTAGAGCCCTAAACATTTTCAGACATATGCAATAATACTAACAAGACGGATATATTTTTATACACAGGCTCAACCATTAAATCACGGTTAGAGCTAGAATCAACTAATTTTAGTTTTATTAAAGTTACATTTGCAAATAACATGACTTGTATGAATACGCGAAATTAGATCCATTAACTTTTATAGGTGCCAGATATGGCCATTCGTAAGAAAATTGGATGATAATAATAATGGTTTATCAATGAGCGCTATTTTGGACAGGTGAACATCAACACTATATTTTATTTCATTTCAACTTGATTTGGAATGTATTTTCAATTCTTGGTTGTTGTAAATAAATTAGTTTTAAAATTTAACACTCAATATTCAACTAACTCGTATTTAAAATTATAACTAGTGACGGTGAACTTCTTATTATTGATAAATTAATTGAAACACTTTAATAGACGTTGCATTTTGTATGAGTAACAGATATAACACAATCAATTCTTTTAATACTGAAAACGCCGACCCATTTAAAATAATTGTCAAGTTAAAAATATATATTTATGAAACAAGAGTTTCCAACAGTTTTTTCTTTATATATACTTCAGCAATCATGTTAATTTCACTAATGTGTTGGGGATGAGGAAGTTAAAATTTAGAGGATATCTACCAGCATTTGCGTGCAGTGAGAGGAGGGAAAAATTTAGGATAACATGTCTCTATATAGGCCTACCCAGCGAGGATTTCAGCCATGCAAAACTAGTAGGATTCTGGTAGGAAGAGCAGTATTCAACTGTAAAAATAACTACTCAAACGATTTTAGTAAAGTTATACGTCAAGTCACGAGATTTGGAACTGTCACTTTTGATCAAGATATATATATATATATATATATATATATATATATATATATATATATATAAATATATATATATATATCATCAATATCTTAAATAGTATCATACTATTAAAATATTATTAATGTTGACCACAAAAAAATGTGTTGTTTTTACTTAAATATTCTTTATATGAAAATAGGACTGTAGATGATCATGATATTTAGTGTACATTATATATTAATCCAGTGGTTTTCAACATTTTGCTGGGTTTGTGCCCAGTTTTTGTCTTTGAGACCATCGCAACCACTTGATAACCTACAAACGTTCATACCTAGTTTTTAGATTATTACTATCACTTATTTTTACCACTTGTCTGAACTATCCACATTTTAATATACTTGTGGGATAGGGGGAATTTATGGGAAATGTAACTTTATTTTTATATAGGAAAAAGGGAGTGACCGTTTATGAAAAATCACCCCCATCACCATCGGTCAGAATTTGAGCCCTAACCTAGAAACCAAACGAGCGTGACCTTAAGTACACGTTCTTGATTTAATTACCATATTCTAAATTGCTCGTAATTATTATTCTAAGGCGATCAATATTTCTCATAAAGGAATAAACGAATCCAGTGTGTATTTAAAGAGCTATGATAGCAGCGTAACTCAGCTCAACACAAGTTTGCTACAACTTTTTTTAGCACCACGTCTTACTACCCGTTCGGTTATCATGCCTATGTATTAGTTACACTAACGTGTTAGAGATTAGTAAGGCGAGGTTAGTAAGTAAGAAGAAGTTAACTCTTTTGTGTGGAGAGAGTGGGAATACCATGTAGGTAAAACCACCCTCAATAGGCCTACATCCAACGATCTCCCCGTATTCTGCAGTCTAAACTATTGTGAGAGTAGCGCCTTAGACCATGTGGCCAAAAAGGGGGTCTTTCTACAGTTCACTATGTCAGAAAATAAATGTGAGAGTTAAGTAACAAAAATACAGTAATTTAACAGTCATCATTTTAACCACTTACATTTGTATTTGAATTTTGAACTTTCCTATAAGTAGTCATGATAATCATGGTAAAAAGTAAATATTAAGTTATTATCTCAACAAGCAATGTACCCCACCCGAAACATTCTACGACCACCGGGCTGAAAAATATTGTATTAACCCCTCTAACAGCTTATATATATAGCTAGTCTCTCTCTCTATTTATATATTTCCTAACAGAAAATTAAATAGATATTATATTAGAGATACAAATTAACCCCTTTAAATGAGCAGAGCGAACACTTCTCTCAACATTTCACTCGTAATTATAGCATAGTAAGCTCGGCATTACTTTGGGAAAGTGTTAAGAAAATAATAAGTTATCGCTATAAATTGTTTACATATGTATTTAACTTTTATCTAACATGTGTTCAAAGTGATACCAAACCTGCTTTGCTAGTTTAAAAAAAAAACTATTTTATAGATATCTATAATACATCAAAGTAACGCCGAACTGTTATGCTTTCTGCCACACAGTGCAATGTTGCGGGCAGTATATGCTCTGCTCGTCCGAATCTTGGCACATTGCAAGTACCACGGGTATGAAAACCGAACCGACAACCAGTGAAGGCAGTGAGGACCCCACAACGGTCAGAAGGGGAACGTTAATTAAAACAAAGCCGATATATCCACGGCTCACCCATCCTTCCACCTTGCAGCGAGGGTGAAAAAGGGTGGGTGCGTGCGTGTGTGTGTGTGTAAAGTTGGTGGAGGGAGAGAGGGTGTGGGTTGAGGGTAGGAATTCATTTCGAACCCTCCTGCAATAACTAGAGACCACAAGTATGTGTACTCAATCGTTAAACAATCACTCTCAGCAAAGTGAAGAGAGCGTTTATGTATGATTAAATTCACCTGTTTTTGGAACAGGTTTTAAAACATGTGAAACAAATATGATTCAAATGTGATGATGGTAAGTTGATTTTCTGAATCTTTAGACAACAAACTAATTACTTACTGGGGAATAAAAGCATGAATACATTAATATATTTTGCACCACAAATGCTACTTTAACCAAAATATAATAATTATTATGAAAGGAA
Organism: Timema cristinae; assembly: GCA_039000515.1. NCBI lineage: Eukaryota > Metazoa > Arthropoda > Insecta > Phasmatodea > Timematidae > Timema > Timema cristinae. The sequence goes on from JBCFYV010000012.1 coordinate 53,328,473, forward strand.
TTGTCCTTTAAGCATGGGTTAAAATAATAATTATACCTAATTGAATCAAAAAAAGTTAGTGGACGTGGTGCTACAGAATTTCGTATAGCTTATATATTATCAAAGATCTGTTAGTGAAAAATAAGTCGTACTCGGACAAAAATTTACAAACGTCAATTCTCTTCCTTATCCAAGTCGCAATCCAGCATCAAGTTGAGACGTTTGGGGATTTTTATGCCAATCTATGGTTCAAGACTTTTTTTTAGATACCTTAATCACTGTTTATGATATTGGGCACCCTTTATTAATAGCGTCCGTTCATTCAACTTAATTATATATAGATTGCAGCATCGCTATTGAAAATGAGTAAGATGTGATTTGATAATCCTAGAATTACATGTTTTTATTTTTGAAATAAATGGTACAATGCACCGCACCAACTTTCTTGCTCTTTAACCTTAAAAGAGATAAATTTACCAAAAATTAGTATAATTTGTAAAACGAAATAATATATATTGTTTCAGAAACCCTCAATCAAAGAGCATAACTATAATAATATATACTGTTAGAGGATTGGGAACAAAGGAGCATCTCTGTCCACGAAAGAGCATAACAATAAATGATTAAATATTTCTAAGTATTACACATAAAATGCATATGTTTGCTTATAGCTCAGGAACTATTGATTTTATAAAAATATATTACAGATTTAAAATATGTTTAATTAAAAAGAAACAACCTCTTTACATTAATAAGTTATTTCGTATCTCAAATAGTTGCGAATATGTGATCAAAATTGATAATTTTTTCCTATTTATAGCGCCCTTAAAGTCAATTTAAAGAAAAAACGAGAATTGCCATTATGTTTGAAGTTTTAAACGATGCTTAGATACCAAATTTAATAAAAACCATTTAAAGTGGATTTTGATAAAATCGATTTTTTTTCTCTTTGCTCTTCAGTAAACTACCCTTAATTTTAGGGTTATATATATAAATCCAAAAAGTCCTTTGGAGGGACCCTATGAAAACACTATATAGCTAGTTATACCTCGAATGGTAAAGTGGTTTAGGCTCAAGGCTGAGATATAGACAGGCAAATAAACTATTAGATTAGTTAGCGAGAACCACTTTTCGTTTTCAGGGGGTCAGGAAACGTGAAAATTTGTCGAAACCTCGAGTTTGATTATTTTTTACTATCACAATACTTCTTTATACGAGGTGTCGAGATAAAGTAAAAAAGAAAATCTCATTTAACCAAAGAGCATAAATCAAATGCATAATATTGTTACAAAACCACAAAAGAAAATAACAATAAATTTAATTTTCAAATACTTGAATTAAAAAGTATATATTGGTTAACAACTTATAAACTATCGATTATATAAAAATGTATTTTAAACAAAAGAGTTTTAAATATTCAATAGTATTAAATATTTACAATGATAAGTTATTTCGTATCTAAAATAGATCAAAATTGGAAATTTCTGCACAAATACAGTACCCTTAAAGTCATTTTCATGAAAAAATAAAAATAAGCATTTTGTTTGTAATGTTATTGTATATGTTCAAAATTTTATCAAAATCTTTAAAGAAAATTTTGAGATTTTTTTTTTCTCCTTCAGCAAACTACCCTTAATTGTAAGGCTAGATAATTCCAAAAAATCCTCGGGGGAATCTTATGAAAACCCTAGATTACAAGTCCTAGCCCATTCGGTAAAATGATTTTGGCTCTCATTGGAGACACAGACAGAAAGCAACCAAAATGCCTTTTCCGGTTTCAAGGGTTTATCAAACGTCAACATTTATCAAAATCTTGAGTTAGATTTGTTTTGACGATCACAATATTTCTCTTTTCGAGGGATTGAGAGACAGTAAAATGTTAAAATTATAATAAGTTCGGTGAAATTCTGGAAATTTCCCTCATTTTCTGATATTAGAATTATGAAGTTTTTTAAATTTGAAATTTTTGGCACACTTTATAAAAAAATATGAAAAGTAACTATTTAGAGGTTTCTGGAAATATTGTCAAAAGGAAAAGCTTAAAGTTTCAAATTCCTTATAAAACACGTTTCTACTCGGATAAAATTTATTCCCTAAATAGTGTATAACTAATGCAATATAAATATATTTTTCTTTATAATTTGTAGTGTTCTTGTTTCCATACGTATTAGAAAAAATCCCAGTGTGATTGACGATTGGAACTAGATTATAAAGAATTTTCCTATTTTGATACTCACTATTTTACGGGAATATAGTTCTACATTTTATAACCATACTGTATTATTATATGTATATTATGTCAATATAGGTTACAGTCTTATCTTTGGAAATAAACATATTTTCATACTGTCTAGAAGAAAAATTATTACTGTCATACCAGGCTTCTTTATTTTCCGTTGAATAGTTTTTCTGTATTCAATATTAACACTCTAAAATGGATCCATTAGCCATTATATTAATGGGATGGATGGGGTATTGATTGACCTAGCTGTGAGGTATTAAAACTGCTTTTGGTAGATACATATCATCGATTTTTTTTGGCACCACGTTTTACTACTTACTACCCGTCCAAGCAATCCGCATATTTAATCTTAGGGAGTGTGGATGAAAAGTGTATGGATCTTTGAGAACGTATCCACATTTGCTTGGAAGAAGGGTAGAAAATAATTCAGGAAAAAAAAAAACTCACCCCACCCAGATGGCATTCTAGCCCCAACCCCTTCGTCATTTGGCAAGCCAGACTAGACGAGACTGAAGCCTTATTCCATGTGGCAGCACGTGCTGATATCCCTTGGTGTTCAGATGGAAAGTGAACGACCGTCTGTTTGGTTTCATTCGCTCTTAAATTTTCCCAAGCTCGTTCCAATACTTGCGGCGATCAGTTTAAACCCTTAAGAAGCCATGGTGGTGTCCAAGTCAAGGCCACTTCACTTCATCTTAATACGTAACGAGTGTACCGACCGAAGAAGGGGGTAGGAGAGCGGGAGTGAGAGAAACCCAGTGAAAAAGACGCGGAATATAATAATAATAATAATAATAGTAAGAAGGGCTGGAGGTTCATTTCCAAGAGAATACGAGCAGGAGAATATGAGGGTACAAGAGGTGGCAGGGAAAGTCGAGGTGAAAGAAGACATGTTCCCTAGGGATGTTAGGGTGGGAGGAAGAAGGGATCGGTGGAAGGCCGCAACCACCATCACACACAATCCAGGATTGTGGTTTAAGGGGGAGGGAGTATCCACAGGACTCACATGCAAAGTAAGTCCTAGGATAGAGAATCCACGAGTTTTTTTTTTTTTTTACTAACGCCGAAAGGTTCAACTGTGCGAAAGGGCTAACAAATTTTGACTGTTCAAAATTTGAATACCACATCCTTTTAGTTTATTTCTTCAGAAGAAGAATTAATGTGGTAAGAACAGAAACCAACTTTCTCACTAATAAATTACCTATCAATACAGTATAAAGTTGTTGTGAGCTATCCAGATGAAAAAAAAAAAAAAGGAAAAACAGCCCACATCATACATGTTTTGATAATTCTGGACATGAAGGATGTTGGATGAACCGTTTATGCTTCACATGATTTCGCACTCCAGCGTTTCAAGAAAGAGGAGAATAAGTCTAGTGTTAAATATTGAAATAATATTTTTGTGGTGTTATTTTATGTAACGCCATCGGTTAAAAAGGAAAGCTTTACCATATTATGTAAAAGGTATTCGTATAACAGGGTTAAAATATTACCTTAGAAAAAATAATTTATCAAGATGTGTCCTCATATTTATAAATATATCTTATTTCATAAAAACCGGTGATATTGTTTCCCGTAAAATAATTCTTTGTTTGCACTGTTTTAGGCAACATACCGTTAATGGTTTATGTTTAAGCTTATTTATTATAATATTTAGTTATAGCTATAAATACAAAATATAGCTACATTAAGCTAAGCCACCTAGTCATAAGAGCATATTATGACTTTTAGGAAGTAAATCAATATATAAGAATGACAACTTTATTTAATACCCACCACTTTATTCCCTTTTAACTATCACCTATTTAAATATTGAAATTTGAAATAATTGATCTTTATATGTATTTGTTGCTTTAGGGCTTTGCACTATTTTTTTTAGGGTTTTACTTTCATATTAATATGATAAAGTTTCGATTAAAGATCTTTATGTATTTTTATTAATAAACATGTTAGAATTAGTATAAATAATCATAAGCTAGAATAGTAAAAGTTTTAATAGTTAAAGATGGCTACGCTGTTATATTTGGGTTTATTTGACATATTTAAGAGTTTCATAATAACAGGGTGCTCAAAACATTTATCATAGCCTGAAATCCAGTAATATAATTCTGTAAAATGGTGGCGTGCATGTTGCGCCCGTTTTTGTAGCGCTGTTTGAAAAATCTGAGGCGTTAGCGCCCGGCTAACGTAAACCCGTCAGTGATCGCGCCCGTCGGTGCGTCAAAGCCTTGATACTAGCAAATAAAGTCATTAAGAGAACTTATGACGTTTATTTCTTGATCGATCCTTTTTCATAACTACAAGTGTGAAAGAATGTCGGCAGGCTAGGCTAGGTTAGGTTAGGTTAGTTTAGTTATTGATCTGATACCTCTATTTTACCGATGATAAATTTTTCGACCGTGCTGGACTAAAAACAATTAACATTCTGATAAAAAAAAGTGACTCATACTAAATATTTGGTAAAACCCGGGGGAGAAAATGAAACGTTTTCGTATGTAAAGGTATAAAAAAATTGAATATTAAGTGGGTGCAAATACACACGGTTATTTTTCCCATGGCGCAAAAACACACAGCGCAAACACCCAAGGGGCAAACACACACGAGCGCAACCTACATGAAGCCTGTAAAATGACGAACTTCAGTTTATATAGTGTAATTTAAGAATGCTTTTCAATCATAATGGCAAAACACAAGACCTATTATTATTTTAAAAAGTGATCTGGCTTCAAAATTTAAAAAAAATATCGTTGAGGCAAGGTATCGAGGAATGATATAAAAAGACATCCTTAATTGTAAAAGTAAAGTAGATAGGTTAACACATATGTTATAAGCTTTAAGCTCCATTTTATATGGCAACTGTGAGATTTTTATCTACAATTTGAAATAGGTTTTTGATATTGAAACAATATCATACAAGATAAATAACTTCAAAAAGAAACACAATATGGCTATGTTTAAATACTGGAAAAGTTTCAACTGTTATTATTCCTTCTGACTGTGTTATGATATTTAAAAAATAAGAGTTTTTTTCGCGACACTTTTCGAGCTAAATTTTAATATTCACTCTCTGAACCCAATTTCCTAGGTTTTAGGCAGTTTGCAATATGTCAATGAACCAAACAAATATAGTTGGTGGTGGAATGGTCGGACAGGTGTAGTAAGTATTGAACTACCAAACAGTCTGATTGTATGTTCTTTTCACGCAGCGAAACCAAGAAAACTACTTAGAAAATATAACTTTGTTAGTAAATTGATAGCGTACAACCCAAATGGGCAGTAGCACACGGTGTTAAAAAATATTATTTTTTAGTGTTTATTAATTATTTTTCAATAACGTTTCTTTTGTTAGCTTGTTTTTGACATTATTAAAGTAAGCTCCTATGTCAAATTTAAATTTTAATTTAGAAATTAAGCTCAAAAACATATTACCAATAACGGGGCGAAAGATTTGTGCTTGTCATTTCACAATTTGTTAGTTTAAATACATGGGAGTTTCAACTCAACAGGTTTGATGGTAAAATGATGCAGTACAATGGTTGTATTGCTAATACTTTGCCCAATAATGGTGTGGGGCATGAATGGTTGTAAATACCACTCAAACAACAATCATGCCAAAATACACATGTAGGGATATCATTAGATCAACTTCATTTTGGATTGCATAGAGATCTGGTAGGGTGTATAGTTGGAAGTTATCGCAATAAACGTTTTACAATCAACGTATAGTATTTCTGTCTCGAGAGTACAGAAAAGTAGTATGCAAAACCTGTTTGAATAAAAACTTTATCATCTTTGAAATGTCTCCTTTACAAAAACATTCAGCACAGTATTGTTGATATGGACGAGTCATAAGTTCTGTTTTTCATCCTTGGCAACAGTTTATTTTTCTTCATAGTTGCCACTTATAATATGTTATGGTGTTTTTTGTTTATGAATTCATAACAATATATAAATGAGCATGTAAGATATAATTTACTTTTATTATATTATGTGACTTAAAATACATTCATTTTTCAATTTTCAGAATATATCTTGATGGAGTAATCCTCACTTAAAGCATAAATAATAGTTTTGGCTATTTGATTCTTAAGTTTGCAATCCCTTACAATTATAATAATTGTTTAAGCGGCAGCATTAAACCAACTACCAAGTTGAAGGTGGATGCGTTATTGATAGCCCGTGATCTTAATAAAATCACATATTTGTAGCCGACGATTTCCGCACGTCCATTATAGACTCTGCCTTAAAATATGAGTGAAGAATGACACTGTACATAGGAGAATTCCTGGATAGCTCAGGGGCAGAGCATCGGCATACTAAGACGAAGTTCCCGGGTTCGATTCCCGTGTTCCAGGTGTAATCTTTCTATTTTCAGAACCAAGCTAAAGTTTCGGACCTAATCTAACAAAAATTTTGGTATTTGAAAAATGACAGGTTTAACAATATTTCGTGAAATAAAAAGTTTGAAACATTCCTTTGTTTGCATCGTTCTTTGTGTTTGCAGTTTTGATTTTCAAGGCCCGAGGGAGTTGGTTGTACCTGCCTCTAATCAAATGTTGTATTGACTGAGTCTCCCCATATCCACCCAAGGCTGTCTGAACGACTGCGCGAGACCTACTGAAAGGACGCCAGCCGCTAGATTACCATTCGATGGAAACGCATCGTGTAGGTCTAGCCATAGGGGAAGAACGCTAGGGAAACCTCCACCCTACCCCCTACTCCTCCCTAACACTTTTTTCTCCCACAAAAAATGGAGCTAGAATGGGATGGTGGAGGGTGTATTAAGAAATCAATATTTGAAGTTTTGAAGTCTTAATTTTTTGTTTAATTTCAGAAACAATCCTTGCGTATGAAAGATTACTTTCTTAGAAACAATTTTCATTGGAAAACTATGTTCAAATACTAATTATTTTCATTCCATAGTTTTATCAGTTAATAATTTATAAAACACATTTAGAAAAATGCTAATTTATACAACTATATTTTGAAAATCTCAAGTTTTTGGGTATATTTGAATTTTAAAAATATCAAATCAAAGAGTATTTTTAGCCGTGTAATGAGATGCTATCTTAAAGTGGATACAATGTATGATTTTAATTTATTATGATTCAGTGATTCATCGGCAATTATTAAAGGTAGTATCCCCTTAACTTATTACACCATGGCGCTATGCTACACAAAAATAGAATCATCATATAAAACTTTACTATCTTTCACAGCAAACGAAGGCTACTTTAAATATTAAAAGGTATAATCTATAAAATAAAGTGTCTACAAAAATACAACCATACATTATTTTAATCATATTAGAGAACTAAAATTTTATGTTGGTAGTAAAATAACAAATGTTCCTAAGTAGAAAAATATATTATGCTTCAAAGTCATGTGTTATAATTTTCGAAACTGGCACTAACAAAAAGGTATAGCTTTAAACTTAGAGTAATGTGGTTAGTTGTGAAAAAAGGATACGGATCTGATAGAAAATATCTATGTGAAAGTCTTTTGTAAAGTCTCATAATTTTATTTGAAAGTTTAAGCTTTGAACTATTTTATAAAATAAAATATGTATTTGGCCAAATGTTAATGTGAAATGATTATTTCTAACGAATCAAAAAATGTTAATTTCTATGTTTTATAGACATATTTGTTTCCCTATGAGGATATTAGATTTATTTTAATGCAATACATTTTAATTAGGGTTCATATTCTATAGTAAATGAAGTATTGTTTGTAATATATGGTAGAATATAAAAGCATATTAACTTAACAAATTATTTATGTTACAGCTAAATTGGTAAACACGTGTATAAAACCAAAGAAATTTGAAATAAATTACCCAACACATTTATGTAGTTGTATTGATTATTATCATTCTATACATTTAATAAAACACTTAAATAATTGCAAAATAATACATGGACACGGGAATCGAACATAAGATCGTCATTTTTTTACTCTTATTTAATTAAAATATTATCTTGTCACACGGTTATATACGCACCAAACTTAATTTACACTTATCCCGAAAGTATTTTCATAATTCATATGTTTGTTAAAAATATGAATAAAAGACTAGTGTTGGTTAAATTAAATAACGTAAAGTATTCATTATTTAACAATTTACATCATTAAGTTGAATTAAACACTTTCAATATGAAGAGGGCTATTGTGGTGTAACTTTTTTTTAAATTGCTATGTATACTAATTATTTAAATTCAACCCCATAAAACGAACATAGATAAAAAGATTAAAGTTAAGGTTAAAGTTAAAGTTTCAGGCTCATCAGGAACTGAGAGTTAACGCTAATGCCAGGAAAGAAGGAGGAATAATTAATGCAAATACAGACAATTGAGAAGTACGAGAGGCTCTGTAAACGCCTTAATTATAGATAATTCATGCATTAAATATAAATATATTAATAGAGAGGATTACGTTGAAAGGCGTCACATTTATGATAAATAAAGTAAATATTTTTTTAAATGAAATATTTGAAAGAAAAAAGTTAATCCACCACTCAATCAGTAATTTTTTTTATTTTATTATTGTTTATTTTAAAGATTTTCAATATATTTAATCTATACTAATATTATAAAGAGGAAAGGTTTGATTTTTTGTTTTTTTGTTTGTAATGGATAAACTCAAAAAGTACTGGACCAATTTAAAAAATAATTTCACCAATATAAAGCTACATAATCAGGGAGTAACATAGAATACATTTTATTTTGAAAATTTAATTTATTCCTCATAAAAATGCCGATAGTATATTGTATAGTCGTTGGGAAAAAAAGTTGTTGAAGGGAAAGTGGGGTTGGTGAAGGGGCGGGGGGTTAGGGGGTGAGGAAAGAGGAATGAGATGAAAATAGGAGGGAGGATAGAAAGAGGGATGGGCTATATAGTGATGGTAGGACTGTATTTAAAAAAAAAATAAGTAAAAAAATATTTATTTTTATTTTGACATGATGGATGATTTGAAGCTTTGTTTTACAGGATTCTTTACAATATTTTTTTATGGGAAGGGGCTAAATAGAATAAATTTTAAATGTGAATCCTTCTAGCTTATATTTATTTGTTAACTGCTTTTAAATAAATGTTTTCCAAAATGACTTATAATTAGTTGGTTTACCAAATTAAGAGTAGGTCTATTCTTTGTCTAACACGTAGCTTAGGTAGATAATCCAGCTTGAACAAGACGTCATATCTTAGTACGGTTATCTATATTGCATTAAAAGATCAGTGGAATGGATACCGGTGAAATCTTTTTATAATATTAACATAAAATTAAAAATTTATTATTTGTAAGTTTAAAAAAACCCTGCTAAAACGATCTCAATTTCGTTGTTGTTAAATGAAAGGTGTAGATAGCCACAATCAGGCACGTTTTATGGTGTAATCTTAATTTTTTCTAATTACTCGGTTAGTAGGCCGTGAGATGGGCTCATTCATCTGCTCATCCCATCCTTTTTTCCATTGACTAAAGTCGAATCAAACCAACAATTATTTTAATGTATAGTATATAACAAGAATTGCCTGAAAACAGACATTTAATGACAAGAAATAATATATGGTTCTCGCACGATGATACACCAGCAAACGCGAGGGTATGTTAATAATTCTCATTTATAACAAACTCCTCTAGATGTAATAGACTGAATAAAATATTCAAGACCCGCTTCGGTGGCTGCATGGTCTGAAGCATCCGTCTCGTAATATACTAGACTACAAATGACGGGGAGATCGGAGTTGAATCCCAGTCGGGTGTACAGAGGTTTTCTTTCTTAAATTATTTTCCACTCTCCTTTCATTCAAATACGGGTACACTTCCTCTAAATTCTAACTTCCTATCCCTAACAAAATATAATTATTATTACATAAGCGTATAGCACAAAGTGATAGTAATACACGGTGCTAAACAATACATAATACATATTAAAGTTGGGAACAAACATCAGAACAGGTTTTTAAACTATTTTTTGACTTATTAGTAATAAAATAAAGCGTGTCTTAGCAAAAATATACTTCATACATATTTAGTCACCTTTTGTATCCATAAAAATGGCGATAAAATATTTACATGTAACCTATTTCAGACAGATTATATAGTGAGAGCTTTTTTTGGGGGGGCTCTAAATGGAATGGCAGAGAAAGCGAGCTAATGCTTCTATATTTAAAGTTTTTAAAACTTTTTTTTATACAGTAAATAAAACCTTACTTCAGTAGTCGAGTTTACTTTAATTTTAATTTTCTACATAATGGTAATACCAACAGTTCTTGAGTATTTGTCATGGAAATTTTGAAATGGATTAGAAACATTTTAAAAAAGGAAAAAAAGCGATAAAAAAGTTGTAGAATATTAAACTAAATGTATCTAATGAAATAAAATTTTATTTATTTTGGCTGAAAAATATGTATGCTATATACATTTCCCAAATCCCACAGTTGAACACAACCAAGGATTTAGTGGAGGCAGGAACCTAACTAATACCAAGCTCCCTGCACATCAATATGCTTTTACCTAAATATAGCTTTATTTATTTATAAAACATACATATTAGTATGAAATAAAAAAACCATGGCATAAGCCTGCAAGTGAGATATGCTAAAAGAGTGGCCACAGTATGTTAAGAAAATATTGCCAACATTTGCGGATAGAGAACGTCATGTGGTCATTAATCTCAGCTTTATATACCATAGCAGCTACTTCTTTATTTAAGTGGCTCCTCAATCACATAAAATTCATATTCAATCCTCAATTATCCTCACGAGGCTGAGTTGACCTCGTTCCAGACCCACTGCTTCACAGATAAATCTGAAAACACCGGGGATGATACCCGGGACCTCAGGATAAGTAGCCAGGAGCTATGACTACTAGATCAAAAAATTGTCATTATTAAATAAATCAATTGAGTAAAAATTGTAATTAATTAATAAGAGTATATAACATTGTTTGGCGTTTTAACAGTTCGTTTTCAGTTTTTATAAATTTTATGAATAGTAGAAATAATTCGTAATTATTTTAAATTTTGAATTATACGTAGACAGTATTTAAATTTATGAAGTACTTGATCTTAATACCAGTCTTATCTTACTTACCTTACAATGTACTTTACGAATAAATACCTCACTAGAATGAGGAAGAGGGGGAGGTAAACACAATTCACAACTATCCAAAAGTGTATACTGTGTATTTTATTGGCCACTATGAAAATTAGAAGATGTTTAAAGGAATCACGGCAGGCCATATACATTTCCTGTTGTATAGAGTAAGCCTGTTTGGCATCGTCTGGTAAAACCTCCAATAAAACATAAAAGTTTTTCACAAATATTGTTGTTTCCCAAGTCCGTCCCAAATATGTCTATGATCGCCAGAGGTACAGAAAAATATTCGATTGGTCCATGCTTAAAATAATGTTACCAATGGAAATTGTTTCTCTGACAGCCTTCCCAATTTCTACATAATCTGGTCACGGGAGACTCGTCGTTCGTGTGAAAATTATCGTGAGCTATGTACTAACGAATAATCGGTAGTTTCAGTAGATTTCTTTAAGTGACCATAGTCTAAGGAAACTGTTTGTCAGGGAGCATAAGTTAAATTATATACACTGTTAAAGAAACATAATGAAAAATTAGCATTTAAGTTCACCAAGAAGCATAAATGAAAAAAATATACACTGTTAAAGAAACACAATAAGAATTAAAATCATGGTTTTACAAACAGAATAACGGTTTATTGAGATATTATAACACATCATAGGATTTTAATTAGAGCTCTGTAACTTCTTGGCAGGAGCTCGCTTTACTATGTATTTTAAGTTGAAAAATCGTAATAATAAATGGAAAATCTTAATTTTTGTGTCAGTTAATTTTTAGGGGTTTTTAGTTTGTGGTATCGGTAATGGGGGATTTTGGGGTCGTATTAGTAGTAATTTTATCAGGATATACCGAAAATGTAGATTTTCTGCCATATATAAAACTAATTTTTTATATTAGATTAAGAAATTTTGAGCCACATATTTCATCCAAATCTGACTTAATTTGTTTAATACGTCCATACATCAGCTATCATTGTACATGTTTAGGCTTTTTTTCCCCTAATGATAGCATAGATGCTCCATAGCATACATACCAAATTTCAGCTCTCTAGGACTCAATTTGTAGGTTTCGTTCACTAATTTGGATTTGCCACCTTTAATTTTCAAAGTTACTGGTGTTTCTCATAAAGATGAAAAAATACTCTATAACGTCCATGACAAGTTTCAGTTTTCTAGGACCCCATTTGTACGTTTCGTCCACCATTTTGGATTCGTAATCTTGGATTTTTGGATGTTTCTTATAAAGATAGCATGCCACCTATCGTTTATATAATTTTCAACTCTTTCTCTAAGGTATCGGAAAGTTGTAGAAAGAGCCATGAAGGACTTAGAGGTCAACAAAAAGATTTTATATATGTAGGTGTTGAACTCACTACTCAAAACTACTAGGCCTAATACTACTACTACTACTACTACTACTACTACTACTACTACTACAACTATACTACTACTACTACTACTACTACTACTACTACTACACTTCTAATAATTGCATTTAAATAAAATTAGTTGTAAAATGAAACCTAGACACGGGACTCAAACCCGGAACCATTGGTTTAGGGCATCAATATTCTACCACTGAGATATCCAGGATTCATCCCATGCTCAGGATTTTTATAGTTCAAGGTAATAAGGGTATCATTTTTTCAACTAATTTAAATTAATTGAATTGAGTCCCCTTCTACGGATCGTGCCGTAATTACACTGATTTGTAACCTGTGTGATTACATTTATTGTATTTCAATTTAAAATTACAGTATTTTATTGTATAGTTTTCAGCATCACAGCTCTCCGGAGTCACATAAGGCTGTGGTATATGATATCTCGATAATATTGGTCGCTCACATGTATCTGATGATTCCCAAATGTCCATACACAGACTCAGCCGTAAACAATGTGAATAATGACCCAGAGCTCAGGATGAATCCTGGATAGCTTAGGGTAGAGCATTGACACGCTAAGCCAAAGTCACGGATTCGATTCTCGTGTTCAGGTGTCATTTATCAACGTATTTAAATTAATTGTATTGGGTCCCTTTCGCACGGATTGTGCTGTAATTACAATTATTTTTAACATCTGTGTTGACATTGACTAGTCCTAGCACTTCGTTATACTACCCATTCTGGTTACTGTTCTGAGTAACAGCATCATAGTTTTTTTTACTATTATATTCTTTTAGGGTAGAACTGTTTATTTTCATTCACTAGATGTGAATATGTGAACTAACTTTTACTTTGTGACTTTAAGTTATGGATAATTTTTATATCTCTGACTGGCTCGTGGTGTAACCTATTGGCGAACCTAAGAAGAAACATATCTAGTTTGGTTTTGTAATATTAGCTGCCATGTGAATAATATTGTTTCTTATTTTCAGTAAGTGTACCAGTCTCAGCATTAAACCGTTTTGATATGCTAATTTTTGCCCGCCGATGTGTAACGTAAAGTAATATTTTTAATTGTGAATGTGTGGAATGCCAGGCCTCCACCGTGGTTCGGATTCCACGTTAAGCTGTAGGTCCTTCTTTTAATCTCACAATCACCCTACCATTACACATTAGCGTAAGTGCGTATAACCAGAACGGGTAGTAAGACGTGGTGCTAATAATAATATAATAATAATAATAAATAACAATAAATAACAATAAATTTTAATATTTAGTAAAGTAACTTATAGTCATATTTTTACTATGTAGCTTCTCCATTACTTAACTTTTTTTTCATTTGATGCAACCTTTTTAAAATGTAGATTACTATAAATTAATTTCTTAGTTGCTTCCGTTTGGTGCTGAGATTGGTATATTTGAATCATAAGGGGATTTATTTATTTTAGCAAATATGCGAGAGGTTTTGTATTTTTGTAAGTATCCTCCATCGTATTTTGGTGAGAATATTTTAATTCCAACTAAAGTAGGTAAAAGAAATCTACATTTGGGATTTTCCTGCTACCCATGTTTGTAGAAAAATGGGCAAACTATCCTTCCCCACTCCCTTTCCATTTATTTAAATTTCATTGTATTTATTATGTTTCTTATCCTCTACTGATTGTATCCTGGAATTTATATATTTTTTATTGGTTCTAAGCCAATTGCTAAATTTCGTTTAAATTATTAATTCAGGCTGTAAAACACACATTGTAATCTCTTTATTAAATATGATTTAAACTCCTTGCTCTTTTCAGATTATTTTACATTTCCGTGATGTCTGTTTAGTTACCATTTTAAATAAACCCTGTATGTATTTATTTATATTTTAAAATATATCTGCCATTATTGTAGACTCTTTAGAACCTACATAGACCCTATTCATTTAGCATAATCTATACTTATAAAATAACATGTCCTGACTGACTGATTCATCATCGCCGAGCGTAAACTATCAAGGCTACAAGCATGAAATTCGGACTGTATATTCATTTTGTTATGTAGGCACCCACTAAGAAAGGATTTTAGAAAATTCCACCCCAAAGGGGTCAAAATAAGGGATGATAATATGTATGAAAGTCCGTCATTTTGAAAGTTACATAAACCAAATTTTGTATTTCGGTTATTGACGTAAAACAAATAAATACGTGTTTCAGGAATTTTGGAAATTTTATTTAAAAAGGGATGAAAAAGGGGGTGAAAGTTTTTGATCTGAGGTCAAGTTATGGTCATAAACGTAACGTAATATTTTAAATTAATCTGTAAATACATATGTATATTTTCGTATTTGTATATAATCAACTTCCACGCGAGCAAAGCCGCGGGCAACAGCTATCTAGTATATGTATATTTTGTGAGTTACTACCCACCTCTCACCGAAATTTTATCTCTCAACTACTGCAGTTTATTTTTACAGGGAACTTGCCTTTTTGTACTTTACTTGTTTTTATAGTTTAATTTCAGTGCACACTTTATTTTGTTTTGGAAGTTTTACTTCTGATTTTTATCTTAGTAGGCCTATAGTTTTATTCGTTTCAGTAACTTTAACTCTAATCTTTTAGTAATAAATTAAGTAATAATAATTTCCAAGTTTAATAATAATAGTAATAATATATAAAAAATGGGTGTGTGTACTTATGTACGCGCGTGAGAAGTTATACTTCTTTGGCATCATTTAATAATTTTATTTCTTTATTTTGTAAATATTAAATAACCAATAATAAATATTTAACAATAATAATTTAATAATATTTAGTATTAATTATGTTAAATAATAATATTTTAATTTATATCAATAAATAATACATACGGATAGTTAACCTCAATTTTATTGGAGCACTTGAAAAAGTCTATAAGCACAATTTTTTTCACTAATATTTACGAATAGTAAATAATATTAATCAAAATATTCAATTTAAATCACTAATGAATATAATTTATTAGCACATATATAATTCGCACTTGTATGAAACTAAAACACGTGTTGTGTATGTAGAAACTAGAAACATGTGGATAAATATTATAAATATGAAAACAGTGATCAGAGGCGACGAGCGTACCAACATGCGCGACTAACAGAGGTTCTATTTACTATTTTGTTGGTAGCTTTTTTTTTCGAGACTTAATGAGCTGTTTAGCTTCAACCTGTTACTTTTGTGGTACAGTGATGCGCGCGCATCTTAAAATTTCACTCTCATCATTTTTTCATAACGCGCCTAAAGAAGTATAACTTCAAAAATAATAATAATACTTTATTGATGTACAATATAGTCGGCAGCTGAGAGAAGGTAGGTGCAGGTTTGTGCTTTACACGTATTTGTACTAACTACGCTGATTTATCAGGAATATCTAAGGTTGAATTAAAAGTAAATGTATACGATTTTACGTGGAGGGAGAGTGAAACCATTTATGAAAGCAACTCTCAGTACACACGAACGAGAATCGAACCCAGATCTGCCTATCTTTTACAGTACAGTCTATTGCATAGTAACGCTTTGGATCGTTCGAGAACCGAAGCGATTCACGGCTCAGTTAAATATGAGATTATGTATATTTTATATGTAATAGTATCTTTAAGCTAATATTGCTATCTCTCATTCATAACACGTCGCATAAAGCTGCATGTTCCCCAGTATTATACACTTACGACCGTACCGGAGTAGCGTATGACTAAAAAAAAGCGGAAGGTAAAAAAGATAAAATATAAAATCCGATGCATTTTACATTGAAATCCGCTTCGTGAATCCCCGAGGGTAACTGTTTGCTGCGGTTTAAGCTGTGTGGTTAAAAATAGCGTACAGAGTAAACACACAACACAAAATAAATGAAAGTCATAAAAGTAACAAATGGACCCCAATTATAAATTTTATTACATATAAAAAAAAAGAAATTAAAACAGTGAATGCGATGGTTTTTCTTTATATGCCCCCAAGCATCTAATGAGATAGGACAGGCATTTGGGGATAGATTCTGTATTAATTATGTTAAGTTTCGAAGAATAAATAATATTAATATTAGCTCTACATTCCTTATTAATATTAATAAGTTGGGCGCAGAAAGTAGGAACTCAAAACTTCATGGCTGCACTTACAAATGTATGCCACATATTCCTTACACCCTATCTCTTTCACATCATTTCTAATGTTATCTTCCTATCTGCGTCTGTGTGTTCGCAATGGTCATTTCCCTTTGGGTTTGTGAGTCAGTACCCTGAACAGGTGCTAGTATCCCCATTCACGCTGCATGTCCTGTCCACCGTAATCTACGAGATGTGACTATCCTAAAAATGTCTAGTGTGAGTACAGGGTATGTAACTCATAATTATGTAATATCCTGCACTACCCAGTAAACACATCCCTTTTAGGACCAAATATATTGTTAAGTACTTTATTTTTGAACACTCTAAATTGTTTTTTGTCATGTAAGGTATGAGACCCCGTTTCACACTCATAAAAACACACCGGTAAAATTATTATTTTGTATTTTCTGAGCTTTATATTTCTTGACAGCAGGCGAAATTCATCTGATTATTGACGAGTAATAGCATGCATTTCTTGACTGTATTAATTTTACTAATTTCCAATCTAATATTGTTATTTCTAGTTATAATTGTTCCAACCAACAAAGTATACAAAGAATAATGTGATATAAGTAGAATTACGATCAAGGTAAACAATGGTTTTGGCTGGAAGATCGTTCTGGACTTATTTTTGTAATACAAATCTTACTGGATAATAGTATTTTGGTAGGATAAATTTATTTACTTTCAAACATGACCAATTTATAAAAAATATTAATTCACAAAACTAGATTATTTATTTAGCACGCCATCTTACTACCCATTCGGGTTATACGCTTAAGTACTAGTTATGCTAATGTATTAAGAATTGGGAAGGTTGAATTTAAAGGAAGTGAGCCCACATTTGCGTGGAGGAAGAGTGGAAGACCGTTTAGGAAAAACCACCCCTAGCTCACCCGAATGACATTCGAACCTCGATCTCCCCATTCTCAGCTCTCAGCAGTCTAGCTCAACATGAAACCAGCGCGTCAGCTAACTACGCCACCGAGGTGGATCACATTCTGTAGATATCAATCTAATACTTAATGGTAACCCAGTAATCTTCGCTTACCGTTTACCATCAGACACCTCTCCTGAATTAAAAAAAAAGTTTATTCTAAAATCAAATCTTAGTTTTGATTATTGATCTACAACTAATCTAACAATATGGCACATTTTGTTTTAGAAAATTCTAACACTAACTCAATTAATATGGTTCTTATTATATATTTGGATTTCTTCCAATAACAAATAATATTATTATATTTATAATTTTATTGTAAGAGATCTAGTATGTCTATCTCTTTTGACCACCAAATATTATTATTATTCAACTATGTCCAAATTGGGGGTTCAATTGTAAAGATTTTTAAGGAAGTTTAATGTTTATGTTAAGTTTAAATCAATCCATTTTTAAGACGTTTAAAATAGATAATTATATGTTCATTAATTATATTGGTATATTTGTGTGTCAAGATTTCAGTATTCCCTTCACCCAATTTTCCAAAAACTATAATGTAATATCTAAATTGTATATTTAAGTTTTCGTTTATTAAAGAACTACTATAACTCATTAATACGTCGATTCAAGTGAATATTATCTATGTTGACCCAAAATGTTTATATTTATATACTGTTCCTCCTACATTATCCTACCATGTAGGCCTATATTCAGATGTTTCCCTCGCAGTGCATTCAGATTTATTTGAATAAAAAACTCCATAGTGTCAGCCACAAGCGAGCTATGCCGACCAAGCTGACACCGTATGTTGGGGAAGAGTGTGCCAACATTGGTGGATATAGGGTATCATTTGATTGGTACAACAAGCCCTCTAGCCGTAAAGGCTGTATCATTTTTTGTTTGATTCCTGATAGTAGAAAAAATTCAAGCACTTTTCCATAGGGTTCTATCAAAACTCAAATCTGAAACTTGAGTTTTAGTGAAACCCAAAATTCAATCGTGGTTCTCGGTTTCCCTGTTTTAGCAATAATTGGCCACCTTGTAATTATAAACTCACACCAATGGGCGAACCGACCAAAGTGTCAGTCTCGAATTGTTTATGGTTGGCTAGTAACGAAGAGGTTGGATAGTTGTAATAAGTATGCTTGGCTATTTTTTCAAATAATATTTTTAGTTTGTAACTTTTTTTAAGTATATAAAGCTGAACGAATACAATAAATGTAGAAAAAAGTGTTTTATAGACATAAGAAAAATACGACACATAATTAAAACAAGTATTTCTTTGCAAAGTAATTCCCATCCCTAACTCAAAGAGTATCTTTTCCCACAGACAACAACTCTACCCTCTCCTCATTTCCATTCTGTTCTCGTGGTAGTTAATTGCCTATTTTACCACAGTCCGTGACGCACCAACACGGCCATGCACGCACGCCTGCACACCCCCACGCACGCACGCACGCATGCACAGTCTGAATGACGTGCACAGCACACTCAGGGAGGTTACAACGAGGAAAAAATAAAGTTAGAAAAATACACACACACACGTCGGTTTATTCGAGTCTCGTGGAACAGAACCTTTTTTTTTAAGGCACGTTGTAAAAATTCGCCTGGAGCATGATTGTGAAAGAAACCAACCGAATTGATGAATGAATCATTGACCAAGCTAGGAGTTATTTAAATAGTGAGGTAACCAAAGATTAATAGAAACAAAAACATTTGTAATCATCGGAGAGGGAAGTATTGTTATTGTCAAACAAATCAAACTCGAGATTTCGTTAAATGTCCACGTTTCCTGACCCCCTGAAACCAAAAAGTGTTTCGCGATGACGTCTATCTGTCTGTCTATATCTCGGGTTAGAGCTGAAACAATTTTACTGATCGAGTTAAAATTAGTATATAGGGTTTTCATAAGGTCTGCCCACCCCTAAGGTTTTTGGAATTAGATAGCTAACCCTGAAAAAAGGGTATTTTACTTGAGGGCAAAAAAGATCAAATATATTTTTTTCAAATCCACTCAAACTATTTTTGATAAATTTTGTGCCTGGACATTGTTTAACATTGCAAACAAGCTGGAAATTCTCGTTATCCCATGAAAACGACTTGAAGGGTACTTTACATTAGCACACATTTCCAATTTTGATCATATATCTCAACTCTTTGAAATAGGAAATAACAGTTCATTGTAAAGTTTTAGTACCGCTAAAATTAAAAATATTTTAATTAGAAATATTTTTTATAAAACCAATAGTTACTGAGCTATAAGCAAACATACTAATTTTTTTTATGGAGTTCTTAGGAATAAATATGAAATTTATTGTTATGTCCTTTGGAGGACAAAGCTTATCCTCTTTAATCAATGTTTCTGTAGACATGTATATTATTACACGTATGCTCTTTGGTGGAGTGTTTCTACAACAGTGTTTATTATTTAGTTTCACAAATTTTACTAGTTAAAAGTAAATGTATCTATTTTAAGATTAAAGCGAAATAGAAAGTATGTACAGTGTACTGTTTCAAATTTTTTTTAAAGTCCTATTATCTAGAGTTTAGGTAGGTACTCATTTTGATAAATAAGTAGGAAGCATCAGCAGTGCGTAAAATAACGAAGCATTTTTCCTATCTCAGGGGCCAATGCACGGGTTTAATGCGCCCTAGCCGAGACTTAACACTAGCGCCCATAGTTGTACTCTGTATAATATATATAATAATATAAATCACGCCCCCTCCGTGAGGTCAAATAGTAATAATAATAGGGTGCCAAAATACATTTAAAAAAAGATAAATAAAACAAAATTTAGGGTCGATTATCCACGTGCCTTCCTCCTTAGTCAATGTGTGCGAAAATATTATCTCTTCTTCTCTTTCTTTCCTTTTGATATTTTCGGAAGTATTTAATTAAATATCAAAGTGATTCACCGACAAAGAGACCCAAAATGTCATAAAACATAAAAGTGATTGTGTCTTGATCAATCTTTTTACTTTTTCTCTATCAGAGAGAGGAAGTATTTTTGTCGTAAAAAAAATAGAATTCAAGATTTAGTATCTATCTAGCCTATAGTTTCCATAAAGTTCCCCCGAGTTGTTTTTGAAATTATAAATCTGAACCTAAAATTAATTGTAGTTTACTTAAGGAAGAAAAAAGAGAAAAGTAATTTCTTGAATTTGGCTCTAACAATTTTTAATAAAATTCGTATCCAGGCACTGTTTAATTTTTAGGTTAGGAAATAACTTATCAATGAAAATTTGTAGGACTATTAAGCATAATATTGACTTTTATTTGAAAAATATTTTTATAAAATTGTGCGTTGCACATTAGCATTTATTTGAAAAATATATTCTTAGTATTAGATGTATATATGTTATTTATTTATTTTCCCGACACATTAGTTGAGTCGGTAACATGTCGGCCTACTGAGCTATGAGTCTTAGGTTAAATTCCAAGTATGACCGAACAATTTATAATTAATGAAAAGTAGGTTCACCCTTTCACATTGATAAATTAACGGCGGGAGACTAGATGCTTTGCTTGTCCTAGTACCGTGGCAGAGAGACTGATGCTTGCATCGGTTACCTACGGGTGCTCGGGGTGGCCCTGCGAACTGGTATGCCTCCGTTAGACTAGGCCTACTTTCGTTATAAGTAGTACACAGGGCTGGGTCGAAAGCCACGTCACGAGCTTGCTCAAGGCGGCTGCCCATAAATGGGTTGGACTGTGTGGTGCAGTGAGTTTAAATGCCGACGAGTGATGGCGTTGGCAGCGTGATGGGGTCCGGGCTTCTGGGGTTCTGGCCTTCGGGCCTCGGGGTTCTGGGCCCCACCATTCGTGCGGTGAGCCGATTTAGACTTCCGGTGCTAACCTCGACAGTTAGTAATGCATGGGCCAGAACATGGGCGTCTCCAATCGTTCGTACGAGTAGTGGAAGATTACTTTCCCACGCGCAATGGACGTAATCCCATTCCCCTACACACGGGAAAGAGTGGAGATCGAAAGGTCACTTCTGTGAGCAGAAGTTAATGGCTCCGGTCACCACCCTGGATATGTGGGAGGCACGTAGTCCCCCTGTGTCGGTCCAACTAGTGTATGCTGGTTAAGGGAGGAATTAATTTTCGCCTCCCCGGGTATCCGGCCTGAAATGGATCATCCTACCCTTCTGGTTGGGGGGTTGGAGTTTTTTAGGTACCGACCTAGAAACTACCCTGAGCCACGATGTCCAGGGGGGTGTGGCACCATTTTTGTGCCTTACCATATCATGTTAAAGTCAAGGTTGTGCTAGTATTAAGTTATATTATAAGGCATATGAGGCTACGATAGGCCTAGCAAGCCGGTAGTGGAAAATATATGGGTTGAATAAATAAATGGCCTAGGCCACAATCTGGAACCAATAATGTATGTAAAAAGATGTTATTTATTTATCTAGAAATAATTATTCTCATTTTAATTTTAAGTACTATTATATTTTGATATACTAAAAAATTACATTTGTTGGAATACCTCCCTAAGGACCTTTACATCCTAGGCTACCACCTAGGCTCGCCTAATGGAAGGGCCAGCCCTGCCTACCCCTCGGGTATTATTTTAATTAAATTCAGAGCATTTAAAGATTTTAACACGAATTTACTTTTAAACCCTCCAGTTCTGTGATATTCGTACGTTTTCACAACTGTGGTATAGATGAGGAAGGTACAGTTTTTTTGTAAACGTAGCAGAAAGGAGGGGGTGATTGGGGAACCGCTTAGTAGAAATACTTCTCAGTATTAAAGAAATGGCATACAATGACCAAAGGCTTTGGTGGTGTCTGTTATTGTCCAAGGGTGTTAGAGTGTGTAATTCTACTATTTGTTACATAATGGTGGCATACCAGGACCAAACTAAGACTACCGCATTTACATTGCTCCCTGGAGAGTAGGTCCCAACCACTGATCCCTACATTCCCCAAAAATACATTGACCCATGACATATTTCAACGAGAGGGTTTTATAATGTAGGCGACCCCATGGAAAGAGGTAACTGAGTCGAGTAGGAACGGAACTAAATACCATGCCCTACCATTCCTCCTTTCAGGGAAAGGGTGTTTGACAGCACTTGTCAGCTGCCACAATTCATCCTTACAATTTAAAGATTTATTTTTGTTGTGGGAGAATGTGCTCAACTTTAAAGGTTGCAAACATCCTACTGGACATCCATAGTGGGTAAAATTGTAAAGTTAAATCTTTGTTTAGGAACAGATATAGTGATCCTTATGAATACATTATACACACTTAGAGGAATAATAGACTAAGACCAATAAAAGTAATAAAAATGTATTCAATATTGGCTCCAAGCGAAAAAAACTTTGTTTATGGCCAATACTATTAATTCTTATGCATACTTTCTAAACACAAGTATTTTATACTCATCATATTATAGAAATAAAAGTAAAAATATTTTAATAAATACCCATTTTAAGTTAACACCTTTTTCTGGCAATCTTATTTTTATGGATACTTTCTAAATCTTACTATCCTTTACTCGTCATCTTAGAGGAATAAGATCTAATGTTAATAAAATAAAAAATATATTTATTCAATATCCGCTTTAAGACTAAAAACATTATTTGACCAACTTTATTGATTCCTACGTGTACTTTATAATGCTATATATATATATAATATATATAAAATATATATATATATATATATATATATATATATATCCTTTTACACAATAAGAGAGGAAGGAGACTAAGGTGAGTAAAATGTTATTTAATTAATCAATATTAATTGCTTAAAGTTAAATATTTTCTGCACCAACTCCACTGATCGTGTTTCATGGATTAAAAATCACAAAAACCTAAGACGAATACATTGATATACAATTTCAATATAATATAGTATAGACCTAATGTATTAACATTAGAATGTAGGAAAGGTATGTGTAACCAAAAATGCTTCTCTTACTTAACGCTTACCAATACCTCTACCTTCCTTTTACAGAAGAGTATGACATGCGATAGCCAGCCTAATAGGTTCATGGGGCTAGGGCATTTGAGTCCATAAAGGTAAATCCCCATCTTCTTTCCTGATACAAAACTCATCCTTCTTAATCTCTAATACAGATATTTGATCAGAGCAATGCATAATATTTTCACCAGATTTAATTTAATTTAATTTGAAATGAATCATGGATCATACCTATTTAAAATTTATTTTACAATTCTTCATTGAGTATACTATTCGTTAATTTATAGCCTGCATACTAACATGTTCAATCAGAGCTAGTTTTATAGATGAGGCTGACATCTTAAATTATTCAATAGCGCATACATACACTGAACCATAAAGTCAAAGTGTTACACATCCATCTATTATACTTGAGGGTTCAAGGCTATATTTCTGACATAGTGAAGAACTTTAAGGTTTAATCTTACCCATACTAAAATAATGAATAAGGTATCTTTCCTCTATAACCACTTACATTTACAATACGAATTTAATATTATTTAATTTTACTCCTACTCATCTGTGTAAGCGATGTACCAATAATAATTGACTTGACTATATAATTGACTTGGGTATGCGTTTAGCCTGAACAGCTATTTAGATACGGTGATTAAAAATATTGACTTGGATATTAGAATCATGAACCAGTACAATGCCACATGATGCTTGACTTTGATCAATGAATGGTGATAGTTAAAAGTATATTGTAAGTATCAATAATGACTCTGATGAATGAACGATGATCTAATACACATACAGTTTACTTTGAGAGATGAATAATCAACAAGTACAATGTTTTATGATGCATAACTTTGAATAATGATTGGTACTCAGGTACAAATATCGATCATGATGAATGGTGATCAGTCATATATACTGCATAGGTGTATAGATAATGGATATAAACGATGAATAATTATCATGTTATGCATAGTTCTGATCAATTAATTATTTACTTTGAAGTATCGTGCTTACCATGTATCGATGGATCAATGAATCAGTATAATGTTGTACGATACGTGATTGACCGATGGATGGTGGGTGATAAACTAAAAATATTGTGTATGTATTAGGCATGACTCTGTTCACTAACTAATAATCATATGGTAGGCCTATGTAAGTAGTATGTATGAGCTTGATCAGTGAACTATGATAATGTGTTGTTTAAGTATGGTGCATAATTATGATTATGTATCAAGCAAGTATCAAACATAACGCTAATCAGTGAACGATGATCATTTGTTGTGTAAGTACGATGTATAGCTTTAAAAAGGAATGCGCTTGTTATGATTAATGGATGGTGATCAAACGTGTAATAAGTATGAGCAAGCCTCTATCGAGCATGTCTCTGACCATACATCAAATATGATGCATTGCAATGGTCAATTAATATTTATCAGTTGTGTTATAAGTATGAACCATGACTCTAATTAAGTATGAAGTAGAGTTTGAGAATGAAGGAGTGTCCTAAGTGCTATAAATACATGATTCGATGATGAAATATCTTGTATGATGTATGGCATTAATTAATGAATGGACATGAAATATTTTAATGAATGAGGATCATTGCAGTGTATGATCAAATACGATTTAAAGGCTTATTACTTTCTCTTGACACGTTGGAAAGAAATTATTGTGATCGTAAAAAAAATTGAGCTCGAGACGTTGATAAATGTCCAAGTTTCATGATACCCTGAAACAAAAAAAGTGTGTTTTACAATGCCGACTGTATGTCTATACCTTGGGCTAGAGCCATTTAAAGGTTAAGTTTAGTTACAACTATTATGGCTATATAATTAAATATTAGTATTGTCATTTATCTTTACTCGTCTGTAGGCGTATATAAAATATGAATTATCAATATTTTGCGAAGAAAATTCAATTTTTAAAGTATTGTTATTTATTATAATTATCCTTATAACATTTTAAGTTTATTACGTTAATATTGTTTCGCGAAAGAATACTGTATATTAAAGTGGTTGAGCTGAGCGTAGGTAGTTGAAATTCATTTTTATTTAACTTAAGTACTGATGGCCTAGTATGATACTCGTCTTATAATCTTTAGTTTGCGAGTTCAAATCACATTCTCTCCTTATTTTAAAATATATGTATATATAATATTATTTTTTCAAATTATTTATCACTCTGATTTAATACACTATTATTAAGATGCATAGAAACAGATTGGAAATGTTCCTCTTGCAATTTTAACGTTCTTTAAAATCTTATAAGAACTATATGCCCTACCACATTCTTAAATTAAGTGTAGAATTTAAATATATTTGATACAAAACAGTTTGAACGGCCACTTCAATGTTTATGTTTCTTTTTTAAACACTTAAAGGAATAAAACAAATAATTTTCGTTGCATCAAGGGTTGTTTCTTTCTCATATACGGGAAGAAGGTTTGACAGTTTAGCATCTACAGCTTACTTGATGCGTGACTAAAGTACCGTTTATAGGATTAGTACCACTCGTACAGTATTATATTGATAGATCCTTGTTGCTTCTTATTCCTGGCACCACTTTGTTCTGAGGTAATTGTCAGTTGTTTGTTTACTGTGTCCGGCATATTGTTATATTTTGTTTTAAGGTCAGAAAGTTTGACAAACAAGACAGAGTACTCAAACAATGGATGCCAGGTTTATCTGTTTATATGTCACTAGTTGAAAGTTATTTATTCTACCTTTCCTCAGTTGTACCCTAGTAATTCAATGGTTAAGGTGAGGATCTTGTAGTATTATAGACTTTAGTGTGGAAATGTACTGGTACTAGGGGGAGGTGCTAGTTTCAGTACTTCACTAAGCTGTTGGTCACATGACATCAGCTTTGTGTCAAGTAGTCAAGTCACATTACGTTAGGTCGATGTAATTTCGTTGGTGACATGATGTTCGGTCGTTATTAATATAATGTCAGGTCGATGTCAAGTCATCGATCAGATGACGTTTGGTCGATGTCAAATCGTCAGTCACCCGTCAGAGGTCCTGAGAGGGAGGCATGCGGGTTGACAAAGTTCTAGAGTTGGGTTGGTTGGGGTTCAGGGGGTAGCATGATTGACTGACCCATCTAGGAGGGTACGATGATGAGGGTTTACAAGTTACAACATGTATGACGGCAGTCCCTTTGGGTTTACTATGCCTACTAAAAATAGTGGCCCTATGGGGAGGGGCTTTCTTTGTGATAAACACCGACTTATAAAGGTGAACTACTTTTAGCACTTTGGCTATACTCCCACTAGTACCCCATTAGTATAAATATTCGGATCCTTCAGAAGGGCGGTAATACGTGGAGGATAGATATAATTTTATTAGTTATTATCCATTTGTATATTATAGAATTTAAAATAATATTCTACATTTTAATTGCTTAAAAAATTAATAATATAATGTCCATATAAGATTTACTTTTATTTCAATAAAAGTTTCTTAAACACAATACGTTTTACAAATTTTATTATTAAATTGCATTTATGTTTTTGTCTGGCATAAGCAACCATTTTATGATAAATTTACCACAAATACATCCATTCAAAAATATTATTAATTTAAAATTGTTATTTTTGAAATGTAGGCTATACTTAGTATTAAAAAAAATCACAAATCATATAAATCCAGCTACATGCACTTATTTATGCTAATTGGTTAAGGATGAATAGGGAATAACTTAGAGTAAAAAGTATCCAAGATTGTAGAGGATGAGTAGTTAATCACTTAGGAAATAACAACTTTAACACACTCAAATGAGATTCGAGCCATGACTCCCCGACCGTACCAAACTACAAACAAATTTTCTTACAAATGAGCATATGACAGATAGAAACACTAACTATGTTTATTCACGTATTCGCTGGTCATTTCATGTGATCTGAAGCTGTAATTATGATCGATATTATCAATATCTATAAAAATAACTCTAATAATAGGTCTATAGTAAAATACTATCAATGTTTCCGGCAAAAAAGTTTGTATTTATTTTAAAAAAAGGTATAAACTAATCGAACTCAGCAATCAGTCCATGTGGTTACTGATTCGGGTAGGTAATAATAAGGGTAAGAAGTCCTTGCAGCCAGTATTTTCATCCTTCCTACCCTTTACTAGGGTGGTTAGAGGGAAGGGGGAGGGAGACTTAACATTCCCCGTACCCTCGTGTGTCGGCAGCAATCAATACGGAGAGGTCAGGGCGGCACAGTAATTACAAACAAGACCCACCCCGCTCACGCCATTCGCCACCAAAAACTTAAAATGCGTGTTAGAGGCGAAGAAAAGCTGCTTATTCCAAGTACCTTACTAACTATCTTAAATCCAGGCCAAAAACCTTAAAAAAAATTATACTCTTCAGCCTATAAATCCGAATCACTAAGACCTTTGGTCACCAATTACTTAATTTAGGCAGCAAAGCAGGTTATGTAAATTAAAAGATTCATGAAATTTACCTAAACGCATGAAAAGGCTAGGACTGAGAGCTATATTTGATGGCTATACTATTCCAGGATGGTAATTTGTGAGTTATGACCATGGTGTGAGCTATTAAAATTGCGAGATTTTAATGATTAATTGAAATAAAAATGATTCAGATAGATTATCGCTGATTGGGAAGGATGTAATTCAGATTCAGAGGTCAAAGGCTCTGTTGTTATAGGGTTTGTCAAGATAACATGAATTTAATGATATTTAATAAGGCAGAAATCACGGTAAAATGCTTTAACGATTCATGTTTATAATCGTGGTCAAGATAGAAGGAGGTAAAATTTATTGAAGGAGAATTAAATTAAGGTATAACGAAACGTTATAAGGCTCCACTATTGGGGTGAGGGTCAAAAGAAATATAGTTAAATGGCTTGGGAAATGGATGGTATTAAATATGAAGCATTTAAATTATGATTAGTTAGAGTAAAGCTTGAGATTTAAGGCCGTTCAATATATTGTAGAAGAATAAGATTAAAGATAAAGCCTTGAAAGGATCATTAAAGTTGGATAAAAGGTGATACGTTTGCAATAAAACAAGGTAAAATATGGTCGCACAATGAAAATGTGTATTATATATTAAGAGTTTGAAATGCTTAGGGAATGTTTTAATGGGGCCATGTTAGAAAATTAGCTAAGAAAAAATATGTTATTTGGATGATTTGTGAGCTTAAAAAATAATACAATTAAAAATGGTTAAATTATTGACTAGGAAAAAAATAATAAGTTGTCTTAGATATTTAATAAATTAAATCTTAAATGTAAAAACCTATTACTAGATTTGTTATTATTTAATAAATTAGGTCTATGAAATTTGAGACATTAAATTAATATGAGATGTTGCTTTGGTTTATAATCAAATCTGTTGTATCTAGAGAAGGCATATTTCTATTTATGAAGAACTAAATGAATATTTTAAATCACACATGCTCCATTGTTGGAATGGTGGTAGAAATTTAGTGATGCAAGTGATTTGAGAAGAATAAAATAGATTCACTATGTTGTAAGGATCTCTAGTTAGTCACCATAAAGAGAAAATTAAGATATGTATAGTTGGATGCATATAAAATAAAGTTGGTATTTGGAAATTTTGAGAATTATTAAAATAATGGAAATCTTATATAATATATCATTTCTATAATAATCAGGAGGAAAAAGAGTTAGACATACTGATGATGGATATGATGAAATTAAAATAGTATATAATGGGAAATTTGATCAAAAGAAAGTTAATTTCATTCAATTTGGGAAAATTTACGTTAAAGTGAAACTTGCATAATTATATGTTGTGTTTAAGAAAGCAGAAATTCCTGGTATTCAAGATCTATTTATTTAAAGTGAAATTTTAACATTGACGAGACCTAAAATTGGTATTAGACATAGGATTAATCATGAAATTTAAATTTCTGGATGAATAACTATTGATATTATCAAGGGGTAGAATCATTGTCGAGAAAATGTATTTCAATGCTATTGAATGAATATTAATTATTAATCAAAGTGATATTTAATGTTGAGATGCTTAAAAATGAATTAAATACTTATTATAAGGGAGGGATAGTAAATGGAATTTAGATAAATAAAACCAGAACATTTTTAAGAGAAACTTTAAAAAGCAGCATACTTGGGAAAACCACTCTATGTATATTGAGCCGGTATTTTAGCTAGACTAAGCTAAATTTGGTCTAAGTATATCATGTTGCACTGATCCATATTCAAACTTAGGTCAAGAAAGTAGATATTCCAAGGTGTTGTAGAAGTGGTTGACATGTTTAATCGCCCCATATTTACAGTAGAGTGTAGGTCAAGAAATTAAATAGTCCTTAGTACTGGAAAAGACGTATGGACATTTTAATTACTGTCTTTTAGAGTGCATGTTAATAAATAACGTTTACAAAGGTATATGAAAGGTATAAGAGGTCCGTGATTAATTTTATGATCAAATGAAAAAGCTTCTAAATATTCTAAGAATATTACAGTCCTAAAAAAAAGATACATAAAAACTTGATTAAAAGTTTAATTAATGTCCTTGTTCTTGGAAGAAATAAATATAAGCTTATAACAAAAATTGTATTTAGAAATTCTGGTTGATTTTTAATGTATGATCTTTTATCGTAGCTATTATTTTGGTAAATGCAGCTTATGTCAAATACATAATATGTTACTAAAGAATGGAACTTTAATGAAAAAAATTGTCTTAACAAAGATAATAAATGTATATTGAATTTTATAATGAAACATATTGACAAACCTCAAGAAGTCACTACTAGCATTGTTATGTAGATAACAAGCGTACTTGAATCCATAGGAATAAACGTTTACCTGAAAAAAAAACAAACATTTTTAGCATTACTCGGAAAAAAATAGATCAAACAAAAAATGTTAATAATAAATGTAAACAAACCGCCAACAATTAATAATAATATAATAATAATAATAATACTTAGCGCGACGTCCTGCTAACCGTTGAGGACTATACGCTTAAGTACTAATCAAGCTAATAGATTATGAATTTGGAAGGTTGAATATAGAGGAAGTGAGCCCTCATTTGCGTGGAGAGAGAGTGAAAAAATATTTAAGAAAACTACCCAAGTTAACCTTACCGAGATTTGAAACTCGAGCTGCTCGACATTGGAAGTCTATCTCAACACGAAAACTAGCACATTAGCAATAAGCCATCGAGGCGGGTCACCAAAAATTACATTACCATTACAACACTAACTACTATACTGTATAATTTTTTTACTAATGCCTATTTGTGAATATTTTAAGGATAATATAACAAGTAGTTTTAATGATGAACAAAGTAATTGTTCTATTTGTGCTGTTAGTGTCTTTCTCACTTTTCTTGTGAATAGCTATGAATGTTATATATATATATATATATATATATATATATATATATATATTATATGTATATGTATGTATGTATGTATGTATGTATGTATGTATGTATGTATGTATGTATGTATGTATGTATGTATGTAGTTGTATGTATGTATGTATGTATGTATATGTATGTATGTACATTTATTTAAAAAAACTTAAGAAAATGCTGAAATACCTTTCCCCCCCAAAACTATTACTTAATTTAAGGATGGCTTATATAAATACTATACCTTACTACCCATGAGCAATGTTTATGTACCTCATTCAATAGATAAACTTATATTCAAATAATAATGACGGATATCATAAAACAACCAGTGAAATAGCTACTACAAAATATACGACGTTCATTTGCGCGGTTAATGTATTAATCCTTGTTTTGAGAATAACTAGAAATATTTAATTATCTACATAAAATTGTTAAACTGTTAATGTGATTATACATTCATATATTTGAAAATAATGTATATTTTGAAATAAACTGGTATATGTTATTAATTTAAGAGTGGCCCCTCAACCTCTAGAATAGAATTCCAGCATAACTCCCGGATTTCTTGCGAAAAATAAATATTCCCCCAACATTTTAAAAGGCTTTTCCTCCGATTGTGAAACTTTGATACAATTCTTCTGAATGTAAATGTTTTGTAAGAGGTGTGTTGGACACGCCACCACTGAGAATATACAAATAATTAGTATTTATAACTAATGACTAGGCTATTTAATTATTGGATCTTACCAAATTCATCGTTGTACAACATCAATTATGTTTTAAAACACTAAACTAGCCTTCTTCTAGATCAGCGCTTCTTAACCGGGGGGCCATGAAAGGATTTTTGGGGGTCCTCAAAAGAATAATTTAAAATATTATTTGCTTATTACTGAAGTAAATTATCATACATTTTACGTTTTGGAAGAAAGAATTCGATGATGGTAATTATGCAAGTACAGAACGCTTGAGTTTCCGGAGTAACGAAGGAGAGGGGAAGAATGGATAATAAAAATCCCATATAGTACAAATTATCCTCATTTGTTTACCATAGCCATTCAAAATTTGCT
This sequence comes from Timema cristinae, assembly GCA_039000515.1. Lineage (NCBI taxonomy): Eukaryota > Metazoa > Arthropoda > Insecta > Phasmatodea > Timematidae > Timema > Timema cristinae. Next base: position 53,360,609 of record JBCFYV010000012.1, read on the forward strand.
GCCCTTTGTTTATACTTATTTATATGAAGAAAGATTTTTCACAGTGACGAATACTAAAACGAAACAGCAACTTCAACTTCGAATCGAGTCTCACATGTGCATAGCACTAAGTAATACAATTTAAATAAGAATAGACAAACGTGGAAAGTGTTCAACAGCAGAGGTTTCATTAAATAGATTTAGGTAAAATAGTTTATGTTTTTATATATTGTTTGTTATTATAATTAGTAAAAAAGCCACTATTTTTGAATACATCTTAGTGAATAAAATGTTGGTAAATCTAGGGGCCCACGAAAATATTTTAGAACATTTAGTTGTCTGCGAGTAATAGAAGGTTAAGAACCACTGTTCTAGACGATTCGCTCTTATTTTATGAAAAAACCTTACTATCTCCTTTTGGGAGACTTTGTCATGAACCACCACCAATAGTACCCCTCCCTTTCCTCTAAAAAACTTGAGAAAGTATTGAAATAGAATAATGATTCTATATCTTTATCAAACTTTGTTTTAAGGAGTATGTATTATCAGAAAGTGATTATTTCACCTGTGATGTGTGTTCAGACACAAGTAGAGAGTAGACAAATTAAACGGTAGTAGTATACAAATGAGCTACACCCAATGGGGGTGGAACATTATTTGTGAAGGGGAAGGGGGGAGGGAGGTTGTAAGGAACTACCTCCGGCAAATGTCCGAAAACTGGAAACACCCATAACATATTTGTAATGTTTGTCTTCTGGAAACATTTTAAAAGTGAGTTTCTTCTACAAGTTGTTTGGAGTGGACCTCCCCCAAATTTTATGAGATTTGTAAACTCTTAAAATATATTTATAGTGGTCCTCACCCAGATATTTTCTGAAAATTATATCCCTCAAGATGCTATTTGGAGTGGTCTTTTATATGCAATAGCTTTTTATAATTTTTTAACGCCCCAAGAAGCTATTTAGAATGTACCAACTTATAACTTTTTTTTAAATTAGGTGCTTTTTAAAGACATTCGGAATGGTTCTAACCCAGAAAATATTCTATAATTGAATGCTTTTAGAAGCTATTTTAAGTTGATCTTGCCTGGATTATTTTTATATTAAATGCATCCAAAAACTTTTTCAAGTGGTCTTTCTCAGAAAATTTAAAAAAAGTGAATACCTATATAACTTAAACACTTATGTAGTATTATAATAAGTGGATACCTCTATAACCTAAATATTTGTGTATTATTAAAATGTCTCTAGAAAATAATTGAAGTGGTCCTTCAGTGTTTTTTTTAAATTGGATGCCTCTAGAAGCTATTTAGAGTGATCTCCATCTGAACGTTTTTGTAATATTAAACGTCTATAGAAACTATTAGAAAAGATTTTTCCCTGGAATTTTTTGAAAACTGGTTTACTTTAGAAGCTATTTGGAGCTTAATACAAGAAATCTTTCAGCTTCATATTCGAAAATAACAGAGGGGAGTGAAATAAATCCATAGGCGGCAAAATTAATTCTAGTTGAGGGGAGAAAATGTATTACAATGGGACACACACCCTCCGCCCCCCCCCTCACACACATACACTCACCCACACACACAATCCCTTCGGTTTCATCTCACAATGGCAAGACAAAAACTAAATTGGGATTCTGGTAAAATAAATGGTATTAAATAAAAAAGTGCTGTTATATTTGATATTATTTTACGACTATGTATTGATAGTATTATTTTATATGTTCTTTTTAGCACCGCGTCTTACTGTCCATTTTATATAATAAATACTCAAATGGTTTTAGCGATTAGGAGGGTTATATTATAGGAAGTGTAAACGTATTTGCGTAGAGGTAGAGGGAAAAAGCATTTAGGAACAAAACCTCAGTACATCCAACCGAGATTCTAAACTCGATCTCCCACTCCTCAGCAGTCTAGCTCAACACGAAACTAGCACGTTAGCTAACTACGCCACCGAGATAGGTCATGTGGTTTTATAAGTATTGATGCGATCTATCAAAAGAGACAGCTGACGTTAACACAACTTGACATTAACATACATTAGAATGGTTTTAGTAAATGATGTAACTGTTAAAGAATTGTCTTCCTATCTGAATATCACAGGTATGCATACTAATTACCTTTTTATTAACTGTACAAGAAGTTTTGGCAGCCATGTTAATGCAAAATATGTCAATCAGTGTTATTTTTCTGGTCACACCTTTATTAAAAGGTTCTTATAATTTTTTAATTCCTGACAGACTATAAAATTCATCCACATTTCACGTCACCCCCCTCTCGATAATCAAAAATCAAGAATATTTCCCGATTTTTCCGTTCAAAGGCCACTCTGTTAGTTATAGAATAATTATATATAACACATTTATTTAGTCCAAACTTTTTATGGTAAATATTTATTTTTCAAAACAAAGATTTATTTATTAGTTTGTTTTGAAAAACCGGGAAATCATAGTTTAATTAATTTGTGCTAACTTAACGCAACTTATATCACTTCCGTGCGTGTGTTAGTACTAAAACAGCGCTCAAATCTATGACCTGCACTACTGCAAAATTACTAACAAATTTTCATGACAGCTACTTTTTTTTTCAGTGGTCACTACGAAAAATGATATTATTATAAATAATAATTCGTTTATATTCTTAAGTGCAGCATAGTTTCGCAACCAAGCTTTGCTATTCCGGCTATTCCTAGTTGAGGTTTCTTTGATGGGTTAATTTCAGGGGAGTGGGTTATTAGCCCACCCACCATGGCGTCTACGAAATAGCCTACACATTAGACAGGAAAGTTACCTTCATATAGATATTTGTAAAAACGATGATAATTGATTTATAATGTATATTTATGAAAATATCACCCCATTACATGACGCACTAATCGGATGAATATTTATCCAGAAAATCTACACGCAGATCATAGCGAAATTGAAAAATAGCTTCAATTTGAAATAAAGAGAGACCCGCCTTGGTAGCGTAGTTGGCTAACGCGCTTCTCGTGTTGAGCTCGACTGCTGAGGACGGGGAGAGCTAGGTTCGAATCTCGGTAGGGTGAACTGGGGGTGGTTTTTCCTAAATGGTTTTCCACTCTCCCTCCACGCAAATGCTGGTTCACTTCCTCTAATTAAACCTTCCCAATTCCTAATCCATTAGCGTAATTAGTACTTAAAGCGTATAACCCGAACGGGTAATAATATGCGGTGCTAAATATATATTATTATTATTTACAAAGAGAGCAGTTTAAAATAATTACAAGATACATAGTTATAGTTAGTAATGATTACTGTTGTTTTAATTTAAAATATGCTATCCATCCTACCATGTGGAAACAACTATTTTAACAATAAAAGGGAATGTTTAACAGAGGTTAAAAGTTGTGTAAAATCCACCAGATGTGCGTTGGACAGGCACATTTTTGTTAACATCCAACTCGTGCAAATAGTTCATACAGCGGTATTTCACCTCACCCTCTCATCCCTTATGAGGGAATTGGGATGTCAGCCAACAGCTCTAGGGGATAAAGCAGACCTGACAACTCATCTACAATGAAAATCTCCCTGGTTCTATCCCTAAAGTAAAGGGATGTTACCGTAAAATGAGACAAACCACAATGATAATAATCATAAAACGAGACCTACATTAGCGTTAGATTAAGTAAAGTGGACAGAGGGATATGAGATAAGGTGTAGCTATGTTCCCAATATGATCTACTTCAATTGTTTTTACAAGCACCTGCATCGATTGGCATGTGACTTAAACGTCAGGCAACTGTATTGGTTACTTATGTTCCTTGAATACATAACATATTATAACAATGAGGAATATTAGGGAATGGGTTGTTGAAGTAAATAAATATTATTCACCTTGAAAAAGGCCAGAATAACTATTATTATTAATAAACTACGGTCAGAACACAATATTTGACGTAAGAATTCATTAAAGTAAATATATTATATTTTATATCTGTGAGGTAGGTTTAGACCCATAACATTTTGAGTATAGATTGAAATGAAAGTAATTTACTTTCAATAATATTACAAATTAAGCATTTTTGTTAATTTGTTTATCAATTAAAAACATGTTCAAGAATGATAGGATGTCATAATTTATTCCGAAAATAAATATACATAAGCATATTATATTATTTAAAGCTATGGGTAATTAAAAGGTCAATTTATTCCTCTATTACATGCAGATAAGATCCTGGTGGTGTTAAGACACCATACACCCTCCCCCCTTCCCCCACAACAAGTGGTTTTAGCTGTCACTAAGAGCCCAAGCGTCGAGACGCCATGACATGGCGAGAGTAAGAAGCAAAAACGCGTGAAGGATTGAGCGTTCTCGTTTTATTATCAAGGGGGGAGGGAGGGCAGGGGTGTCCCCATTCCAACACAAGCGTGTAACAACATACAAGGAAACGGTTTTCAAATCTCTGGGGGGGTTCCCAACTCTTCCCAGTTTATAGAGAACACGTGACAGAATCCAAGAGCTCTCGCACACTATGAGACAGGGAGAAGAAGTATGTGGACTTTTTTTAAAACAACTTTTTGGGTTTCTTTCTCCATAAAGTTTGTGATGCCACTTTGACAAGCAAACACATGAAATATGTCACTCCGTCCCCCCCCCCCTCCTCAATTCTTCCCCAGGATGCATTGATATATATATAGGAAACGGAATGAGCCAATATAAGAGGGGGAAGAATAGGGAACTGAAGAAAATTGCTCACAAAAATGGTGGATCGAAAAGTAACAGATTTATTTTATACAGGCAAATACAATATTGGGATTCTTAAACAAATTTAAAACAGAGATCTATTATATTTATTGGGAATTTCTTTATAACATATTATACATATTTTAACTATACGTGATTAGAAACATAGTTTTCCAATTATATAATTCATTTTCTTCTTTCTTTATTTACACCGCTTCGTAGTACTCTTTTTGTTTAATAGCATACATTAATAATGCTAATGGAATATGATTAAGAAAGGTAGAATTAATAGGAAGCCTTCCCTAATTTTAGTGGAGGGAAAATGGGGATAAAATCCTCAGCCCACCTGTTTGGGATTCGAGCCCCAATATTACCGTCAACGGCAATCCAGTATAACAAGAGAGTGGCATGATAGATCATGCTACAAGTGATGTGAGCCATTTTATTACTAGTCAAAGTGAGTTTTTAATATGAAATGCTTGGTTCGGAAGGCCTAGATTAATAAATATAATATTTGATTTTCGGTGCTACCAATAAAATTCCAGAATTCTATCTCATGTTTATAGAGCTCGGGTCTTACATAGGCATTAAAAATCAACACTAACTGATCAACAAAAGTACACCTTTGGTATTTTATTTTAACTGTCTTGTAACAGTTGAGCAGTTTTAATATAAACGATTTTTGACCTGTATTATAAATGGTATTACACTTAATATCACATGCATATTTAAAGTGTTAATTCAGTGAATATATCTAGACTGTGTCTAGAGCGCTACGTCTTACCTACCCTGGCGTCCTTGATTCGGATCCTGACCGGGTTAATATACGACTTGGTCACTCTGGATTCATGTACGTGAGTTAATAACTCTGTGGCAGTTTTAAATATATAAATATATTCTGTTTGTGTGCCAAGTAGTTTCACGTTCCTTAACCACGAGTATGTATACTGGTTTTGATATGAATGAAAGATCACAAAATATTAATTAAGGCTCATTTATTCCACTCTTTGATTATGATTAACATTTAAGGAATGAATTTAAGTGATGAAAGTTGAGTTGGAGTGCCTGACTAGATCAGATCCACACCCTATGATTGCGATAACCTATAGAATGTCTGATCTGGATGACAGATAGATTGCGAGAGTACTTTCCATCTTGGAATCGTAAAACCTAAAAAAAATCACAAAACGCATTGTTACTCTGGCTTGAGAAAGTAATAAAAAGAAGTTGAGTTCGTATCTCCTTCACTATGACTCATAAATAAAAAAAGCACATTAAATATATGTTATATTTTAAGTAATAAAACAATGGATTTGAATCATATTAAAATATTTTGAAATGTATTTTCAGTCAGTAAAAACTAACATATTTTTTCTATTAATATAACTAAAAAAAATTGGGAGTTTATGTAAAATCTATTTTAACTCATAAGGAAGGGTTTGTAATGAACCCTGTTATGCCTTAACAGTTTACATAAAAATTACTCACTTTAAGACCTAGAGTGTAACTATGTGTAAACTCATTCATTGAGCCGCTATGATTTATATAGTATTCAGGGTGTTAAGAAACTCATAGCCAAAACTGCATGTATAGCTTGTTTGAACCAAAGTAATATAAGATCCCTCTACACTTACATTAGTAAACATATGCTATTACCATTAAATTGCTTTTAAGGTTTAGATGTACAGCGCCGGGATAGCAAAGCTGTTCAAGCATGCGTGTACAACAAGTTGCATAGGAGCTAGGCGCATGGCGCGGCAGATGTAATAATGGCAAGCACTTTCTGTGATGTAGGACCGTTAATGATGACCCTCAGAACGTATTCGAATTTCTATATGGACTGCTTTGTTGTTCACTATTACTTGTGGTGTGTTATTTTGCCGTGCTCCAAGATGTCGAAATATTTATTACCATGCGCCTAACTCATATGCAACTTGTTGTACACGCATGATTGACAGCTCTGCTATCCTGGCGCTGTACACCGAAACTTTAAACACAATTTAATGGTATTAGCGTAGTTTCAGGGTGTAAGTGTATAGGGATTCTGTATTACTTATGGTTCAAAAAAGCTATAAGTACAGTTTGGGCTATGTATCCACAGACGCGGATTTGAAGAAAAAACTACACTATTAGAGCAAAATAAAAATTTAATTTGTATATACTGTATATCATATCAATTTGAATATAAATATTAATTAACAAGAGAATGTGTATTTCAAGGCTAGCTAGTTAGACCAGAACGGTGGTGTAAATGTTTAAATCTTGTATTAAAGCATATATTTTTTACCTGGTATCAACAATGAATCAAAATTAGTTAATCAATAGTTATTAACTTTAGTTAATGTTTGTCTAAATCCTAATATGTGCTGGGAAACTACGTTGAAATCATAGATTACTCATTCTTATTCCTTATTTCTTTTCTTCTTCTGATGGGAAATACCACCAGCATATCAGCTTCTCTTGAAAAATAAAGTAAAAGCCATCACTGGAAAGACGCAGTCTTTTTAGTATCAAATTCAATAAGTAATCCCAACTGACTGAAAGAAAATTGAGTTCAAAACGCTAAAAAAAAAACCTCTCCATTTCCCAAACAAGATAAAAAGAATGACGTAATGGATGTAAGATGGTGGAGCTTATCATACGTGTAGAGATTTTCAGTGAGATCAGAAATGGATATTCTCACACTGGGGCACCGGTGTACAACATCTTATCACCAACAACTGAATAACAATTTAGTATTCTTTTATTATTTAAAATTGACTCGAGCTATGTGGCTTTATTGTTGTTAATGCTTATAAACAGACCAAAGAAAAGGATTACAAGGAAAAAACTCTTACACTCACACACTGCGCTACAATATCGGCTAGAGAAAGATTTTCTCTACACACTATTTGAACATATTATATAAGGCAGCCTAAAAGACAGAACTACTTTCTCTATCACCTATTAAATCTTCAGTGATAGTCAAATATAAATTCATAGCTAAAACAATAAAAAAACGCATTGTACTTGATATCAAACTTGTGACCAAGAGTAATAAGAAGGAGCAAGATTTCAAAGTGTAGCAAGATATATTTCACACAAACCTTTAAATATCGGAATAATACAGTGTGGCGTGTAAGGATAAAATTAATTTTAAAATAGCTCAAGTTCGTCGAAACCATTCAAACATTTCTAGAGAACGAGCAAATATAATGGGAGCAGATTATAGAGTAGGTTAATCCAATAAGGAGAACAATAAAGTGCGAGAATAATAAATCATCCAAAACTATTAAAAAGGCTCCTAAAATTAATGAATTAGAAGGTATTGCTAGCTCGGGCAATAAACCCAGGAATAATTGACCCAATAACTTATAAGTTGGCCACTATAACGACTCATGTCACAAATAAGTTTCCTCATTTTGAGACGTGGGGTCAATCGTTAACAACACTTATCTCAGGTAAGAATTCACTGATGAAAGATAATATTTGAATGTTTCTCTTATAAAAGTAACTGATCAAGACCAGACTTTCATTGAAAATCTAGCATAGCCTAGTAGATCGGGGAGTCTGAAGGCCAGAACATTCACAAAAGCTATTTTTTAATGCCATGGTAATAATCAACAAAATAAAAAAGCAGATTTTTCTATTGAAATATCCTGTTAGTAGGGAGTGAGGCCTGAATACCATATATTGTGGCCTGAATGTCATATACTGGAGACGGAAGATCTATAAACTATAGAAAGGTTACTAGAAAATATGTTTCGTTTCAAAGTAAGACAATTATATATATTATGTATGTATGTATGTATGTATGTATGTATGTATGTATGTATGTATGTATGTATGTATGTATGTATGTATGTATGTATGTATGTATGTATGTATGTATGTATGTATGTATGTATGTATGTATGTATGTATGTATGTATGTATGTATGTATGTATGATGTCTGTATGTATGTGTGTATGTATGTATGTATGTATGTATGTATGAGTATGTATGTATGTATGTATGTGATGTATGTATGTATTGTATGGTGTGTTTCAGATTAGGAAGAACGGGCTAACTGCCATTTCACCATATATAATATAGAAAATATAGAAAATAAAAAAACAATAAATTATAATATCATTGGTGATTTCATAGATTAATCTTATAGTATTAATTTATATGTAGGCCTATTAAAAGTCAGACTCAATTTAAGTGGGTAAATAAGAAAACGTAATGTCATAGATGAAAAATATTAACAATTATAAATGTAGCTAGTCGCTTTAAATTATTTTTAGAATGCAAAATATTACTACAATGATTTGTTGAATTTTAATGTGGGCCTCTTCAGTGGTAGAACTATGCGTTAAAACTCCGAAATGTGTTAAAAATCTGGAATTCTGTTGTCTCTTGACCAGATAGAGCTCTATTTATTAAATAATCTACCAAGAACCAGAAATGTGGTCAAGTCCTATTTAACCAATGAGTCAAGAATCAGCAATATGGTTACCTTATGGCTAGATAAAGTCCTATTCATTAACTAATGAGTCGGTCACCTGGTGTCTAGGGGTAAGGTGTCAGACATCTATGCTGGCGGCCGGGGTTCAATCCTCGGTCCCGGCAAAGATTTATCTGATTACCAAACCCTTCCTTCACCTCTGACAAGACATCTTGTGAATGTGTGGAATGCCAGGCCTCCACCGTGGTTCGGATTCCACGTTAAACTGTAGGTCCTTCATTTCATATCACAATCACCCTACCATTACACATTAGCGTAAGTGCGTATAACCCGAATGGGTAGTAAGACGCGGTGCTAATAATAATAATAATAATAATAATAATAACTAATGAGTCAGGGATCAGAAAGATGGTTCCCTCTTGGCTAGGTCAAGCCTTATTTGTTAAATAATGCTTCTAGCCTCCCTGAAAATTCGTTACAAATTTGGGATATTAACCAAAAAGGGATTTATATTTCAAGAAATAATATTTTCCTTAAAGCCGTTTATTGTAGAAGGCTCTCGAAGCTATCTATTGTTCTTTCTTTAGTGGCACAATTTTTTGAATATTTATTTATAGTTTATCAATTTATAAATATGTCTTGTACATAGTTATATTGAGAATAATAAATGTCTATAAAGCTAACTAAAATTAAAAGTCAATGGACACAAACATTGTTATTTTTTTCTCTAAAATAACTACAATATTTCTTGTTAAAACCTATTTCTTAATAATCAATAGTCTATCAAATAATTTATATGAAATTTTTAATATGAACAAAAGTTTGAGCCTAATTATTATAATCTTGTAAGGCACAAATCTTTTTCTAACACACACTACCTTTTATTAGAAGACTAAAGAATAAAATGTTGTGTATAATTGAATAATAATGCAATATTAACAACAGTATTAATACAAAGGCCAGAATTTGTGCTGATATTTCTTTCACGACGTGTATTTCATTAGATTAGAGCATGGCTTAGTACTTGGAGGTAAATATTTTAAAAATCTGAAATTGAAATCATATACGTATGAGTAAGTTATTATAGTGTTTATAAACTGTTTAAACGTAAAAAAGAAAACGTAGTTTCATAGATAAATTAAATATTAACAATATTAAAAGTAGCTAAATGCTTTAAATCACGTTTAAAATGCAAAATATTACTAAAATGATTTGTTAAATTTTAGTGAAGCCCCCTTAAGTGTTAGAGCTCTGCGCTAAGCAAACAAGATAAACAATAAATACTGTAAATTACTAAATGATACCTCTATGTAGAACAAATCTGGCCAATATTTATCAATTAGCTCAAACTCATGTGAAGTCAAGCGCACACACGCGCGCGTACACAGACACACATACACATACAAAATGCATGTGTTGATCACACTACTATTTTTATTAGGTAATGGTTGAAATAACCAAAATAAAATAGTTTATTATGTCATCAGAATAATTTATGTTTTCCACTACGTTTCACTACCAATGAGATTTTTACGAATATCACGCTAATGGGTTAAAGGTGAGGAGGGTAAAATTTATAATAAATGTTTTCACATTCGTGTGAAAAGAGAAAAAACATTTTGGAAATAAACTCCCTTACTATACTCGATCAGGACATGAACCCTGAAGTCTTCATCACAATAATACGGTTTATATGAGACTGACACTCCATTTACGTGTCATCGATGTGAGTAGTTATAGTGGAATTAAAATCAAAGTCTTAGTGGAAAATTCTTTCTTTGGTTATGTTGACTGCCAACAATATACTTCAGATGTGTAGTATAGTACAAATACTTCTTTTTACTTACCCCCCCCCCCCCCCATACTCCATAATATATTTTCCTTCGGTCTGTGGAATTTTCTTCTCGCATCTTCTTCGCACGCTTTTTATTGTCTTTCTTATATGTTTCCCCTTGTCACCCCTCCCAAGCAACGATGCTATTGTCTTTCTCCCGTTATTCTGCTCGTCTTCGCAACCCTAGCAGAGCTACGAGGGTTGACGGACGCTAAGTTACCATCGGCCATATCGATCCTAAAAAGCAAATAAGTGCCATTCGATATATCGAATTCTTGTCGAATACCATACCATAACAAAGGAAAGATATACTGGGGGGATACGTAGATACGCAGTAGCGATCGTAAAAACCAACACAAATCATCTTCAAGATGGTGGGATGGTTTTAAAGAGTAAGGTATTGTGAAGTAAGGTAATACAGTTTGTAGGGATGTTTCCCCTACATTCCACACCACGCAGCGCCCCGTCATGATTCATCATTAGCCCCAAATGAAGTTGTTTCACCTCGCCCTCCAGTCTTGTAAACTAAAGGAACCTTGACAGTTATTGCTGCAGTTTGTTCTTGTTGCAGGGAATGGAGGAACAGTTGCTCGCTCGCCGTGTCAGCATCTACTAGTGTCTGGAGATAAGGGGTGTTATCAATATCCTACTTGTGTCTGGAGATAAGGGGTGTTATCAATATCCTACTTGTGTCTGGAGATAAGGGTGTTATCAATATCCTACTTGTATCTGGAGATAAGGGGTGTTATCAATATCCTACTGTGTTCTGGAGATAAGGGGTGTTATCAATATCCTACTTGTGTCTGGAGGGAGGGGTAGTTATCAACAAATTATTGGTGTCAGATGCAGGTGCTGCTACCAGCAGCTTATTTGTGTCTGTATGGAGGTGTTCAGATACTTGTGTCCAGAGGGTGGAGATGTTATCATCAATCTACTTGTGTCCGGATGGAGAGGGTGCTGTCAACAGCCTACTTATGTCTGGTGGAAGGAGTGTTATTAGCAGCCTGCTTGTATTTGGAGGGAGTGGTGTTAACAGAGGCTAGTTATTTCTGTAGCGGGGTGTGTGTTATAAATTCAAATTTACGCACTAAAAAAAACCCATCCAAATCGCACACGTTAACACACGTATATTAAAAAAAACTTAAATTCACAGACATAAGCATATATAATCACACATACAAACACGTATACACAGAATGAATCGCTTACACACAAATATGTACTTATTCTGTACATGAACATATTCACACAACACACACATAAAACATTTACACATAATCACAAACATATGTATGTGTGCATATACTCGTACATGCAAAAGTAAACACAAATACAAACACATCTGTATACGCACACAAACACATCAAAACACTAACCACTACATAAAAAAAACACTTGAAGATACTTAAAAACACATTAGTTTTACACACACTCAGACACACATAATAACTGTAAAAACAGCTTAAAAGACCAGCATTTTCAATTCAGAACTGTATTTTGGATCTGACTAAGGACATGGTTGTGAATCTGTGACCTTTTGATCTGTTACCTGCGATCTTTCCATAAGTTTTGTCAATAGTGTGTATTTTCCCCGTTTATAAATTATACATTCCTAAATATATCAATTAATTAAAATAAAATAAATCATCATATTTTAAAGTCTATTGTAAACATATAACCGCTCTAATTGATAAATGGTTGGCGCACTGTAATTTTTTAACGACATTATGGCACATATTATTTATCATACGTGAAGTATGTGGCCTTATACAGATCTTCAATAACAAAATGTTAGCTATTCCTGTTTTAAGGATGTTCTGGTTAATTTATAATTGATTGTAATATTCCTTTTTTGTTGTGACATGTTTTGTAATTGGTCTTATAAATTTTTATTCTGAAAAAAAACTTTGCTGGGGACCTTAATTAAAATTCTGATTGCTATATTATTATAGTATTGTTATAGTATTTATATTATTATAGTATTGTTATAGTATTTATTTAGATTCTACTGCAAAAAGAATTAAAATTTTAATTAAACAGGTAGTAAGGATAATATAACATTGAAAATATTAAATTAGGCCCTCAACTGTGTTTATTTTGGAACAAAGGTTTGTCAAGAGGGAATAAAAGGCTCCCTTGGATAAGTTATGGATGTTAAAAGTAATTCAAAGCCCAATTGAACTCCTTTAAGACATAATTGTTTATTTATCTGTCTCAAAGCTCCAGGAGCAAATATATTAATGCATCGTCTAAATTGATGCTGCCCTCAGTACAGAGTGTTTATATTGGAAACACATCAATTCAAATTGGTTTGTGAATGTTATAAAACGACGATCGATCGTTGATAGCACTTTGTATGTGATGTTAATATGTGCCAAGGGTTAGTCCTGATTTCAAGAAGATGGATTTTTTTCTCTTTTCGACAGTAATTAAAATACCGTAGCTTTTATTTCAGGGTTGGATAGATAATTCATAAAAAAAAATCAATCTGGGAAACCTTATGGAAGCCTCACGGAAGCAATGTTTTAGAGCAATCATTAATATATGTTCATCTATAGGACGATAGACAAAAATATGACATTGCGAAAAACATTTTTTATGTTTCAGAATGAAATAAAACGTTGAAATCCAGCAATATAGTTGTTGTTTTTTTGCTTATGATACCATACTTTTTCCCTACTACAGGTCACGAGAAAATGAAAATTATCATTCAACAAAAAAATAAAATTTCGAAAATAAAGTAAAACTTAGTTTATCTTGAATTTTAAAATATAAGATACAAGTTTTTTTTATCCTTAATTTTCCTCGAAAACTCTTAGTGTGTGTATCTGGCTTAATCACTAATGTTGGCCTTGCAGAGGTGTGAAAATTATTATAATAAGTACGGTTTTTTAATTCTATTTTCTTCTTCTGAATATGAAATATTAGTTTAATCTGTTGGTATAATTCATTTTTCCTCCCTCAAGAATGGCTTGGAGGATATTTTTTTTAATATTTTGAGTGATTTTACAGCGTTTAGGAAAATCTGTTCAGAAATATGTACTTACTCATCACCATCATGACTTGCAATCTAATAACTTAAGTTGCAACAGAAGGGAACGCAAGTATTTTTACCGTTTTTATAGAATAAAACTTTTTGGGAAAAATAAATCAAATATTTCTCTGGTAGCAACATAGAATTTCGTTTTCTACACATGCTAATATCAACAGATCTTGAATATCTGTCAAGGGTGTCCTGGAATTTTTTCCAAACATTTTAAATAAATAGAAAAGGTTTTAACGAAATTCCAAGACAGCCTTGACAAATATTCAAGATCTGTTGATATAAGCATGTGAGAAAACTAAATTTTATGTTGCTACTGGAGAAATATTTGATCTATTTTGACCACAGAGATTTAATTCTATATAAACTGTAAAATTACTCGCGCTCCCTTCTACCACACCTTAAGCTAGAAAGAAAAGAGGTAATTTTAATCAAATACGCGAGCATTTATATGTGGTGAAAATAGTAAATAATAATGGAGAGTTCGCTTTCCAACCTTTCCCTTACCACTGGATCTATTAGGGCTTGTGGCATGACCTAACTCTACAGAGCTTTCCCATTTTACGCGTAGCCAACTTCATCAGTTATTTCAGAGCTGTTTCTACAAACAATAGAACGTTGACCAAAAGTAAATAAACAATACCATTCAACTTTTTTTTTTTATGTAGAACTTGTGAAACATTAAACAAATTTGAATTACAAATTTGGGAGGATGAAGTTTGCGGCAGGGGACTCGTAAAACTTCTTCAATTTGTTTTTTATTTAATAATAAAGAGTTTTTATCACGTTTTACCAAACAGAACATTAACCAAAAGTTGCAAAACGAAAAAAAGAAAGATCAGTTTAAAATTCAAATTCATGGTTGAGGAATTATCTCTAGTACGGAGAAAACATTTCCAAAATAATTTCTCCCTCAAAATTATGAATTTTGATTACTTCATTTAGAAGTTTGAATAAAAACAAATATTAGAAGATCAAAATCAATTTTGAAAAAAAAACATGTTATAGGACTACACAAGTTAAAAAATTTATTATTTATTAAAATACCTTATTTCTATAATGTTTTAATCATATTAGATTGTATATATTGTGTATAACATTATATTTTCAAACAATGTATTATATACGGCCTTCATCTTCATAAACATAAAAATATGAAAATATAAATAAGTTACACGAACAAACACGCTAAAGTAAGTTTTAAACAAATGATAAATGAAAAAATGGGACATTTACATCTAAAGATGATATAGTTTAGTTATATATACAGTTATTATAGTTCAGATATATATATATATATATATATATATATATATTGCAAAGTTTGTATATATTAGATCGTATTTTAACTAATCGAAATAAGTTATATACACTACTTATAAATCCAAGCGTCGGTCTGGATGTCTGTTTCCAAAGATCCCCGGAACACCTGATTAGAATATAGATTTTTATATAATATGAAGATTCTCACCGGGAATGTTTTAGGCTATTCTTCAAACGAATTAACTCAAAAAATTGTATTAAAATGAGTGATCAATGGTGGATTAGACTATTTAATCTAGGATTCAATATGTACTATGTGTATAGCTTGGCTGCCGAATCCAAAGAGTAATTATTACGGAATAAGTTTCAATAATAAATCAAAAGAGATATAATACTTTTGCTAAGTTGGTTATTATAAATTCACAGACTTTCTGAACGAGTTTCTATACTTTTAGGCTATGTTCGCTTATTTATAACCAGGGCATGGATTTTAATGAACTTATAATTGCCAAAAAATTACCTATAAAATGAAGCTAAAAACTCTAAATAATGACATTAAATTTGCAAAAAAGGCCTAAAAGATGTGATTTAATTCTATAATACGATATATTTATTACAAGAATTAGAATTTACATTATATACGTAAGCAAAAGTATCTCTCCTGGTTTGTCCATTTCCAGTTTTTCCTCGGTGTGGACTCGTCTGGAATAGAATGACCCATATACAGTCCCAGGAAATCCTTTGGTTTAACATTGCTCAGTTTCCACAGAGGAATGTTCGCAGACACCAGAACGTCACAGAAATATTTATAAAATGTTGAGGAATTTTCTTGATTCATGAATGCATTTTGTGCAAGTAATAATTGAGAGGTTTTCTTTTTATTGATATTCTGGATACCACGGACATGTTTGTTGCGACTCATATACTGTTGAATGGTTAAATCTTTTATCTGATACCAGCCACTTTCACTCACATATTTTACAGAAAAGTATTTCACTCTCTCAGGAAAAAATATCTTCTCCGAATTCAGTAATAATTTGCCTCAAATGACGCGCTTTAGATAGTTTGGTTCATAGCATTCTAAATACATATGAGATGATTGCAAATGAATAAATATAACGTGCACTTTATAAAAGTAAACTCTATTCATTTAGAATCGTTTTACAGCTAGAATCATGTGTTTTACCTAGCAGTGGAATACAAATACCTTCTTTAAAAGCGACAGCTCCCCATTCCCCTGCAACCCTTTCCAGACATAGAAGAGTGACTCACCAGGAATGTAAAGACGGTACAAAGTTCATTTGAACTCTTAAAAATTGCTCTCCCCTCCCCCTGCATCCATTTACAACTTAAGTGTAGTGAAATTATTACCTGGAGTGTGGATTTTATAAGCACGCAGGTAAAGGGGAATAAAGTTCATTTGGACTCATACATATCTTCTTCAGTCAACAAGTGTGTGGTAAAATATCTGATGTTTGAATTTTAATGTTTTATCAAAGCACCGATAATTCATATATGTAACCTTTTTAGAGTGATTCTCAAACAATTTTATTTTTTTTCCAAAAAATTGTTTAAAACATACTTGCTAAACAAAAAAAAATCAAGAAAAATTACCTAAAAATATTCACTGGAAGAAATGACCAAAAAATGACCTATAAAATATAAATTTCTACAACCAAGGGACCATGAACAATGTTTATGTACAACTGAGCATTTTCTCTGATAGACCCTCCCCCCTGTCCCCAAAAAAAAAAAGACATGTCATACGGGCCCTGTTTATAACTATAAAACTTCGGAATAAATTTGAATGTGGTATTTTTTATTTTATGATGAATTATTAAAGAAAGGTTATAATCTGTTTAAAAATCATCTATGGCCTCAAAGAGCTGAGAAGTGACGTTAAAGGCAATAAAAGTGTTTAATAAACACTGTGGAGGGCAAGTGAGGACTTTCACAAGTGCATCTACTGTTATAACTTCAGGGGAGAAAATCATAGTATTCAAGATCCTGTAGAAAGAGTGTTTTTTAAGATGCGCCCAGAGGTAAAGACAATACTTTTATAATTATTTATTTATTCTTGGCTATGGTCATGGTTGAAGGATCTGTTTCTTCACCAGGTATAGTCGCTACTTTGTTAAAAGGGGGCAGAACAGCGTGTGTGACATTTAAATTACCCTTGCATTTTTTCCAACGACTGAATTCCCATGTGCAATACAACGAAGGAAAGTTTCACATCAAAGCTACTGCAAAAATTATCTTGTATATTCTGGAAAGAGAGTACAATTTTGAGATCTCAGAAGCAACAATGTGCTCTGGAGTCAACACAGTATTGTACTCCTGAGACTTCAGCCAAACTTTACTGGTCATTTCGAGTCAGAGAGATGACGAGGTCAACGCCTGCCTGAAAACATCTTACATATGACCAAACGTTATAAAACATTCCCTGTCAATCAACATGCGCAACCGCCTGTACGAAGACAAAAACTAGACTTATCCGTCAATATATTACTGAAACTTGGAAATGTAGTTTTCGCAGAATACGAGGGAAAGTTATACTTTAATAACTCCCAGATATTCATTGTGGTCAAACTATCCAGAAATTAGTCAATTTTGTCTATCCGGATATTATTATTATGCAAAAAAAAAAAGCCTCACTCGAGGTTCCAGGAGAAAACCATTCTATCTTCAAAAGTGAATCGGCTGATAAAATTAAAAACCGTATTTTAGAACTGTTCAAAGTGCCATCCTGCACTTAAATCTCCATAGACACTCCCTCGTCTGATTTTTTAATTACCTTACTCAATTCGGTTTACCCATTCATGCCCTTCAATCAAAATTTGGGTGCCCATTATTTTGTTTGGTAATTCGAACCCACCTAAATTGTATAATGTGACCTGCTTATAGGTAAACATTCTGCAAACCTTTATCATAGAGACGACTGTCATGATAGGATGCACTTTGAAGAATGTGTTTTGATATCAAGAATACTCATGATTCTATCAGATCCATCCCTCTAGTTTAAATGTATGACATTTCCTATCAAGGTTTGTCATGTGATGACCGTCAACAAAGCGCAAGGAGAAACCCTGAAGGTGGTGGTTGTTGGTCTCCACGGCAAGTATTTTTCACATGGATAAATATACGTAGTGTGTTTCCGTGATAGTTCTAGCAGAAACCTGAAAATTATCACACCTGATGAGAAAAGTATCAACGTCGTTCACAAAGAGGCCTTGCCTTAAATTCTGTCACTTTATTTGCTTCACTTAATATAAATGTTTATGTGTGTCTAATGTTAAAATAGAAATAATTAAACTAGATTACATTTATTATTGTGAAGATACATCTTTTATCAACAACAAAGTTTTAATCATGGTAATCTCTACATAATACGTTGTGAGATTTTTCTCTCTGCGGGAAATTAAAAACTCTAGAATAAGAAACGTTATTGTTTTAATGAATACGTTTTAAAAATTAAATACACACCAGAGAAGCTACAGGAAATGACTAGTTGGAATATATGACATTATTTTTTATCAATTGACCTAAAATATAAAATGACAAAAAATTATATAAATATATTTCCAAATCGGCGAGCAATTGGACTAAACGTAAAGATAGTCTAGTCTGGTTTTCTGGTTACCAGACGTTCATGGTTTGAATCCTGGCTTGGTGTATTGATGACGTGTTTCCTTAGAAAGTCTCCCACCTTCCCTCCACACAAATGCAAGTACATATTCAAAGATTCTACTCTCTTCATCCTTAACACAGTAGCTTAAGCAAATGTTGATAGCCTGGACGAGTAGTAAGACGTTATACAAAATAGAAGATTAAATATAACACAAAAGTAATATCATTATATTTTTAAAGCCTAAGAGTTACATAATTTTACACGCTGAGGGTAAAATAATATTTTTTACCTTTTAAAACATTGAAGTTGTTTGTTATTTCAATAAATCAATTTAGTAAAATATAACTTATTAGGGACATTACCCTGTGAGGCCAAAAATATCCAGCACTATCAGGCCTAGTTAGTAAAGTGTTAGCAGTGACCCAGTTACTGAGAACCCGTCTCGCAATGCTGTTAAAGCGTAGCTAAGCTAGTCAATACAACACGAACCATGGTTTTTTAGAAAACCGTTTAACTGAGATCTGTTAAATTATTTAAAGTATTTATTTAATAACACAACAAAATTAAGAAACAATTTACTTAAGTAAAAAAAAGTTTTATTGATCTTATTTTCGCTTCTGTCAAGTGCTAAATGCGGAATACCGTGATTTAATAACATCTCTGGTTCTAGTGTGATCGTGGAATTAGTTTCCTATTTAATGCCCGTGAGATGAACTTTTACTTTGAGTTGATCAATAATTAATTTCTTGAAGAGTGTGTTCAAATGAACAATGTTTTCAAAATTTTCTGACATTTCCAGGTTTTTCCCGCCATTAAATATATAAATATAATTTATATGACAAACACTATTTTTATTATTATTATTTATTAGCACCGCGTCTTACTACCCGTTCGGGTTATACGCACTTACGCTAATGTGTAATGGTAGGGTGATTGTGAGATAAAATGAAGGACCTACAGTTTAACGTGGAATCCGAACCACGGTGGAGGCCTGGCATTCCCCACATTCACAAGAGTCTGTGAAGGAGGAAGGGTTTGGTAATCAGATAAATCTGTGCCGGGACCGAGGATTGAACCCCGGCCGCCAGCATAGAAGTCAGACACCTTACCCCTAGACCACCAGGTCTCCCCACTATTTTATTAAGATCGCAACTTAATATAATACTATATCTAGAAATATCAACAATATGAAAATGTGTTACTCAATGAAGAGGTTAAAGAATGTGCTATTGGTTAGTACAATCTAAGTTAGATTGCCGTGGATAATATTAAGACATTATAAAATAACTCACAACAGTAAAGTTTAAAATTGTTGCAAGCCACTTAATTTTTTTATTTTCTTCTACTTATAACGTATTCGAATTTCCACGCATGCACATCATTACGATTCAACTTAAGTAAAAATGAAAAGTAGATGGGTGGACAGACGACATGAAATCACATTTTTACCTTGAGAACTGCTCAACTGGGACAAATGTGTTTAAAGAGATTCACGTATGTATTAACCGAAAACATGTTATTCTGACTTTTGTAAGTAGAAGATTCGAGTTTTTAAAATGAAAATTCCGTGGGTTTTTCCTCGTCAAATGAATTGCCTATTATGTTCCTGTTTTCACAATCGATGGACACACTATTAAAATATTAAATAAAATTATGTTTTCAAATATTTAAATGTATTAGACATGCCTCGATCCAGTGATATTATTTTAGTTAACTAAGAGCACTTTAGTAGATTTGATGAAAAATGGGGACCAGAATAATTATATTTTAAGATTATTATTATATTATACTACTACAAAGCCACTGGCTGCCTCACTCATTGACATTAATGTTTACCCACTTCAGATGAGCTAGAAACTTGAAATTTGGCAAAATTATAGCTTTTAGCCTGTAACCGACGGAAAAGTTCCAAAAAGTTTAAAAAAAGGTTTTGACTGTGGGAAAAAAAAAATCAAAATGGCGGGGCAACTTTAAAGTTGGTGCGGGCCTTTTTTTTGGAGGTCTCTTGTGGCTAAACGGCAAGAGCTATCAAAAAACGGCTCTGGAATTACATTAGTTTACATCCACTTTCAAAGAAAATTCACAGGGGGTTTAGGGGCGGAGCCCCCAATGATCAAAGCAAGTATATCCACATAAAATCCAAGCGGTGTATGTTCTTCCCCCCAGGGCTCTTTCTCCAGCTTCCAGATATCCTAAAGAGTTGAAATTTGGTTGGAGCGGTATGGAAAATACCATATTCATAAGAGAAATCTGAACGTTGAAAAAAGCTTGGATAGTGTATGTTACGTAGAGATTAAATTCAACTTGGATTTCCTAAATCAGTAAAAAAAAACAGTTTTTTTGAACAATCTAAGCTTTGAGTAGTTTATTTAAAAATTAATACCCCAAAAATATTTTTTGACCCCAACCCTAGATTAAAAAAACTCTCAATTTATACAAACACACACAAAATATCTCTTAGAGAACACAACAATTAAAATAAACAACTTACTATATTGTGGCATCTCAGTGAACAGTTATGATCTCTGGCAAAACTAATCCTCATCTTTAACAGTTTTATTATGTCTTTTTGTGAAATGGTTTAATCTATTTTTCATTCTGTTTCTGTAACAATGTATAATATAATATATAGTTTCACTTATTTTATGATCGATCTTATTATGGTCGTGCTTAGGCAGTGGTCAATGATCAACGGTTATGGTAATCATTGCTGCGTGGATTTGAATCACCTTTTAAAATTCAAAATGTTCATAATGGTTGCTTGGAGTGGGCCTTATATCTTTCTCCGAATTTTAGTTCTCTACCACAGAGAGAAGTTGTTTCTATAAATTTTATTTTGAAAGGCTCCCAATTCCTCAACCTCCAGTTGGGAAAAATTAAAAAATATACAAAAAACATATGAAACAGAATTTTCGAAAAGTCTTGCTTGTCGGAGACAGTTCTAACCCCTAGTTATATATAAAATGCAACAGTAAATATATTGCACAAAAGGTACAATCAATTAAGATCTAACCTGCTTCGGTAGCCGCATAGTCTAAGGCATCACTCTCGTATGAGACTAGAATACCGATGACATTAAGATCGGAGTGCTAATGACCTTACTTTTGTCGAAATGATTTAAAACTCCTATAATAATAATATAGTGGCAGCGGAGTTCAAATCCCGGTCTGGTGTTCTGAGAGTGGTTTCCCAAAATAGTCTCCCCACTCTCCCTCCATGCAAATACGGAGACACTTCCTTTAAATCAAACCTTTCTCAACCCAAACTCATAACTAATTAGTACAGCTGCCTATAACATTAGCAATTAATAAAACGCGGTGATAAAAAAATTTAATAATCAGTGATAAATAGGAAGTTAGAAAACTTCTAAGTGAGGAAACTAATACATATTAAATATTTAACGTAAACGGAAATCCAGTGACACAATCATCAAAATATGCTGATACTTAAAATTTGACAATTTTTTTTTGGAGGGGGGGGGGGGGGGCAAAACTAAAAGTGTTCAGTCTCTTTGTTACTTTAATTGTTTATCGAACTAAAATTTACACAATTTTTTTTTAAGCCTAGAATTACAAGTTATATATGGGTAGTTGGATTTGTCAAACTGTCATTTACTATGCATCTGGAAGGAGAACAAGCTTAGCGCATGCACATGCACCCGCCTATCCCTTGATTTCTAAATTTTGCTTCAATTTATGGAAGAGCTCATTAAATATGTGTGCTTTTATTGCTGGTAGGTGAATTTTACAGATCATTGTACTTTTTTCTCTCTAGAGATTAGCATTACTATTTATTTTTACTTCTAGGGTTGTTTAGCATTATATTAAGGTATTTAGCAAGCTGCTGTCAGAAAATATCCTAATAAGACATTTACGATGATTCCATCCAGCCTTAAATCTAAGTTAGTTACGTTACATGTGTATTAGTGTAGGTTCCCTCCTTAAAAGATGAATTGTTCAATGTATACTTAAAGCATCTGACATTTGTTTTGGACTTAGACTCAAATGAGTGAGGAAACTTAAAAAAATGCCTTTAAAATTTCTGAAAAATTGTCTGATTTGGAGGAAGTTAGCTTTAAATGATTCACAAGTATTTTAAAAAGATATGTAAATCTGCCATTTAGAATACCTCAGGTGACTAGCTAAGCTCATGACTCATGTTTTATTGAAATAAATGATGTAACTTTTTTTTAACAATTCGTCTAAAGTGATGAAGTAATAATGCTAGCCACATTATTATTATTATTATTATTTATTATTATTATTATTATTATTATTATTATTAGCACCGCGTCTTACTACTCGTTCTGGTTATAAGCACTTACGCTAATGTGTTATGGTAGGGTGATTGTGAGATGAAATGGAGGACCTGCAGTTTAACGTGGAATCCGAACCACGGTGGAGGCCTGGCATTCCCCACATTCTAGCCACATTTAATTTGGACTATGACTAAGTTCAAAGAATTGAAAAGATTATTGCACGTCGATGTTCTAAGCAGATTGGATATTCCACTTGAGCGGAATGGTTAGCCTTGTTACTATGGCGACAGCCGTTTCAGAAACTGGCAACAGCATATACCTCCCCCCCCCCCCCCCTTTCCCCGCGTGTTCACTCTAAAGAACATTTATTAGACATGGACCAATAAGCTGCAATGGCTAAGGCAATACTTTGAGATGGTTGGCAAAACTCTTTGACTTCCTAAAAAAAAATTCGTTAATAATACATAGTGCATGAAAGAGAAGCCTTGTTTCCGTCTTCTTGAGACTAACGTTTGCTATTTGTCTGCTGATGGGTTAAACTTTGCTATGGATAACGGTGTCGTTATGTTTTCATATCCTTCCCAACAGACACACTAACTGTAGCGATCTGATCGTATCATTTATGAATAATTTAAAAATTCACTAACAAAGCCCTCGTTTCTTGGGTGTTGAATCACTTTTGTGTAACAATGAGAGTTATGGTGTACCAAGTATTGTATATCTATAGAGAAGCCACTTGTCTTCACCACCAATAATACGGTAGGATTTAGGTTGTGTGGCGTATTTCAATTCAATAATAAATATATTTTTATTGGTTAATATTTTGCTCCAAGCTACATCACTGATAGACCAAATACAGAAGATGTAAAACGTTAGGGCGGATGTTTAACGTCAGACACTCGGACAGAAAGAGAAACCTCAATGTCCGATGGGTAGAAAACAGAGGAACAAAACCATTGAAATAAGTAATAGATAGACCTACTCACTATTTGTAAAGCAAGGTTATCCGATAAATCACTAAGTGCCAAACCACTTCAAAAAGTGATGAAATAATTAATAAAATAATAATAATAACCGTAAAAGATTTTTCTCTAAGCTAACAGACACTCCAAAGATGTTTGAGAAAAATAAAATAAAAACGGAAGTAATGAAAATTATATTTAAAAAGAACAAGTCAAGAAACAGAAGTGCATAAAATCAATAATAATTGGACTATAATGATGTTTAGCCTTGATTTATTTGTACCATTTTTATAATATCAAGCCTAAATAAGTTTTGCTGAAGTGAACCAAGTACAAGAATTAGGCACAGCGAGATTACACAACAGGAAAACATTTGTTACAATACAATAATGATTTTTCTGATTAATAAGGTGATTATTAATTTTAGTGTATAAAAATTAAACATATCTAAGTTGTAGATTCTGTTTTAAAGTTTATATTTCTTAAAATACTAAAACATGCTGAAACAGTGATCTTTAATTTTTCAGAGTGATAAAACTGATAGAAAATGCAATTATATATATATATATTTGTTAATATGAAATGAGTTTATTAAACCCATGTATGATCTCGACGCATTTAAAGAAAATAACACGCCCCAAGCTGTGTGAGAGCCAACACCACAAGATATAGTTTGTTCCACATATTTTAGTATTTAAAATACAACATATAAAATGATGTTATAGGGATTTGTTTTCAATAAAGGTTAAATGTTTATAACGTTACTTTCCAAATTATTTTTAATTTAGTGAAATACCATAAATCGATAGAATGAAAAGTTAAAAATTCAAAAGTGACAACAAGCCACAGTCCTACAAATTACTATTTGGTTAACAAATATATATATAAGTGCCAAACCACTTCAAAAAGTGATGAAATAATTAATAAAATAATTAATAATAACCGTAAAGATTTTTCTCTAAGCTAACAGACACTCCAAAGATGTTTGAGAAAAAAAAAATAAAAAACGGAAGTAATGAAAATTATATTTAAAAAGAACAAGTCAAAGAAACAGAAGTGCAATAAAAATCAATAATAATTGGAACTATAATGATTGGTTTAGCCTTGATTTATTTGTACCATTTTTATAATATCAAGCCTAAATAAGTTTTGCTGAAATGAACCAAGTACAAGAATTAGGCACAGCGAGATTACAAACAGGAAAACATTTGTTACAATACAATAATGATTTTTCTGATTAATAAGGTGATTATTAATTTTAGTGTATAAAAATTAAACATATTAAGTTGTAGATTCTGTTTTAAAGTTTATATTTCTTAAAATACTAAAACAGCTGAAACAGATGATCTTTAATTTTTCAGTAGTGTAAAACATAGAAAATAATTATATTATATAGATTTGTTAATATAAATGGTTTATAATACCCATTATGATTTATCGACCATTTAAAGAAAATTAACACGCTCCAAGTGTTGAGAGCCAACACCAACAAATTATAATTTGTTACATATTTTAGTATTAAATAAACATATAAAATGATTTATAGGGATTGTTTTCAATAAGTTAAATGTTAAAGTACTTTCCAAATTATTTTAATTTAGGAAATACCATAATCGATAGAATGAAAAGTTAAAATCAAAAGTGAAAAGAAGTCTCAATACATTGTAACAAATTAATATGTAGGATTCAATTTTAACAAGCTTTTTTTAGAATCGATTCAATAAATAAAATTGAGACAGAATGATAAAATCGAATAAAATGTAATTAATCACTCCAACTTTATAAACAAATTTATAATTTGATTAGCAATGACATTCTTTTGTAAAGCAACGGACTAAAAAGGGGGAATTTTAAGAATAATTATATAAAAATCTCTGAAATACTTTGTTGCACATGAAAAATTAGTTGTTTTTACCCAGGGTCAGCTAAAAATTATATTAAAAATTATTAAGGATATTTTAATAAGAGACGAAGCAATTAAAAAAAATGGAAATCAATTCATTTAGAATCACAGTTTATAGTATTTTCATGTACATTTCCTTTAGTCTGAAAGATGGCAATACTAGCTTGATTCCACTATGGTACAGTATATAGGGCAGGGCAATTGTGGAGCACTTCAATGTAAGACCGTAAACCTTCTCAGTAAACGGAATGTAAACCTGCAATGTACACTACGTTTATATTGCAAGGTAGCAAAGTAAAGGCTGTTCAGCGTAGGAATTGTTTTCTGAGAGGCCATTTTCCCTAACAGAAATCTATTATATAGTAGGATATTGGTAGGAACAAAGACCTTTCAGAGAGTAATTCCTACCGTGAATGGAGTATAGCAAGGTAGCTGCCTATCCTGGACCGAATACAATATGGCCTTATCTTATAAGCTGCGCTTTAGTGTAATCCATCAGGGTGAGCTTTCAAACTTTCAAGGTAAGTAGAGATTGTCTAAAAAATATATATATATACCAAAGGATACCTGCACAGGGCAAACGCTATAATTTAAAAGAAGGAAGCTTTCAAAGAGTGTGCAATAATATCCAAGATACATAGTTATCTCGAATTTGTAGCAGGTTGACTTAGGCTCACTTAGTACAACACAAATTTAACACACACTTTAATTCGTGATTAATATCTTTGTTTCGCTCGCCACATCTTACTTCTCGTTAAGGATATATGTTCATTTTACACTTATTAGGGTAAGGATGAGGAAGGTGAGAAAAAGAGAAAATTCACCCATAGTTGTATGAAGGTAGAGGGGGAGATAATTTAGAGATATGCCATTCTCAATGCAACCCCATTACACCTGGATGGGATTCCAACCCCGATCTTATCATCATCAAAAGTCCAGTCTATTGGAGGAGCGATGCCTTCTTAGACCATTCAACTATGGTTTTGTTCAGGTTCCTACCGATTCAAATGACAAGATAACTTGCACAGCTTACGGAAAGCTTAAAGCGTCTGGAATGTTAGATATAGCAATTATATCAGCTGAAAATGAATGTTGGTAGTAATGTTGATTGTTGTGTTCGATGTAGAATTGTGGCACACAGTGCGGCAATGCACTAGCTATTTCCAAGTTTATCCAATTTCCTCTTTGTTACAATAATAGTCCGTCAAATGCTCCTTTCTCATAATCCCCAATCAATCACCCATGGCAAAGTAGCAGCACAAAATGGGACGAATCACCTCTCAGCTCACCATAGGCCAGGACTAATAATTAATACTCAGAAGGGAATCAAATTATTAACTTAAATAAAATAAAAATATATAAAAAGGTTTTGTTTCTATAGTAGAGCTTACTAATCAACTCCGGACAATAAGTAAAATCCTTAAAAGAAGAAAATTATTCTCTCTCGTTACCTTTACTGAATAGAATATGGCAGAGATTAAACTAGGTCTTTTGGAGACAGGTCTGAATGCTTTCGAAGAAACCAATATGTAACTCGGAAAGAAATCTTTTGAATTTTCAAAGCCTTCTTTTAATGAGATTTCCTTTGAATTATTCTTCAAGACTTTTATCCAAATTGAGAGTCTTCAAAGGAACATCTCAATAAATGAAGCTAATATTTGTTTCGAGGGAAAAATAAATTATCACACTTTTTTTATTAGTTTCATGTAAATTAAAACAAAAGAAATGATCATCTTATTTTTAGTATAAATTCATCCTAAATAAAACAAATTAAAAGTCTTGAATTGTACTAAAATACCTGAATCAATATTACTTTGCTAGTGAAAAGAATAGTTTTTTTTATTATTTTGTCAATGCATAACTATTTAATATCAAAATCCTCAAATATAACAGGGCGTTCATTGATAACATTACATTTTTACTTATAATAGTATAATATCATAGTTTAGTATTTGAAGCGTAGGAAAAATTGTCTAAATTTTAGTAACTTTTAATTATTTTACTGGATAATTAGTAGCTAATTCTGATTATTCCCAAGAAATACACAGAAGCCTAATTCCAGGACATTAAATTATAGCTTTGGGGAATCTAATAAATCTAATTTTACGGCTATAAATTTGGGCCTTGCTGGTAATCGAGTCCAAGACCATTACGTGAGTAAACCAGGTGCATTACAAATTAGTTATTTATTTGTAGCCAATTAAAAGGAGAAGGTATGAAAGCAATTGTGCTCGTTTTAGGAAACATGTTTGGAAAAATGTATTGAAAATAAAATGTAAAAATTTACTGCTGTTACATTAGGACGTAACTCGAGCCGAAGCCTTTCCATCACGGGAAAACTAGATTTTACAAACATGGCATTTAGTTCAATGATGTGTGTAAGTGTTTATTTTAGCTCCACGATTTTTATTCGGTTATATTTCAACATGTATTATTGCTGAGAAAAGTAAAATACCACTAAATGAAAACTTTTCAAACACAATTTTAATTAAACGTTATTGTTTTCTCATTATTCAGTGTTGCTTGTAGATATCATGCACGGGGCTGGTGTGGTAATATACCATTTTGCTTCATGTAGAAAACTGTTTCTCAAGAAGATATAGACCAGAGTTTCTAGCAGCTTTCAAAGAGGTGTATGTGATAATATACCATCTTGATTCATATATAACCGTTGCACTGAGTGATATGGACCAGAGTTTCTAGCAGCTTTCAATCAGGAGGTTTGTATGGTAATATACCATCTTGATTCATATATAACCGTTGCACTGAGTGATATGGACTAGAGTTTCTAGCAGCTTTCAATCAGGAGGTTTGTGTAGTAATATACCATCTTGATTCATATATCACCGTTGCACTGAGTGATATGGACTAGAGTTTCTAGCAGCTTTCAATCAGGAGGTTTGTGTAGTAATATACCATCTTGCTTCATATATCACCATTGCACTAAGTGATATGGACCAGAGTTTCTAGCAGCTTTCAATCAGGAGGTTTGTGTAGTAATATACCATCTTGATTCATATATCACCGTTGCACTGAGTGATATGGACCAGAGTTTCTAGCAGCTTTCAATCAGGAGGTTTGTGTAGTAATATACCATCTTGATTCATATATCACCGTTGCACTGAGGGATATGGACCAGAGTTTCTAGCAGCTTTCAATCAGGAGGTTTGTGTAGTAATATACCATCTTGATTCATATATCACCGTTGCACTGAGTGATATGGACCAGAGTTTCTAGCAGCTTTCAATCAGGAGGTTTGTGTAGTAATATACCATCTTGATTCATATATAACCATTGCACTAAGTGATATGGACCAGAGTTTCTAGCAGCTTTCAATCAGGAGGTTTGTGTAGTAATATACCATCTTGCTTCATATATCACCGTTGCACTGAGTGATATGGACCAGAGTTTCTAGCAGCTTTCAATCAGGAGGTTTTAGTAGTAATATACCATCTTGCTTCATATATCACCGTTGCACTGAGTGATATGGACCAGAGTTTCTAGCAGCTTTCAATCAGGAGGTTTTAGTAGTAATATACCATCTTGTTCATATATCACCGTTGCACTAGAGTGATATGGACCAGAGTTTCTAGCAGCTTTCAATCAGGAGGTTTTGTAGTAATATACCATCTTGCTTCATATATCACCGTTGCACTGAGTGATATGGACCAGAGTTTCTAGCAGCTTTCAATCAGGAGGTTTTATAGTAATATACCATCTTGATTCATATATCACCGTTGCACTAAGTGATATGGACCAGAGTTTCTAGCAGCTTTCAATCAGGAGGTTTTGTAGTAATATACCATCTTGATTCATATATACCATTGCACTAAGTGATATGGACCAGAGTTTCTAGCAGCTTTCAATCAGGAGGTTTGTGTAGTAATATACCATCTTGATTCATATATAACCATTGCACTGAGTGATATGGACTAGAGTTTCTAGCAGCTTTCAATCAGGAGGTTTGTGTAGTAATATACCATCTTGTTCATATATCACCATTGCACTAAGTGATATGGACAGAGTTTCTAGCAGCTTTCAATCAGGAGGTTTGTGTAGTAATATACCATCTTGATTCATATATCACCGTTGCACTGAGTGATATGGACCAGAGTTTCTAGCAGCTTTCAATCAGGAGGTTTGTGTAGTAATATACCATCTTGATTCATATATAACCTTGCACTAAGTGATATGGACTAGAGTTTCTAGCAGCTTTCAATCAGGAGGTTTGTGTAGTAATATACCATCTTGCGTCATATATCACCGTTGCACTGAGTGATATGGACTAGAGTTTCTAGCAGCTTTCAATCAGGAGGTTTTGTAGTAATATACCATCTTGCTTCATATATCACCGTTGCACTGAGTGATATGGACCAGAGTTTCTAGCAGCTTTCAATCAGGAGGTTTTAGTAGTAATATACCATCTTGATTCATATATCACCGTTGCACTAAGTGATATGGACCAGAGTTTCTAGCAGCTTTCAATCAGGAGGTTTGTATGGTAATATACCATCTTGTTCATATATCACCGTTGCACTGAGTGATATGGACCAGAGTTTCTAGCAGCTTTCAATCAGGAGGTTTGTGGTATAATATACCATCTTGCTTCATATATCACCGTTGCACTGAGTGATATGGACCAGAGTTTCTAGCAGCTTTCAATCAGGAGGTTTTAGTAGTAATATACCATCTTGCTTCATATATCACCGTTGCACTGAGTGATATGGACCAGAGTTTCTAGCAGCTTTCAATCAGGAGGTTTGTTGTAGTAATATACCATCTTGATTCATATATACCATTGCACTAGTGATATGGACTAGAGTTTCTAGCAGCTTTCAATCAGGAGGTTTGTGTAGTAATATACCATCTTGCATTCATATATCAACCGTTGCACTAGTGATATGGACTAGAGTTTCTAGCAGCTTTCAATCAGGAGGTTTTAGTAGTAATATACCATCTTGCTTCATATATCACCGTTGCACTGAGTGATATGGACCAGAGTTTCTAGCAGCTTTCAATCAGGAGGTTTTAGTAGTAATATACCATCTTGATTCATATATCACCGTTGCACGTAGTGATATGGACCAGAGTTTCTAGCAGCTTTCAATCAGGAGGTTTGTAGTAGTAATATACCATCTTGATTCATATATAACCATTGCACTAGTGATATGGACCAGAGTTTCTAGCAGCTTTCAATCAGGAGGTTTGTGTAGTAATATACCATCTTGATTCATATATAACCATTGCACTGAGTGATATGGACTAGAGTTTCTAGCAGCTTTCAATCAGGAGGTTTGTGTAGTAATATACCATCTTGTTCATATATCACCATTGCACTTAGTGATATGGACTAGAGTTTCTAGCAGCTTTCAATCAGGAGGTTTGTGTAGTAATATACCATCTTGATTCATATATCACCGATTGCACTTAGTGATATGGACCAGAGTTTCTAGCAGCTTTCAATCAGGAGGTTTGTGTAGTAATATACCATCTTGATTCATATATAACCTTGCACTAAGTGATATGGACTAGAGTTTCTAGCAGCTTTCAATCAGGAGGTTTGTGTAGTAATATCATCGACATTTAACCTTGCTTCAAGTGATATGACAGATTTGCACTGAGTGTGATAATAACCATTTCTTCATAATCACGTTCCATGATTGACAGGTTAGAGTTATGGGGTTTGTAGTAATATACCATCTTGCTTCATATATCACCGTTGCACTGAGTGATATGGACCAGAGTTTCTAGCAGCTTTCAATCAGGAGGTTTTAGTAGTAATATACCATCTTGATTCATATATCACCGTTGCACTAAGTGATATGGACAAGAGTTTCTAGCAGCTTTCAATCAGGAGGTTTGTATGGTAATATACCATCTTGCTTCATATATCACCGTTGCACTGATTGATATGGACCAGAGTTTCTAGCAGCTTTCAATCAGGAGGTTTGTATGGTAATATACCATCTTGATTCATATATCACCGTTGCACTGAGTGATATGGACCAGAGTTTCTAGCAGCTTTCAATCAGGAGGTTTGTATGGTAATATACCATCTTGCTTCATATATCACCGTTGCACTGAGTGATATGGACCAGAGTTTCTAGCAGCTTTCAATCAGGAGGTTTTAGTAGTAATATACCATCTTGATTCATATATCACCGTTGCACTAAGTGATATGGACTAGAGTTTCTAGCAGCTTTCAATCAGGAGGTTTGTATGGTACCATCATGCTCCATGAATCACTGTTGAACTAAGGGATATGGACCAGTGTTGCTTGCAGGTGTCAAGTAGGAGGTCGAGTGGAAATGAAGGTTGATCCCGGCTGTAGGCGTTACACGTGTTGTCATTACACGCATATCCCTGGGATTGAACTGGGACCAGTGGATGGGGAGTTACGTGCATATTAAACAAGCACGGATCAACAGTCGACGACCTGCCGTCATTTGCTAACATTCACAAACCAACATGAATTGATGGATTTTCAATATACACACTCTGCACTAAGAGCAGCATCAATTTAGAAGATGCATTAATATATTTGCTCCTGGAGCTTTGGGACAGCAAAATGAATAAGTATGTCCTAAGGGAGTTCAAGCTTTGAATTACTTTTAACAGGTTATTTTTATATTTTGAAGCCTTTTACTATTTCAAGATAAACAAATTTTTTGTTTTGAAATAAACATAGTTATAAACCTTATTTATTATTTTAATTCTTATAGCAACAATACTAACAGTTTAAATAAATACAGTTTTAATGCTTGTTAGTGTAATCTCAACATATACTCACTCTAAAGTTGTGTTTATATTTATCTAAATGTTAAGGAAATTCCTAAATAATGTGATTTTTTTTAAATAAAAGTTTACAAAACAAGAAATTTAAACCAACAAAAAATATGTTAAAAGCCAATGTAAATTACTTAATGGTTCAGGAATTACATACGTCATTTCTGAAATACCCTGCTGGCTTTAAACTAGTGGCTTTTAAAGCGCTTATGGTAGTTTGTATGAGTGTTTGATTGTGATTTGTGTATAGTTGCTTGTGGTTGTCATGTTTGTAATGTGTGTGTGATTGTGTGTATGTACATGTTCGTACGTAAGTTTGCATTTGTATGTACATGTTTTTGTGTGTTTATATGTAGGGCCTACATGTGTTTACTTGTTTTGTGTGTATTTTTACGTTCATGTGTTTTTTTGTGTAGTTATATGTGCATGAGTTATTGTGTGTGGGATTGTGTTTAGGGCCTACTTGTGTCTGTTAATATGATTTATTTGTCTACATGTGTGTATGTTTTTTTAATGTTTCTTGGTGACGTTCGAGAGTTTTTTTGGATCTGTGTTGGTAAATATTGTCTACTGTACTAGCGTCTTGCTGATCGTTTGAATTTGTAACTAATCTAAGGACATAATATTATGAAGGTTATTATTAATAAATATCACTACAATTAGACTGGAGGTATTATGGAAAACCAATTACCGGGAGAGGGAATAAGAGGGTATAGGAGTGGAAGGTAGAAAAAAATAGCCCAAAATCCAAGTCGGACAACAAAACACTACACCAATTCCGACATGATCTAAACTATGGTAGTGGATAAGCAAACGGAGGTGGCACATATCTACAAATTTAATGACATATGTATGTATTTAAGTAAATATATATGTAATGTTCTATACCTAGCAAGTTATACGGTCTGTAAATAGTTGTTAGCTGTATTGGTAAACCAAATTAAAACTAGCACATTATTATCTCTTACCGATGAATCTGTAATAATGATTCTAACTTTAAAATAATTATATATGTATGTGTGTGTTTATTAAACACTAAATTTTTTCTGTCCATTTGTTAGGATAGAGTTAATATTTAACATATATTAAAACACTCACTATTTTATATGTAGCCTGTATGGATATTATTTAAAAACAAGGTATCTAGAAACATTAAAATGCTACGTAACGGAGAGTATGTAAAATTAAAAAAACTTCTTTATATTTAATTTGAACTTTTATGAATTAATGACAATTTAATCCATCATACCTTTCAGTACACTAATTTAAGAATGATTATCAATGTAGCTATAAATAGCTTACTAAACTATTCCTCGATAACCTTTTAAGTAAATATATTTATGTAACTTAAATCTAATTAATTGATAAATTTTAATTGATATACTCGTTTTAATAATATGTTTTGAAACATAATTTTTCGGAAAAGCCTTTTACATTTTATAAAAAAGCCTTTATATGATTATATTGCTTTGTGTGTACGTATAACAGTTCTTAATTCCTTACATAATTACCGTTTTAAGCTAATAACCTATCTTTACTTTCATTTTATGGCAATAAATTAAATTTTTACTTATTTCCCAAAAGAAAGGGTGTTTATCCTGGAATGTCACAATATAAAAACAAGAGTGATTTGAAAAGAAAAAAATTACACCCTATTTATATTTAAAGTTATTTCTGTAGAACAGTGTTACCATGTTGTGATAAAAATATAAATTATTAATAGCTGAGATGAAAAACTTTATGAATTAATATCAATAAATAATATTTTGACTTTAGGATTGTTTTGACATGTTGAACTATATCAACTAAAAACGATTATGAAATATAACTTCACTCTAAAAAGAAATATGTTTATTATTCTGGAATTAATCAGCCTAAGATATTGCTATATCTCCGGTGAGTAGAGCCTAAGCCACTCATATGTCTCTGGTGGTTATAGTCTAAGACACTGCTATGTGTCTGGCAAATAGAGATTAAGACACTGCTATGTCTCTGGTAAGTAGATCATAAGACATTGCTATGTCTCTGGTGGTTATGCCAATTAAGAAAAATGTCCTTTAAATTTTACCTTCCTAATATGCACTCCATTAGAATAATCAAAAGTTCGTACAGCCCAAGTCTGTAGTATATGACGGTTAAAAAAATTAAAACTATATCAAATTAGTATAAATATAGGTCTATATTAGATACATATGTCATCGTTAAGGTAATAATTAATTACTTTGCATAATGACCGGTTATTTTTTAAAGTAACCTATATTAGTAGTTGATGTGATTAAATACATATAATTTATTATTTTAACCGGTTATTTTACATAACAACAAAACCTATTTGGCTGAAATGATCAATTATAATATTCTGAAGGAAAGGTTAGGTTAGGTTAGGTTAGGTTAGGTTAAACGAGCAGATTCTATATCAACATAACATCACACGTCCGCACTCAATAAAGGATTGACCTCAATTGATACGCACAACAAACACCACAGATATGACAGGGACTTGGACATGTTCAATCTTGCATAACGTGAGATTTATCACTTTAACCAGAGGGTGCTGGTTATCATACATAATAACATGTTAATGTGAGTAATTTGATTGAAACATGAAAATGTATTACATTTACCAGAACTGTTGGTTACTACACATAAAATCCGGTGATTATGTGTATTTACCTGATTTATTGAATTAACAATAATATATAATATATATATATATATAAATATAATTATATATATATATATAAAATATAATGTATATATATATATATATATCACATATAAAGATAAACAACCTTTTTGGTAGTTTAATAAATATGTTCAATTGATCTCTATCAACAACATAAGTAAATTACCAACACAGGACTATATATACCAGAATAAACGCATTAATCATTTTCTTCTAGTATTATTATTGAAAATCTCTCGCTAGCTGAAGGAATAAGGTATTGAAAAACTGCTACTGGTCTGTCAAAGTGACGTTGATGGTAGTTTCCTCGAGTTTTTTCGACACTACGAGATTAAGTGTAAGCATTGGGATACCGATAAAGACATCCGTTAACTGGGAACATCCATCTTGTGCATCGATGCTTTCCGACGTGTCTGGTGTCATCGAGAAGACAGGGGTGAACATCTTCACCTTCACAGTGGAGACACAAGACATATTGTAGTGTCATAGAACTGTCAGGGGTGAACATCTTCACCTTCACAGCGGAGACACAAGACATATTGTAGTGCCATAGAACTGTCAGGGGTGTACATCTTCACCTTCACAGCGGAGACACAAGAAATATTGTAGTGCCATAGAACTGTCAGGGGTGTACATCTTCACCTTCACAGCGGAGATACAAGACATAGTGTAGTGTCATAGAACTGTCAGGGGTGTACATCTTCACCTTCACAGCGGAGATACAAGACATATTGTAGTGTCATAGAACTGTCAGGGGTGTACATCTTCACCTTCACAGCGGTGATACAACATATTGTAGTGTCATAGAACTGTCAGGGTGTACATCTCACCTTCACAGAAGAAACAAGAAACACAAGACATATTGTACTGTCATAGAACTGTCAGGGGTGTACATGTTCATATCTACTGTAGTTAAAAGACATATTTAAGCCTTATTAAACACAGGGGTGTACATTGTCATCTTTTCAGTCGTGATAAAGCATCTTTGGACATTATAAAACAAGGGGGTGTGCATAAGCATCTTGACTTAATTACTCTATGACACTAGGAAGTCAAAAGCTCATTGCCACTTACAAAAGTACGCTATATATTCCTACCATGAGCTAGTTCTACTTTGAGTTTTACATTCTTTGGAAGCAGGTGGGATGTAATCTCGACATTTGTTATAAATA
Source organism: Timema cristinae (assembly GCA_039000515.1). Classification (NCBI taxonomy): domain Eukaryota; kingdom Metazoa; phylum Arthropoda; class Insecta; order Phasmatodea; family Timematidae; genus Timema; species Timema cristinae. The sequence continues at coordinate 53,397,261 of JBCFYV010000012.1, forward strand.
TTATTTAGAGTTTATAAAACACAGTGGTGTGCATGGTAATTTCTAATTATGTATCCACAATAATTGATGTACTTGTTAGTGCATTCCCAAATAAATAATGAAACAGGGTGTTCATTTTATAAGGTAACAAAACGGAAAAAATAGTACTTTCTCTTGGATATACATATTATATAATTTTATTATTATTATTTAGCACCACGTCTTACTACCCATTCGGGTTATACGCTTTCAGTACTAATTACGCTAATGGATTAGGAATTGGGAAGGTTTAATTAGAGGAAGTGAACCCGCATTTGCGTGGAGGGAGAGTGGAAAACCATTTAGGAAAAACCACCTCAGTTCACCCGACCAAGATTCGAACCCATATTTATAGATAGTCTATAATGTTCACGAGAGAGTTTAAAAAAAAAATCTAAAGAGACACAGCTTTCAAAAGTCATTTTAGTAAGGAAATGAAAAGATACATGCATTGATGAGGAAGTGGTACATAGTGCCAGCCTTGTATAGTCAGGTTTATCTGTGACGGGAAGGTCAAAAATCGAAACCTGACCTGATGTATTAAGGATGGTTTGTACAAAAGAGTCTCCTCCCACCCCACCTCCTCTCCAAAATATCGCCAACATTTTCTCTAAATCCGGTCTTTCTCATCTATACCCAATTAGCGTAATTTAAAAGCTGTAGTCAAGACGCTTAAAAGGGTAAGGAAAAATAATCAACACTTCTTATGATAAAATGTGGTTTTTACATGACATCTTACTACCCACCTGGGCTACTCACGTTTATTTATACTAACGTGGTAGGAATGAGAAATATTGATTTCAAGAGGAAACGTAACAGCATTCATTTGGAGGTAGAATGGATAGCTCTGTGGGAAAATACCCTCATTACACTACGCCGGTATGAGCTTTGACCTTCCAACTATTATAAAAATAGTCTAGACGCCTACTTATCCTATTATCTATATCTAGAAGAAATATAAAAAGAGAGATACAAAAATAGCACTTTCAGACAGCATATTCTTACTTACGTTTTTTTTGTTGCTAAACCTAAATATGGTCCTGATTATTAGGTATTTTTGGGGTGACCTGGTGGTCTAGAGGTAAGGTGTCAGACTTCTGTGCTGGCGGCCGGGGTTCAATCCTCGGTCCCGGCACAGTTTTATTTGATTTCCAAACCCTTCCTTCACCTCTGACAAGACATCTTGTGAATGTGGGGAATGCCAGGCCGCCACCGTGGTTCGGATTCCACGTTACACTGTAGGTCCTTCATTTCATCTCACAATCACCCTACCATTACACATTAGCGCAAGTGCATATAACCCGAACGGGTAGTAAGACGCGGTGCTAATAATAATAATAATAATAATTAGGTATTTTTCAGGAAATAATATGCTATGTATTAAAATGTTACGTACACCCCCCCTCTCCCCCTATAAGATGTATTCACGTACCCCCTGAGTCTTTTCGTACACCAGGTTAAATAACACTGATCTAGAAAAGTCTTACTATTAAACATGTATTATAGTGTTACGTGTAATTGTTGACTTTTTTTTTTTAGTCCAACATTTTGTTCATCTTCTATGGGCTGCACGTGGGTTTTTAAGTAAATCTTCTCTAAAATTGTGTTCTTGTCTTCTTCCATTCCACTCATACTCTTTATTTCTCTGCCTACCTTACCTTATAATTCGTATTTTGCCTTGAAGCTGCTATCTCTGCACGACTTTTGCCTGTCTACCTTCTGTGGGAATAAATTTAGTTATCTTTCTGGACTTCTTTTGGGTTTCTCTTGTGAGAAGGCCTGGCTTAGCTTGGACCTGAAACTCTTATCAATACTAAGCCAAGCTCAATACTAAATTAATATTTTCTAAATTATATTTCTGAATAAGATTTTCTGCCTTATTAGAGGAATACATTACTGTTCACTTCTTCAAAAACAGTTCTCACTTTATCCAGGACGAGGACAATATACACAATCAGCGTATTATGCGCATGCTTTTATAAATTATATTTTATAAGACTTATATTTTTAATAATTTCTTTTCGTTGATGGGGGTGGATAAAAACATTCTCAGAACTTCCATCTGGGATTCGAAACCCAAATCCCCACCCCATACAATACAGTATGCTCATTAGAACCCTAAAAGCTATAATAGTTAAAGTACTCAATACTAAAATAAATTAATAAAATAAAAAAAAAGCATATATAATCATTTTATATTCTTGTTTGTATATATGTTAAATAATATCTTTCAAATTTTCTCTACAACTTTCGAGAGCTGTTTACCGGATGTGCCGGGCGAATAGGAATCAGCCCGCACATACATACATATATTGTTAAGACTCGTTAGACTACGAAGAACAATGATTACAAATGATGGCATTTGACTCACCGAAACCCACTTGATGACTGCGTCCAGCGGCCAACCTTCACTATGCGTGACTGGTTCTTTACTTAATGCCATCAACAATTATCATGACTTCAACTCAGCGTTGTCATGCCATCATCCCCTTTACTCAAAGTTCAAACCATTGGCATTGGTTGTTCGGTTTGATTGGTCGTATTCCCCACCTCCTTTTCTCCAATTATTGTGCTAGTTGTGAAAGATATAAAAACGAGTCGCCCGTTACTAATAAAAACACAGAAAACTTTATATCACTCTTCTACTAAGCGGATGTATTTTCTATTACCGAGGACCACCCGAACGACTATACTTCGAGCCGGCGCTAGATTTTACCATGGCGCACGGAATCTTCAGCCGACCCGGGTGAAGATAGCCCTCGCCACCTAGAGGATCAAGGGTACCAGCTTGTATCGTATGATGTCAACTTAAAGTTTGTTTATTTATGGCCTTTTGTTCAGATTAAATTATTGTCCAGTTTGGGCTGTTAATCAGAATAGTCGCTTAGCGATTGCCCGTTTTATACTGTTCTAGTTATGTTTGATAAATAGATCTAAGCTTTATTAACCTTACGAGATTTAATGTTGTAGCCCTCAGCTTGTGGCACTGATCATCTGAGTCGCTTATCGACATCTTATTTCTAGTATGATCGAGTTAGCTAATTAGTTGCGCACTTAGTTTTACTCTGATCAAAATTGTCTTATTTTTGCGCTTCAGCTATTCAGATAAGTTAATCGTAAATAGCATTTATTTACAATAATACTGACCTGTACAAGGTCAGCTTGGTTTTATGATGCTGTATTAAAATATGTGCCATTCTACTATACCTATTGGCGAAACTTGGGGACGCCCAGACCTAGTTGCTAGGGAATAGCTCTGTACTGTTTATGACCTAATTGGGTCTAATTGGTTATGTTTAATTAAGCCATCTATATTCTAGTGTAGCTTACTTTGTTAGTTTAGCATGAACTGTTTTTAGCTGACTCGCCTTATTTAGCTTGTGTGCATATTAAAGTAAATCTAGGTGGCGTCCTTAAGATGTCCGCGGAGCATTCAGCTCCAATTTTCAGGGTATACTTGTTTCTGAGGTTTTTACCTAGCTTGCTCTAGTTTACTTCTACTATCTCTGGGATGCCCAATTGGGTTAATACCCAGCCATGTTCATACGAACAAATCAAGCAGACGTAGCCTTGGTCTTGGCGTTCGTAAGCTGAACTCACGAGTGAACAGATTATGAAAACTCGTTTGTAAATCGACTAGCAGTGGTGTAGCTAGAATCTAGTGGTTTACCCTATGGTTTGATGTAACTTCTTTAAGAGCCCTTAGGTGACCTGGTGTTCTAGGGGTAAGGTGTCAGACTTCTATGCTGGCGGCCGGGTTCAATCCTCGGTCCCGTAAAGATTTATCTGATTACCAAACCCTTCCTTCACCTCTGACAAGACATCTTGTGAATGTGGGGAATGCCAGGCCTCTACCGTGGTTCGGATTCCACGTTAAACTGTAGGTCCTTCATTTCATCTCACAATCACCCTACCATTACACATTAGCGTAAGTGCGTATAACCCGAATGGGTAGTAAGACGAGGTGCTAATAATAATAATAATAATAATATAATTTAAGAGCCCTTCATCGCCTATTTAATAGAGTAAATAGTTATCTAAGGAGTTACAGGTTGAGTATTTGACTTCTCTTGAAATGAGCTAGCTCTCTGGGCCTATTTTCTGTCCTACTAAATAGAAACCTCGTTAGGTAGTCTATTACTACAAATGTATTAATGTAATTATATACCAGGGTACAGGATTTATATTACTGTATCTCTAGCTTTCCGCCTATACATCTGTCAGTTCTTACTGATTGCAATACAATCTATAACCTGACACTCTATATAAACTAAATGAATAATAAAACTCTGTTTAACATGTTATTTTGGGTCCGCATATTTATATTGCACAACCTGTCCTTAATATGTTACTTGTAACTTGGCCCCCCGCTAGTAAAATAGTGACTGCCTTGAAACTAGCTAGTGGGTTGACGCATAGAAGGCGATGCCGAGCTGTTCACAGTGTAACTAGACTTCCTGCAGCTTTTGAAGGTGGGTGGATGTGACATTAGCGGGTTGTACATGACAGTTCGCCCCTCCTTAATTAATAGGGCCTCGTTTGGAGCGAAGTAACAAGCAATGAGGGGCAGAAGTGACACGTAAGATTGGTACTACAATAGAAAACCCACGCTGAAATAGAACGAGTTTGGACAAATAGCTATGTGCATGTTTATATTATATATAGAGTTGACTTCCCTTGATCGTAACGGGCCCAGGCTGTTTCTTTTCTGACCTTGAGGATGTGATTTAATTAGAGCTTTAATAGGTAAGAGTGTACATAAGTGAAAACTCACTTTAACAGGGATGTATAAGTAATTTAAAGAAATATACACATATAGGTGGTCACGAGGATTAAAAAATATCAGGCTAGTCAGGTTCTATAAGCTGATGACAGGGGTGCCAGGGTTCAAATCCAAACTAGTTTTAATAAAGTTATTTTCGTATAAATGGTTTCCCACACTCCCTCGGCGCAAATGTAAGTGAATTACCTTTAAAGGTTACCTTGTCCATCTTTACCCCATCATAATAGTTATTAATAATAATGAAGTGCCTGGGCCGCATCTGTAGCTCAGTTTGCGGAAAGATTAGCCTGTACTTATGTACCATTGCCCAGGGGATTTCCTTTCCATGGAGGATATTTCCATGTTACGTTGGGATGAGGGGATGATGATAGTGAATATGATAGGGTAAAGCCAATGAAGATCTTAACCTAACGTAAGCATAATTAAATAAACCGTAGTGACCATGCGAACGATTTCCCTTTCGAGAAAAAGTCCCTGGTATCAGCCGGGAATAAGCCCTGGGGTTTATACAGGTCATCAGCTAAGGGCGTTGTTGAGAAATGATAATAGCCCGGACGAGTAATAAGACGCATTGGAGATAAAAGATGGGTGGCAGTGAATCAAAGACATGATCCACGTCTTATTACCCTTTCGGGGTATCGTCATATTTACATGAGTGGAGTTTGGAGGAGGAGGGAATGGAATTTAGAGAAAATATACCCACAAGAATTAGAAAGAATGTTGGAAAATAATATTAACAACAATATGGTACTTGAACCTCAATGTCTTCGTCACCAGCAGACCAGACTAGATGATAATGACGCCCTTGTCAACGTGTCCAACTTGCGTGTACCTATGGAGATGTGTATAATATCATGGGTGCCTAGGAACTATTATAACGTAACATGTTTTAAGTAAGGTCAGCATTTCTAAACACATGGAATAAATAAAGTGTCTCTTCTTGTTTGCCATGGATGCATATGTCGTATTTCGAGTCCCGTCGTGATGTTCCAAGGTGATTTTTATCCAATAGTTTCTTGGTTTCTTTAAAACAAATATGAGCTTATTTTCTCTCAATTTTATTTTCCTCGTCTCTAATTCCTTAATGAAAATATGAGTATAGTTCGGAGGGTTAGTAAGACGAAAAGCATGGGTAAAAAAATAAGTTTTAAGTATGAAAATAAATAAAATATACAAAAATAAAAGTGTTATAGTGTTCAGAATCCACGGAATAGTTGTTTATATTTAAATGTATTAAATAATTAAGATTATAAATCAAGTAATCTACAAATCTAGTCAACCAAGCATAACATTTATTGAAAATGAGTCTTTAAAATGATAACAATAGCAAATATTTCTTTTGAAAATTGAATTGGCTTAATTTGTTATTTTTATACATAAATGTCAAATTTAGCAGATACCACGTTTATATTGGTTTGAAAAAAAAGTTTATACTAAAAATTAAATTACACTTATTAGGGTTTATTATTTTAAACTAGTACTTTTGGATACGTGATTTGAATATCTGGCTCATATAACTAGTTGAGATCAGGGTTAAACCCCCGATCGAATATACCAAAGTTTTTTCCCCTAAATTGTTCCCTATTGTCCCTTCACTCGTTTGTGGGAGACTTTCCTCTAAATTATACCAGCAGGAACCTATTTTTAAAAAATGGCATTAGCTATAGCTTACCCACTCAATTTATATCTTATATTTATTTTAATAATATGCCTAAAAACTTTTTACAAATCTTACTTACTCGATACAGGTCCTAGAAAACTAGCAATAATTCGAGGATTACTTTCTACGAAAATTAGTAAAATTCATTGGGTTAAAACTAAAAATCCCAGAAAAAAGTTGCATAATATTTCAACAATATTAATAACCGAGGTAGGTGGTTTTTTTTTCAGTTATTCATATATACAAATGAAAGGCTTTAAATTAATCGTCCAAACGATCACCTTAGATGGTAGAAAGTTGGAAACGCCCCCAGGGCTTATAAATAGAGACGTATCAACACACGCCGCCATTAGTAACCCTCTAATTGTTACCTTGGCCGATGAGGAAATTACAGGGGCTCGTCAAATTGCAGGGCAGCCCTCTTCTGGCACTTTCACACGTCAGCTTCCGAACCGGGTCTCGCCGCTACCAAATAATCAACTAGACTGTTGAGTTGAAACATCAGGGGGACACACACAAAAGTGTTTTTGTGCGCGCGATAGAACTTGTGTTTTCAGTCGTTTCCAAAGCAATCTTTGGAAATAACTAATGTATTCATTTGAACTAGCTCCTTTTATGGAGATATTGAGTGAACGTGTTCAAATCCAAACAAATGAATTAATTATAAACGTTTGGTGTATGCAAGTGAACGACTTTTTTTTTGTTACTAATTAAAAGTTTATTTAAAATCGTGACATATTAAGTATGTTATTGCAATAGAACTGTACCTCTAATAGAAGAAGTAGTGACTACTCACGTAAATATTTTGACCCGTTTTTGCAATATTTTTTTTTCCACTAAGCTATTAAATTTTGTTACATAAATATGCTTCTATATAGGTGTCTGTATCTGTTATCGAAAATGTTTGTGATTGAGAAATACCTTTATTGAGAAAGCCCGTTATTGGGAAGGTGTTTCACCTTAATAGCCTATATTATTTTTCCGGTTAAATTTAAACTTTCCATTATAAATAATCAGAGTAACAAAGAGATAAGAAAATAATAGATCGTTCATCAGCGGCAAGGACAATAACTATAATCAAACAATGTGATCGCAAATATAGTAGGTTTCCATAAAACCGAAACATTAACAAATCCGAAATTTACTTTTTCAGACAGACATAAATAATTTAATTTATGTGATCAATTCTGCTTTTGTCATATTACTGTATCGTCCATTAATATATGTATGTATAATCAACTTTCACTTTGATAACGGAATGGATAGATAGAGATAAAATATATTTAGAGAGAAAATAAAATACACAAAGGTTTTTAAAGTCACATAATAATAAGAGCCTGTCATGCGCAATGAGCTCAGACTCAGATGCTTATTGTAAATTATACATGTTAATTTAAAAGTTAAATAGAGTAAATGGATAAGACGGATTTTGTCGTGACACTAGTACTAAAGGCTGGGATTCAATACCGGGCGTCGAAACTTGTGATTTTATACACAAAGATTCATTTTTACATCGTGTTTTACTACCAGTACGGGCTATTCGAATGTACTTACAAAAATATGTTAAGAATGAGGAGGGTAGAATTTAGAGAAAAGATAATCCTATTTGCGTGAGGAGAGAATGGAAAACCATTTAAGATAAAAACAACTCTGTATTTACAGACAAGAATCAAACCACTACCCCACTAACACTAGCAAATCAAACTCGACGATAATGACGTTTAGTCCACCTACCCACCGATGTGGGTATATTAGTTAATATCGTGAAAAGTGAGCAGTCTCTACAGGCCTATGATAGCTACGACGGTCCTAGTATGCCATACGTGTCTCACCTAGTACTTGTTTACACACATATATAGCAATGTGTCCATTGTGATCGAAATTATGGAGAGAGGAGGGGAATCGCCACCCGCCCAATCATCTAGTTTGCCAAAGGGAGTGTTTCTAATGGCGTGGGTCACAGCAACCCACCCCACGATCACCGGGGCAGAGGTCCCCTGTGGCGGTGCCCTTACCCTTGAAATCCCCGTCGGACAAAGCTAATAACCTGCGGCGAAGCGCAAACAGATGGGACGCACCGGGACGCATCACGGGCAGTCACAATTGTGCCCGCCAGACGCCAGCGTCGCTACGATCTGTTTATTACTTCTGGGAAGTGAGCTTGTGAGAGAAGTGAAGGGTGCCTTTACCTGGTCTGGAACAGCCGACATCGGACCATACCCTCAAGCTACAATAATTACAATCTCGTGGGGGAATCCCGATTATCTAACTGCTAAATTCTAGAGGCTTTGAATGAAGTGTGTTTATCATGCTATGGTTATATTAACTTTGCTATGAGTGAAGTGTGTTTTATATCACGCAACATTTGTAATTAAATGGTGGCGAATGAAGGGAATATGTGTTGTAATATTTCAGTAGTAATGAACGAAAACAATTTTTTAAATTAATTATTTGATATTCTGTTTAAATTTTTACACTTCATTAAGGGTAGGGTAAAAAGTAATAAACTACTTATTGGGTTCCATTTAAACTCAAATAAAAAGTTGGCAAAAAGTGTTTATTTTTAAAGGAGCACTATGTTGATACAATAAAAAATTAATATTATGCTAAATTTACTATTTAAAATATATTTGTATAGCATTAATAGTAAGAAATCATAAACATACATATTTTGGGATTTAAACTAGAAACATACCCCACCAAAAATATTCAAATATGACTGACAGCTTGATTAAATTTAAGATGTTTATACTTCACGGTATATAACAAAAAGGCATAGGTCCAACTTACTCATTAATAACAAGACGAATCCGTATTTTTTAATTTATAAAAACACTAGATAGCTGTTGCCCGCGGTTTTGCTCGCGTGGAAGTTGATTATATACAAATACGAAAATATACATATGTATTTACAAATTAATTTAAAATATTACGTTACGTTGATGACCATAACTTGACCTCAGATCAAAAATAATGCAAGTCCGATACAAACTTTCACCCCCTTTTTCATCCCTTATTAAATAAAATTTCCAAAATTCCTGAAACACGTATTTATTTGTTTTACGTCAATAACCGAAATACAAAATTTTGTTTATGTAACTTTCAAAATGACAGACTTTCATACATATTATCATCCCCTATTTTGACCCCTTTGGGGTGGAATTTTATAAAATCCTTTCTTAGTGGGTGCCTACATAACAAAATGAATATACAGTCCGAATTTCATGCTTGTAGCCTTGATAGTTTGCGCTCGGCGATGATGAATCAGTCAGTCAGTCAGTCAGTCAGGACGTTATTTTATAAGTATAGATATTATGTCCTAAATCCACGACACACGACTAAGTTAACTGCTGAGGTTACTTTAGCTAAATAAACAAACACAAGAATTTGATAATGAGAAGTTTATGCTATTTAATATTTCATAAGGTTACTTGGGGCCTATATTTATCTGCAATATAATACAAATATAGATTGAATCATTGCCACAATAAACCAATCATCCTTATTGTGCACGTTTAGCTTGTGGGGAACAAATGTATGATCGTAATGTAAGTACAGTCAAATTTGGTGATCTGTGGTAAAATGCTTGCCTATCAATACCTTGTATTCACGGGTTCAAACCTAGCCGGACCAACGAATTTTTCTGGAGTTAAAAAAATTCTTAGCACAACTTCCTTCGAGCAGAAGTAAAGCGGTCAACCCCATGTCGACTGTGACATGTAACAGAACCCTGGAAGGTATTTAAAAATATCTTTCCCTGATAAATTGTTAGGACATCTCGTTCATAGAAATTCCTGTGTGCTAATATAATAAGTCAGTTCAGAAAGTGCACGTTACACCTCAAAGTAATATGAAAAATATAGCTACAGTAGTAAATAATTTTCATGGATATCACAACAAAATAAATGATACGGTGCACCACACGGACTTTCTCCAGCTTTTAATCTTAAAATAAACATTTATTAAAACTCGTAAGATTTGTGAAATGAAATAACAGGTCTACATCAAGGGCATCCACAGGAGTTTTTCGGGGTGTAGGGGTAGGGGCGGGGAGGAGGCAAATCCAGCATGGGGGGAGGGGTCTGGGAAAATTGATTAAAACACTTTTAAAGGCAATCCTTGTTTCCTAAAAATAAGATACAGCATTAAAAAAAATGTTTCAAATGTACCAAAATTGGTTGGTGGACACTTGACCTTTACGATATGAATGGCGAATGCTGTTGTAATTGCTCACAAATGCGCCAAACAATCAACCCTTAAGTCAGCAGATGGTATGTTGACGGGTGCTAGTAATTAATTTATTAGTTATATTTTATAACTCTTTGTTTTTTTTGGCTGAGAGCACTGATTGAGCGCTAGTTAAGAAAACTGTTGAGAGGGATTAGCCTACTTCTAATATGGTACCTCAGAATCACATGGAGGGAGACCCCCCCTGTACCACCCCTGCGGGTGCCAATGGTATACACATTGTTGTAAAAACATTACAGCAAAGATCATACATTAAATAATATACACTGTTACCTACTTACATCATGACATTAGGAACTAGGAACACTATTACAGAAAAAGTGAGAGATAAGAAACATCTTTGTCCACCAAAGAGCATAAGAATCAAATTCATTTCCAAAGACCTGAATTGAAAAGTATATTTTCTTATGGCTCAGTATATTCTCTTATGGTTTTATAACAACATTTTTAAAATAAAAGCTTTTTATCTTTAAAAGTACTACAACGTCACTTTGTATCTCAAATAGTTGCAGAGAAATGATGAAAATTTGAATATTTTCCCTGTGTAAGTTACCCTCAAAGTAATTTTCATAAGAAAATGTGAATTGCAATCTTGTTTATTATGTTAAACAATGCACAGATATAAAGTTTAATCAAAATCGTTAAAGCTAATTTTGAGATTTTTTTTTATTTTTGACCTTCAGTAAACTACCCTTAAATTTAGGGTTAAGTATACAACTCAAAAACCCCTCGTAAGGATCTTATGAAAACCCCAGATAATAAGTTCTAGCCCAATCGGTAAAATAGTTTCGACTCTAGCCCGAGTACAGAAATACAAACGGTATTGTGAAAACCACATATTTTTTTGTTAAGGGTGTCATGAAACGTCAACATTTATCAAAATCTCTAGTTTAATTTTTTGACGATCACAGTATTTCTCTTTGAAGTGTTAAGAGAAATTAAAAAGATATACTAACACAATAACACGATTCAAAATAACATTTAATACTGTCCCAATCGACGATTTTTCATTGGTCCAGCTACTATGATTGGTCAAATTATATTATCGATTTTCTAAAAACATGGTTTTCTCTGCGTGTCTCATTAATTAGCAATCCCATTACCATTACACATAAATATGGCAAGTCTAGGACTTGAAAGTGGGCCTGTTGCATTGTTGGTGATGTTTCATTACCGAAGGCTATTGTTGTCAGGGAGAGAGACGGCACTCGATGTAATTAGATACACCCCCGGGGTTTGCCCGGACCCCATTGTCAGGTCCCTGGGCTAAAGTTGATTAGTGAGGGGCCGGGGGTACCACCCTTCTCATCTTCCTCATCTACTCACACCTCTCTTCTAAAATAACATTAATCACACGTGGTTCAAGTAACAACATATTCAAACATCATCCCCTTATCTTGACATCCATGTTTGGTTGACAGCAAAAATGGTGGGATGTTTGGAAGGTGGTGTTAAGTCTCCTTATGTCTACAAATCCGGCTGTTTTAAGGGGTGCAGAGTATTAATTTTTATTTGACACGTCATAGTAGGGTCTACCAGTTCAAGCTATCCGCATTTAACTACACCAATAGGGTAGCGAGGAAGGAAGAATTTAGAGAAAATATACCCACATATGTTAGAGGGGTGAGTGAAAAATAATTCGTGAAATAAATTTCAGTACACCTTGGCAGGATTCAAATCTTGATCTTACCATTAATGGAAGACTAGACTAGATTGGCTTTACGTCTAGTCCACGTGCTCATAGATGCAGGATGTAATTAATTACATTATAAGGGGAAGTTAATATTATATTTTCTTTATTCGTTTTTGTGGGGAATGCCAGGCCTCAACCGTGGTTCGGATTCCACGTTAAACTGTAGGTCCTTCATTTCATCTCATAATCACCTTACCATTACACATTAGCTTAAGAGCGTATAACCCGAACGGGTAGTAAGACGCGGTGCTAATAATAATAATAATAATAATAATAATAATAATAATAATAATAATAATATTTATTCGTTTTGATGATATAACTTTTTTTTATCACAGAGTCTTACTACCCGATCAGGTTGTACACATATGAATAACTTACGCTAATACGTTTGAGATTAGGTCAATTTAATCTACGTGGAAAACCATTTAGGAGAATAAAAACCTTAATACACCAAACCGTGATTCGAACCCAATCTTCTTGCCATCAGCTATCCAGTCAAACACTAAAGTTCTTAGGCCATTCGATTATTCAAGTTATAATCAATCACTTGCCTAAGAACCATGGCCATGCATGACTTCAATTCAAATAGTTGAGACGGACATAACTACAAATGTGTCGCCGTTAGCCGAATGTAGCTTATAATTTAGTATGTAGCTCTTTTATGGGTAATCATGAACAAAAGGATGGGAATACAAATTCTTTCAATTATTAAAAAGTTAAAAATAATATATTTATACTCCTTTATTTTAATTTGATTTTAAAGCATTTTAAATGTCTTCTGTAACAAAATCCTAAAAGATCTCCTCCTCTGTGTATATGTAATGGACACAACTGTATATTCAAAATATTTTAAAGATAATATGAAATATATTTAAGTTCAACATTAAACACAAAAGTTAACAACTTCCGACAACGGGTGGGACTAGAAAGGCTGCGTATAAAATTCCCCACTATTAGCATGGGAGGAGTATGTAAAAACGAGAGGGATGATCACCTTTTGCATAGATTCAAGTGACTTGAATTATCATCTTTTCGTCAATGACAACTCCAATGCAAGCGTAATGCCCCAAGACAGTCGGTCATCGTAATGGGTAATTTTTACATTTAAAAAATGTAAAAATGGTTATATAAAATTGGTTTAATTTATTATTTTTTCTAGATGCTACAGAAACATTCTTTCATTAGTTAAAGATGTGAAGTCCACAAACGAATTGTTCGAATTAAATGAATTTTCTAAATGAACTAGTTGAAATAGTTCACCTTCTCCGAATGATTTAATTTAAAGTGAACTACGACGTGAAGCGCATATTAAACAATCGTGATTCTTCATCCAATCTTGGTCACAGAAACTAAGTGACCATTCTTTCATTATCTGACATTTCCTTTGCTTATTACACAGTACACACACACCGAATATTACCTTTGAGGGAAATGCAGGTTTTACTAAGAGAAGATTTATCTTCGTCTCTCTTGGTAAGCTGTTGCTAGATATCCTCGGTTTCAGCTTTGTCAGAAGTTAGTGGACTGGGGTAAGAAGGAGACATTGGCAACATCGACCGAACCAACTATGAAACATGTGTCGTATATATAAGGAAGGCTTGACCAAACGAAAACAATAGAATGACAACGTTGTTTGTCAATAGTGGCCATGCAGTTCTCTTAAATATAATATTCGATGTATAAATATGCACGCTATTCCCATCCTCTCGGCCCACAATGAGTTCGGAATATGTCGTATTAAATGTAGACTAAAAATAGCTTGCACTACCTCACCTTCCACAAACACTGTGACGTCACACCGTTAGACCTAAAGTGGTCAATGCTTTAGATCACTGTTGCTAACTTAGTTTTTTCCTCCCGTAGAACGAGTAGCTTTTGGTTAAAGGCTCAAATAATAAAATATAAGCTACCAGGGTTTCTATTTTTTTTTTAGCTATGCTGTAGTTTTTAGAGGGAAAAAATACTATGTTTAAGATTCAATTCAAATATAATGTTAATTTTATTTATTTTAAATTGCCGTAAGAAAAAGTAGTGGACTTTGATAAATGCTGTAAATAATAATAACGTATTTAGTCCATCTATATCATTAAATCTCTATCATAAGACGTTTTCTACCACAACAACTCCTATATATCTGAAGCGTTGAGATTTTAATCATTTAGTCCCGACGTGCAGATCTTGCAACTAATAGTTAGTTTGGAACCAAGCGGATTGCCTTGGCTCAAACTTGAGCTAAAAAAGAAAATGGATTTGTATAGCTTAAGCGTAATTAAAATACAAATGATAAATGGTACAATAATGCAGTTAAAACATATGTAAAATAACACCAGTGATTGCGAAGTAGACAACTGATTGGAAAAAACACGCGGGGAACGAGTACTTATTTCTGGAGTGAAACTATATACTTCAAAAAACATTTTGTCATTAAAATAACAACGCATCCAATTTCCGTTGACAGTTGCTTTTCCCGTGACCATTAAAAAGATGCTAGGTCCATTTTTACAAAAATTGGGATATAAGTGCCTTAACCTGTCTTTGAACGTGGGCAATTATACGTTGCATTCAGCCGAGCTCACTCATTCAATGCATAAAAATATTCCTAACTGAAGAAAAAAACAGTTGATTCAAAGAAAAATGTGTTTAAAAATATATGTTTCAAAAGAAGGAAAATTTTTTGGCTGGGACAGCTAATTAATATTAATTAAGCTTTTGTTAACTAATCGAAAAGAGTACAAATAAACAGTCAGTGAATGGTGACCAACTCAGTGGTCCTGGGTACGAGACTTTGGTAGTTTACCGCTTTAATTAAATCCATGATGAATAATATTGTTAATATTTTTACTGACTTATTAAGAGATCTTTAAATAAAAGTATTAAATTATGCTATTAATTAATAGGATTATCAGTACAAGCTAAAGGTGAAGATAAAAATAATATAACAAAGTATTAACTGCAATAATTTAAAGTAGCATTTAATTTTCTTTGTCACGATGCATTGGTATCTGTTAAGTATGTTAACATAAGTGAAACTATGCTTTAATTAGTTCAAATCAAGTGGGAAATTAGATAATTTTAATCACTTCTGGAGGTATTTTGGTAATATGCATTTCCAACATTGACGTCGAAACACCCTGTCTTGTAACTGTCGAACAAAGGACTGGAGACATTCTTACACGCCATTCTGGCGAATATTACGCGCGTGGATAACATTTTGAAAGCCTTCAACTTTCAAACAATAACCATTTGAATGCTTTTGTGTCATTATGAAATAAAAAACTTGATTTTAAACCAAGGCAAGCAATGTAAAGAGACGCCTTCAGTATATTTTAAATGTTTTGAATATAAATGTCAGTGTATTTAATTTCGCAACTGTTCCAAAGTTAATAAATATATGTTTTAACAACTAAACAGATCATACCCCCAAACACGTTAAAAAAAATCCTGACTGCATAACGTGACATCATTCAAATATGAATATACAAGTAAAATGTTATTAGACTCAGTCCAAGCTGGCGCGATGTCATATCGATATTTATACCATATTTATAATTGAAATTTTTCAATACACAAATAAATTCAGATAGGAAGTTTTGTGGGAACATACTATGTGTCAACAATAACCGATCGTATGTATGTGTTAAGTCGATTGGCCAACAATTGTAATTACTGTCCGCACCCCTGAGTAATGAACATGGACTGTATGGATAACAAGGAAAGGAGGATATGAGGCTACTTACCAATGTTAGATGCTATTGAAATTTGTCATATGAGAAGTATCTCTGAACATAAATCATATATTCTCACATCAGATTCAACCGCACTGCCCTGCACTTCTAAGAGTGAAACTAAATAACACGGTTCAACAGCTCCAAATAGTACATCCATAACCTAAATATCAACACTTGGGACAAGGCTTCACACAAAATACGACCGTTCGCGATAAGGTTTTCTAATACTTATAATAAAAACACGTGCGAATATCTAGCACTACTCAAAACAAATGAATCGCGCGTGACGTTACCAAGGCACGTGCATACGTTAATACATAGAAGTTCACAAACGTATTATAGAGCCCCTAACCAAAATATGTGTATGATTGCCCGCTTCATCTGAAATAGCCTTTTACAAAAATTGCATTAAGTAATAGCCGAAGTATCGAATCTTTGTTGCGATCATATGCTCCTCATCGTTAGTTAAAATAATAATAATGACAAATAATAATAATAATAGGTCTAATAATAATAATAACAAATAAGGTATAATTTTTTGAAAGTCATAACAGGAAATTTAAATTTTATTTAGAATAGTGGTAAGTTTTCCTTTTTATCTTGAGATAAGGTATTTAGTAATTTTCTTTACTCTCGTTCTTTATGTCATAAAATTAACAATGTTGGTTGTAGGGGAAGGCTAAAGAGAATATAAGCTTAGACATATTTGAGAAAGTATGTTAGAAAACGACACATGTCTTTGCATTTTAGGCCTTCTGGCCTGACAGCGATTGATACCTTTTCGTTGACCTAAGTGGTCGCTGTAACCAAAACAATCTTTAGTTAAAATACGTATATTTGAATTGTCAAATGACATTCTTAGCTCTATCAGTACTAGTGCAATAAGCTGCAGTGAAGTCTTCCAGTTTCTTAAACTAACGTACAATATGTGATATCAAAGGAATAAAAATATTAATTAATAATTGAAGTAAATTTATTTTATATAGTAAATAAAATCTGAATTATTTTTAAAAATGGAATTTGTCATTATTGCTGAATTTATAATTAGTGACCGGCGTATCACTTATTGGTTTTAACTTGACCATTTGGTATTTCGTCTATCTGTCCGGATCTTTGCTCCGCAACAACAGTCAAATGCGTGGACAAATTTCAACGAAACTTGGCAGGGATATTCTTTGATCATAGGACAAATATCTTTTGTAGATAGTTGTTTAATACAGTTACGTCTTTCAATATGGTAGCACCTAAAAAAAAAATTCCTTTAATAGCTCATCCCAAGTGAATTGGATTTAAAATTAAAATTATTCCATTGAGTGGCTAGGACATATTTTTTTAAATTTTGACACCTATTGCAAGACTGACGTCACTACGTGTGAACTATGGTTATTCTCTATGAATATAATGTACTATTTAATATAGTATTACATTATTTTCTATCTATTTTTATCATCAAAGAAAATTATCTACTTCAGATACTTTGAAAATTTATAGGAGCTATTTCAACTTGAAATCTTAGGACTTTCAGTGACGATAAAAAAGATTACTTAGTTATTTACATGATGTACTTAGCATTATTTGGATGGATAGAGGTCTACTGTTCATAAAGTTACTAATTTATCTCCTATTTGATGTTGTTCGAATCACCAACATCAGAAGGCACGTGAGAAAGTAGACTATCACGTCTCCTTAGCATAGTGATTTAAAGCAGGAGAGAAATTTTGTCATTCGAATGAGATAGTTTCGGACTATTGTCTTTTATTCCACATCTATTTTTTGGGGGGCCGAAGGAATTTCAGTTGACACATGGCTATCATCAATTGAATTCATAAGGTTGGATTAAAGGAGGTATACTGAACCGAATATGTATTCAATCATACAGAAGATGGGTGAAACCTTAATTTGGAGAACCAATATTAGTGCACCCAGTTGTGTATTAAACCCTTGTCAAAGTCACGTACTCTATCCGTGCTACCAATATTTATTGACCCAAGGCTAATATTAGATCAGCCTACCCTGTAAGCCCGGCATAATGAATGTTTGTAAAGTAAGAATAATGTTATAAACAGTACACGTTTTAATTCTAAGAAACATTTAATTCTGATACTGATAATTCTACATGTATAATTATAATTAAAATAAAATAAATATATACGCTTACTTATATTCATAGACTTGGTGTATTTTGTCCCCTAAAACAGAAATACTTATGATCACTCTATGGCAATACAACGGCTTTGAAAATCCACTCAGAACCGACTTATCACCACCACTAGTCAACATTCTCTCCTAAACGACAAGTTATTTTTCTGACCTACAGTTTTATTTTCTAGCTTTTCCCCCTCATATATTCTTATAAAACTAGTAACCATTAGAAGTTTATGTACGTTAACTTAGCCTTAACCTATATAACTGTAACAGATAATTCTGCTTTTATTTTTTAAGGAATATAAACAACTAACGTGTTAGGAAAGTGTATTTTATTTTTATGACAGTGGTTCACTAGAAAGCCGTATTGCCGAGGCCCTCAATTCCAAGTTATAATAGGGCCTCTCACTAAATATATTTAAAAAAAGTATTAAATAATGCATCTATTAGATTTGTGAGTTTTATACACTAAGGCAGTGATTTACAAACGTTTTATAATCACGAACCAATTATTAGAACGATACACTTTCGCAACCCACTTAGGTTTAATTAACATGATGATTTTTCACTTTCCAGTTTTTTTTATGATTTTTCACTTTCCCGGTTTTTTTATGAGTTTCTATTTTCCAATAATTACAAAATGTTCACATTTCAAAAACCTTTTTTTGGTCCACAGTTTGTTAACCACTGCATTGAGCCATGTGGATAAAATAAACACGTGGTATGTATAAGGACGAAGATGAATGTGATGTACAGACACGGGAGTTAGGAACACAATTTTTAGTAGATTGGCAAAATGGGGAAAATATAGCTTCAAAAATAATATTGAGATATTAAAAGTACAAATAACCAAAGAAAGAGTTATCATTGAAAGAAGATCAATGCTGAAGAAACAACGCTGGGATAATAGAGGGAGAACAGAAATGTTAAAATAAACAAAGCAAAATATCACAGAAGGAGGAAGTGTTAAGGAAACAAGAGAAAATATATTAGAGGAAGGATACACATGCTAAGAAAACAATGGTTTTAAAGCAAGAGATAATGGAGGGAGTATAGAAGTGTTAGAGAAATAATGCAAGAGATAATAGGGAGAGTAAGGAAACAAGTGTTAAAGAAACAACGCAAGAGAACAAATTAGAGGAAAGAAGTGGCGAAGAAACGACGCAAGATAATAGAAATGAGAAAATTGTTAAAATAAAGAGAGAGCATAGCGGTTAAAATAGGGGTTAACAAATTATCGTAAAGAAAATAGAGACCAACACTACAAAAAAAAAGGAATTGTGGATAAAAATCTCTAGCGAGAATAAACGCCAAAAATTTTTTGGGGTAAAAAATAAAGGACGAAAAATTGCGGTAACACAACACGTGAAAACTTACTTAGGGATAGAAGGTGAAAATGAGATTTTGAAGAAAGGTTAGAAAAGTGAATAGAAGGATCAACATCATAGAGAATGGAAGGAAGTGTAAGTAGAATAAACAGTGATAGATAAATTGAAGAAACGGCTGTTTGAATGAAATGATGGTGGGATAAATACCAAACTAGGAGAGAGAAGATATCAAGTTTGACAAAACCA
Organism: Timema cristinae; assembly: GCA_039000515.1. Lineage (NCBI taxonomy): Eukaryota > Metazoa > Arthropoda > Insecta > Phasmatodea > Timematidae > Timema > Timema cristinae. The sequence continues at coordinate 53,417,113 of JBCFYV010000012.1, forward strand.
AGATAAAACTGTGGAATTGGAAGAATTCATAGATAATATAAAAACAAGGTATTGGGAAATAAACTACATGAGAGATATTGAAGAATACATGATGGAAGAAACAACGCCAGAGAGAATGGATTGTAGAGGGGTGTGAAAAAAATACCGTCAGACAGAATGGCCACCAAACAGCCAATTAACTTTGCCAGAGATTTATTGGTCTGAGTGGAGGAAGAAGGGTTCTGTAAGGAGCTCGTGAGAGGAAGCAACAGCATCACTTTATATAAATTATCGATAAGTTTGGAACCACAACATCGCCACATTCACCACAAACATGCCAAGATGGAATTAGAAGCTGTGGCTTTAAATGGAAACTGTGATTTAGTTCTACTGCTCGATAGGTCCAGTGTGGAGCAGCCATTTTCTTACATTGGGCTTTTAGTTATGCTCTTTAAAAAATGTAGCAAATATTTTAACAAAGACAATTATATTTATTAAATATAATAAATTTGAGCATTATTATTAGTTATAAAATATATATCCTCAGGATGGCGATAGTAAGAGATATATAGTTATAAATTACTTTTTAAAATTCAAAATGCATGTACAGTGCAGTTCTAATAATTCAATAACTTGAAATTAAGATTATTATCTAATATTTTCCTTTAAAAAAAATTACAAATTAATAATGTTAAGCATTAATGACTTAATTACTCTATAACTACACAACATACATATAATCAACCTAATGAAAGGTGCAACTTAGGTTATCACAACTCTACTATAGTTTCCTATAATAAATACATCTGAAGATTAAATACTATTAAACTTATTTAACCATTAACTTTAATCTCTCACAAGTTATTCATTAGTATTTTGTTATATTATACACTATTAATGTCATATTAATATTAAGAGTAATTTCACTATAAGTATTTTGCTATAAAATTGCATACTATACATTTTTTTTCTGTTCAATGGTTTACAAACTAATATTTTATCTTCCGATCACTTATTAAATAATTTATCTGCTATTACCGAGAGCCCCTATGTTTATGGAGGGCTTCTTGAGTAAGGTCTATCAATCTTATATTTATTTTTACAATATCAAATCATTCTCTGGTGACGAGCTAAGTCCTACTATGATCTCTTTGGGACTTAGCTGCTTGAAGTCAAACAAGATATTATTTATGAAGTCGAAATAATCCTCATCTCTGAAGGATTAACGAAGCCTTCTTTCCCAGACCGATATGATTCAACAGAGTCTTTAATTTTAAATCTAGTAAAGCGTTAATATGGGGCCAAACCAAGTCAAAATTATCCTCAGGGTCGATCTGAGCCCTCTCTTAGGTTCCAAATAAGCCTTTATATATATAATATGTCTCTGTGGTGTCAATATAAGGCTTCCCTTTATATACAAATTAATACATTTTTCTGGTTCCAAACTAACCAATCTTGTATTTGGGGCCTCTCTGGGGAATCTAAATAATTTGTATAATTTAGGTATAACCAAGTACTTTCTTTCAGTCCCTCTACACCTGTTTTGGGTTAGATGAGTAAAGTCTTTTCTCTGGGTCTGTTTTAATAGTTCTTTTTGGTACCAAAATATGTATTTTACCCGGGGTTAAATTTAGACTACTCTCTGAGAATAAAATAATCCTTTTTAGAACAAAGCACACATTTAATAATTCATTATATTATCTGCGCACAGTAGTGTTCAGGAAATGTTACCTCTTTAAAACATATTTAGTGTATTTTTATACTGTGATAATTTTCATTTTAGTTGTGACTGCTTTTTAAAAAAACTCGGGGAATTTGTTGTTGATTTTGTCGATTCGCAAAATTTTAAGAATTGTGAAGGGAGAGGAGAAAGAGAGAGAGAGAGAGAAAGAGAAATATTTAAGTTTGTTTGTTGACTGTACCTTTATCCTTTGCACAGGTAGTGTAGCACAGTTTTATTAATTTATTAGAATTTTATAGTATGGTCAGTTTCTCATCACCATGGTTATATTAATTTAACTAACTTTGGGATTACTTTTTCTTTCTATTTATTTTACGGTTCTATTATAACAAGTTGCTAAGTTGCCTTTGTGTGGGATATTTTTTTCATTCCCAGTCGTCAACAATCTGAGTCTTTGCCACGATAGTTCATATAAATTACCAATGACCGAATAGCATATGCATTAATACGCTGAAACATATTTTACGAATAAGGACCAACGTAATGTGTAGGTATACACGTACCAACAAACTATGAACGACAAAACAAATTATAATTTGGTATGCTATAATGTATTTGACACGCTGAGACACACTTAGCAAGTAATTACTGTACATTAATACATACAAACAACGAACAACTATTTCAAAATTGAGATTGTCTATAGAGAAGGTTTGGTTTCGTTATACCTGGCAATGTCCGGCCGCACCTATTACATGTGGCCTTGCACGAAAACGCCTCCCAACAACGTCTTCTTGACTGTCCTCAAACATTCTTGACTATATAACTCTCCACCAAACACCGAGTAACCGCTAATCTCGAAATGTCCCAGTGTCAGACCTTTGGAAAACGACCAGCTCAACCCACATTTCATATAATACCACATTGTGGATTGAGCAATACCACTAGACTTTTGCACTAGTATTTGTCTATTAGGATATTCATGTATTATCGAAATTATGATTTCCAAGAGTGATAATTATTGAAATTAATTCTGGTGGAATTTCCTACATCTTGATATACTTTACTCATTCGACTCTATCGTCACCACTTCCTGCCCCCTCCCCTTACCGCCTTGTCATAATATCAGCCAGGGCTATATTCATTTTAATTAGGTTAATGGGGTGGTGATAATTAAGGTAAAGTTCAGAGGAAACCTACATGCATTTGCGTTAAGGGAGAGTGATAGATATTTAAAAAAAATCCCCCAGGTGCATCCAGTTGGGACACTAATCCCAACCTCTCTGTCAACGACCAACCATAGGTAAGATTGGCACTTATGTGGTCCGCATACTCGTCTATCATTTGCGAGATGATCGCCTCTAGAAGGTTCCAGACGGTGATTGCGAGCTGTGAGTTAGAGCGGCTCCCGCACACTTACCTGCCGTTTTTCAAATCGTGAACACGTCCTATTCAGAGGGAGCGTATGCAGTCACGTGCACGAGCGCCTCACACCAGTCACAAGATCTAAGGCGTGAGGTCTTGTCTCGTACGAAATTCCTGCAAGACGGGGGGGGGGGGGGGGGGGGGGGTGGCATTCGCGATGATTGTGTTCGGAGTTACCTTCATCTAGCATTCATCTAGCATGCGATAGGTTAGCAACCTGCAAATGCTAGACAAGTGCAACCTCACTTAGTCAACGATGAGGATAACTAAGATACTTTTAAAATATGTAATATGCTAAACAATTAAAATTATATTTTGTATAATATAATTAATATATTTTAATCGATCAAAAAATATTACGAATACATATTTTGGCAGTTTAAACTAACTTAAAAAAAACTAACCAAACGACTGATTAATTATTAATAATAGTAACAATATTTCAGATATTTTATTTATTCAAGTCAAAATATTTAGGTTATTAGTATTTATCAGTAAATCCTCTGATAAACTTAATTTTCTACAGGATAGACCTATAATATTATGTTAAATAAATCAGTATGTCAACCAATGTTTTTCTAAATTTATTTTAAAAGATAATTTACAGTTATTTGAAAAAAAAAACATTTCATAAGAATGTTTAATTTAATACCAACTGTAAACAATTTCCCAATCCTTCAAAGATTATATATTTACATACAATTCTTTAAAAATTATAAATATATAGAGAGTATAGAATGTATTATTAATATAAGTAACTGATAAACTTGAAAACTTATAAACGGAGCTTATTATTAAATACATTATGCTAAAATAACCTTATTATGTTAAATTAAATGTAAACTTACTGTATGTATCAAATATAAAAAATAATGCATCAATATATTAATTAATAAACGTTCTATAAAAACTACATACTCACATGTGTGAGTCACAATCAAAACACGGACAAATAGGACTGGATTTCTTTCATCAGTTCAGTCCTATAAGTCCTCCAGAATGTCACGTGCAAATTAATTAAATCGATTCTATCACATTTTCTAAGAGTTAATAACAAACTTTTCAACCCCAACATACTAACACGCCAACTAGCCAATCACAATGTAAAGAATGATTCCCCCCCCCCAATTCCACTCTATCTCCCCACTAGTGATCCAATATTTCTGTGAGGTCTTCACTGCCTTTCCCCCCGACAATCCTCATTCCTCTCACAACTTTTACCCGGCTAAAGGAAAAAGCTCAAGCATTGTAAGTGTTATTGGGCGTGTAGCCAGTCTCCCCTTCGGGCGTTGCTTTTAACGCAGTTGAAAATCTAATTTCGTGAAGCCTATTTTATTGAGGCCGATGCCAGTGGTTCGGACTCGTGCACAGAACTTGGATTAGGTCCTTGCCCTCCTCCTACCCTGCCACCCACTCCCTTCACCATCTTCATCTCTGCGGAATCCACTCAGGTCCTCATCAGTGGTGTGGGAACCGGGGTATATTCATCCCTTATTGCACTTCCACCGGGATAAATTAATTAATTTCACTATCTTCATTGGGCATTTCCTAGTTGAGAAGCAAAGCAAACTATGTCCAACATCCTTGGTGATATTAGATATTCACAAAATTATCCTCAAATTTGAAAATGTAAAATTAAAGTATTAAAAATAAGCCGTTTGGTGGGCCCCTTTTTAGGTATTGAAATGCAATAAATATACTTGGATGGATATTTATTAATTATATAATTTTAGTTGTGTCTTTGGGATTTTTTTCTGTGCATTACGTCTAAATACCCATATGAGCTATCCGCATACTTAAACTAATGGTATAGAGGTATAATTTAGATAAATATTCCCCTTTAGAATGAAGATTCAGTGGAGCATTAATTATAAAGAAAAACTCTGTGCACCCAGCTAAAATTAAAAATCAAACCTCCCTATTCATTTTAGACGTACTAAATCCGACAAAATGGACACCTTAGTTCTCATGCCCAACAGTGCAAGGATGTGATAAACTAAAATAGGTCCTTATTTAAATAAATAATCGACACCTAAAAAACATTTGTTTAAAATTTCACTATTATGTATAACATATTAAGAATGTCAAATTCTACCTTATTTTAATGACAAAATATCACGTTTAATTTGGTACATTTAAGATTTGTTTACGACCTACCTATTTTTAACACACATCTCTCAACATATATACATAATACGTCAACTTTCTAATGGACTTCCCTAAGAAAAATAAGCTTTTAACTTCCTTAGGCCAAACACTTCCTTCACCTCTGACAAGAACTGTATTAATCACAACTTGTGAATGTGATGAATGCCAGGCTTCCACCGTGGTTCGGATCCCACGTTAAACTGTAGGTCCTCCATCTCATCTCACAATCAACCCTACCATTACACATTAGCGCAAGTGCGTATAATCCGAACGGGTAGTAAAACGCGATTCTAATAATATACTTCCTTATATATGATTATTTTTTATTTTCTACTAGAACAAACGACAAAATCTCTCTTTCTCTCTTTTATATATGCATCCGAATAATTTGATAAACACATTTGAAAGATTCCACCATAAAAGCGAGTTTTCTAGCGAGTTTTCAAATTTTCTGTTGTATGCGTAGTGGCTTTTAATTATTTGTTTACATCAACATCGAAATCATGATTTGGGTATGATTGTATATCAGTAAATAAAATATTTCCCTTTGGTTAAAAAATAAACCTCACTTCTTCAATATAATATATAGTGAACAAATAGGAAAATTACGGCTTAAATTTGTATAGAGAAAGCACACCAATTATATTAGGTTAAAAATATTCGATTTTATTCACATAGTAACTTTTCCTTCTTTTTAATCTTTAAATATATTTGCCTCTTGTCACAAAATGGCAACTATAATAGCTTGTAGTAGTACAATTTACCAATATACTTTGATTGAGGAAATTAATATGTTAAATCAGGGAAATTTCCATTTTATAGTTGTAGTAACGGTATATTCACAATTTAATCTTTATCAAATAGATGTAGCTTTATTCCTCTCATTATGTGTTTAAATAACCATTGAAAAATACTCAAAACCTTATATTCCACTCTATTTTAATAACTTTTTTTTTACTATCAAACACTACAATTAAATAAACGACCCAGTTTTTGAGATTATTTATTTATCATCTGAGTTATATAAGCTAGTGACTTAATCTATGGTGTTAGGATGAGGACGATTATTTAGAGGTAGTATACCCGCATAAGTGTGTGGCCAGTGTAAAGTCATGTGTGGAAAAAACAATCTCACCTAGCATAGATTCGTACCTCGAACCAATCAGCATGAAAAGTCAAATCTATTGTGAGTGTAACGCTTTAGGCAACTATTACGGGGATCAATCAAGGTTTATTTTTTCTATACTTCACACATTACCCGTCAGGCTGTTCATATAATTAAACTAATGCGGTAGGGGTAATTAAGGTAGAATTTAACACGTGTAACTGATCATGCGCAGAGATAAAATGAGAAAAAAAATTAGTAAAAACTACTTGATATACCCATCAGGTAGTCTAACTCCTAGATAACCATCGTCTTAAAGCTGGTCAGGGTGAATCTGACGTCTCGACATACATCGGTAGGATTTTCTATTAAAGTAGAGAGCAAAAGTCACTACTTTTGATTTGAGACTCCAGCTTAACTAAGATTTCATTACCATTCGGCCAGAGGGGAGAGTTGAACATGCCTTTCACATGTAGGCTAGAACTCCTAGTATTCAAGATAGTACGTCGTCAAACAGCTGGTCGATAACAGGATATATCTGCTAGCATGTGGATCGATATAAGAGTTTGTCGATTGGCTGGAGTTCGGGACGAATGTACAAAATATGGCTGGATATTGGTTTATATCTGGCGTATCTTACGCTAATGTAGATTTTGTTTGTTACTATCTTCTTGGTCATCAAAGGTTAGCTGACGATAAATTAATATAAAACCTTCAAAGTACAACAGAGAAAGGTAAGACTAACTAACGCTTATGGGCTAGGGATGAAGAAGGTGAGAAAGGTTGAATTAAAATGAAGTCCACCCGAATTTGCGTGGTAGAGAGGGAAACCATTTATTAGGAAAACTACCCTCAGTTCATCCGACAGGGTTCTAACCACGATCTCCCCGTCATCAGCAGTCTAGTTTATTGCGAGAGTAGCGCCTTAGACCATGCAGCCACCGAAGTGTGTAAGTTATTAAGTTACTCTAGTCTATAATATCACCCTATCTATAGAAATGATGGTATATTGTTGTATATCCTTGTCTTAATGTTTGGGAAGTAAAACCAATTAATATAGATTTAAAGCGGGAATGAAAGGAAATGCGAATTACAAAGGTGTGTTTTTACATTTTACTTTAGCAATAATTGTATTTAACCTAAGTAAATAAAATATTGCTAAAATAGATAAGTTTATTTTTATTTTCTACAAATAATAATATCAAAAGTTTTTGAATATCTGTTATTAGTCATAATGGTATTTGGTGTGAAACTTATCAAACTAAGAGGAAATATCATAATTAGTTTCCAGGATGTACATTACATGCCAAATATTCAGGAACTGTTTAGATTAATATAAGTATAAATTCAAACTAATTACATCTACCAAAGAAATGTTTTATTGATTGAAACCAAAAATATGTCTATACAAAACCTGCTTGCTTGTATAATTATTCAAGTTTTACCATAGTATTGTTCTGAATCGTTTGTTTTTTAGATGACCAAACCTTATCGTTTACTGTGGAATTATTGACAGTGACATGACGAGAAAAGCCGTTTTATACCAAATAGTCGTTTAAATATTTCCTTTGAAATGAAACAACCAAAATAAAACAAATACAGTCAAAATGTGGCTAATTATAATAGTTTCTATTGGTTGGAAAAACATGGCATACTCTACATATTCATGGCAAGCACACACACGTATTAACAGATGCTGCATGACTGAATGTGAATGATATGCATGATAATGAGTTGCGTGATAGACCAGGGGAAACTTCTCTGGCTAGAACGTCGAACTGCTCACACTAGGAAACTATAGATTTAAAAAGTTTTAAATGTTTTTTTTAATACTGAGAAACAGTCATATTGTTTAAATAGTTATAATATATGATATTATTTGAATGTTTAGAACATCTTATATTATTTGAATGGTTAAAACACCTGATATTATTTGGATGTTTAGATAACCTGAAATTATTTGAATGGTTAGTAAACCTGAGATTATTTAAATAGTTATAAGGCCTTAAATTATTTGAATGTTAAGCACTTACTTAATCTGGTATATGAACTTTAAAGTTCATATTCGCACTTACAAAAGTACACCATACATTATTTGAACGAATATTAAACCTGAGATTATTTAATTGACTATAAAATTTGAGGTAATTTGATTGGTTAAAACACCTTACACAGTTATAATAATGGTTATTAAACCTGAAATTATTTGAATGTTTAGAAACCTTTAGATTATTTGAATCTTTAGGAGCCTTAAGATTATTGGAATGTTTAAAGATTTGGAACTCAAGGCATGTTTTCACTAAAACAGCTAAAAATTAATTTTCTATTTTCAATCTAGAAATTGAATTATGGGTTTCCATAAAGCTCACTTTCCACATTTTGCTTTCTTAAGCGAGATTGTTTAATATAATCTTATTTAAACTACAACAGTTCGTAGATGCATAAAGATTAAAAATCCAAGACCGATCAGTTGTCATTCAAATGAGCCTCATAGTCTCAGCCTTAAGTAATAAAGTAATAGCACCAAAATGTTCTAGAAAAAACTCATTAAAACCGGGCAAAAATTAGTAGAAAGATGGAAATTTAAAAAAAACTATACCATATCAAAGTCCCCAAGGCTCAGCTTTCATGGTATAAGACCCCAAAGCTACAAAGTGTCTAAGTACTAGTAAATTAGCCTAAAAAAAAGTAACTATACCCAATTTCATTTCTGAGGGAATTGCAAGCTTTATTTTCGTTCTCTATCAGTCAACTGTTGCCAAATCTCCTCACTTTCAGCTATGTCGGGAGGTGGTGTGCCAGGGTAAGAAGAAGCTACTGGAACCTAGACTAACAAACGTTGCAAAAATTGGCTTTATTCTGGGGAAAATGACCACACGTAAACGAGAGAATGACAAGGTTGTTTCCCCAATAGTAGCCACGCGATTCCCGCGGCGATGATATCCAGTGTAGAAGAAAACTGTAAACATCGCCGTGCTTCCATCTATCAGTTCTGATGGCCATCAACACTCACTGCGAGTGTATCTGCGGGTGAAACAGTGGCTGACACTACCAGACTGGGGTTGAGGTTGAAATTCATTTTCATGTTAAAATACAGTGGAATTATGACTTCTTTGGTTTTACATGACAGCTAGCAGATGCTATCAGTAATGCCAACATTGTCTGAAAGAATCTTTTTTCCACATATTTAGAAATAATTATAATTTGCTAAGTATTACTATTATTATCACTAAAAGTATTTTCAAGCACTTTTAACAATACTTCCTTGAGGATTATAGTAGAATTTTATTTTCAATAATCAAATTTAAGAGAAAAAAAATTCTAGTAAATTCATTCTAGTTTTTCTATTAACTCTTGTGGCAAGTACAGGTTGAATAGAGCGTGAAATTTTACATTTAATGTTATTATATTCAGTTATTAATATTTTTATAACTGGCCTCCCATATCCTTAACATAAATAAATGGTTTGTGATAATAAAGATGAAAAGACATACATAATGTTTGTGAAATGATATAAAGTTTAAATTTTGTAAACACGAGTATTAATACCATTCGCCATACAACCGGCAACAAGTTCTTCTACGTCATCAACTGGCAGCATAGCTTCTATTCAGTAGCCTATTTGTTTTCTGCATCCAATACCACTTTTAACGAGCTCTTTCTTTTAATAATTAATTTTAATTAAACAGCAAACGCAAACTTCAAAACTACACAAACAACCAAACTGTTATTCTCATAACCAATATCTAACCATTTTAAATATACATTAAAACAGTGAATTATTTTATTAAATACAATTAATAAAACCACGTGCGTGTGTGTCTACAAGTTTAAGCGAACAAAATATTTTATAATTGAGTATTTAGGCGTATCTATGCTACTGTTAATAATTTTATTATGAATTTTAATAATACAGTGTCTTTTTGAATATTAATTCGGCTACTTAGTACTCCTTGTGTTCTTTTGTGAATATTAGTGCGGTGTGTGAGCGTTTTATCCTTACAAAATAAACTGTTTTTTAGTGATCTTTGAAAAATTATTTATTAAATATAACATTGATGTGTGTGATAAAATAAATGTTATGGAACTCCGCACGGACTTTCTCGTTCTATTGTTTAAAAATGGAGATATTTAATCAAAACTCATAATATATGTGAATCGAAATAACATAGCACTAGCAACCCTAAGAATAAATTGCACTATACTTATGTAAAACATTTTTTTAGTCCCGGTATTAAATTTTATCATTTTATTTTTAAAGAGTTAATGTCCTCATTTATATGCCTGGACCGATAGAAAATATCAATATTGGGTCCACAAGGGTCAACATTTCGTATTAAAATTTTACTTCCGGTTGAAATTCTTGACATTTTATTAGGTATTGCACATCTTCATGTAATCGCATTACTAATTAAATTCTTCATTTATAAATTTTGACCAATAAAAAATGTAAATATTGACTATTGAGTCTAAAAAGAAGGAGATAGATCATTGTTGTACAAACATTTCTCCTTAGAAGTTTAAGGAAAAATAACATAAACTTTTTGAGAGAATTACTTTTATTTAATTATTCTATGGCATAAGAGAATGATTGCTTTAAAACTCAAATAGTATATCGTTACAACTAAAGCTCACAAAATTGTATTAATATATTTGTCAATATCTCAGAAACTGTTGGTTTTATAAAAAAAATTCCATATCAAAGTTTGTTATTTTTAATAGTACTACATTGTTGAAATGATAAGTTATTTAGTATTTCATATAGTTGCGGAGATACGGAAATTTTAGATTTGGTAAAGTACCCTAAATTTTATTTCCCGGGAAAATGAAAATAGACAATTTATTTATAATCTTAATCAACGGCCAAATACGAATTTTAATAAAAATTGTTATATCTGATTTTGAGAAAATTGATTTTTCTCTTTTCGACCTTTATTAAGCTACTCTTAATTTTAAGTTAAACAAACACACAGACAGATGGCATTGCAAAGACAACTTTTTAGGGATCGGGGGGTCATGAGACGTCAACATCCATCAACATTTCAGGTTAGATTTTTTTTTACGGTCGCAATACTTTACTTTTAGTGTTCGAATAGTTAAAAAATGTATATATTTGCGTATAGCTTGAAAATTTATTGTTTAATAATAATATATTTCGAGTAAAATATTTGTATTATAAATAGATCTACATATTTTAAATGATAAGTAATCTCATATCTCAAATCGACTTTTTCTCTTTTTGCCCTTTAGTAAGCTACCTTTAATTTTAGGGTTGGATATCCAATTCTAAAAACCCCTCGAGGCAACCTTATGGAAATCCTAGATACCAAGTTTTAGACCAATCGGTAAAATTTTTAGACTCTTGTCGAAGGTACAGACAGACAGACAGACAGAAATTCAAAAATAACTATTTTGGATTCGGGGGTCATAAAACATCGAGATTCATCAAAATCTTAAGTTCAGATTTTTTGACGATCACAATACTTTCTCTACCTGTAAGATAGCGAGAAAGTAAAAAATAGCGAGTGTTTCTCATTGATCAATATACATTATTCGAAAATTGTGTTATGTTGCCCTTTAGGCTATACCTCAAGTTTTAGGATTTTTATAATATTCCAAAAAATCTGTGAAGTGTAGTAAAGAAATACTGGCGAGTCTTTCTCAAGTATTGATTAGATAAATATCACGCTAAGACTTCAAGCTTTAAGTTAGTGATATTGTAGTTTTACTAGAGACTTAGTTATAACTGCTTAAGATTAATGAATCTAAAATAGATTTTTTTAAATTAGAATAGCTTTTGATTTGTCAGTAGGCCCTAGAGTGTATTTTTTATTTTATAGGCCTAAACATATTTTTTAGGATATTGATTTTTGTTTGTTAAATTGACCTTTGCGAGAAACTTATTAAGTAAGATTGGGACCGGGAGATGAACACGGATGCAAGTGAAATCCACCCACCTATCATCATTAATCTGGTTGAAGACGATGAAGAGGACGACAACGCATATAATGATTAAGAAGAAGTTCTTGTGACCCCGTTGGAAAACACTTAAAAGGTACAAGCCAGTTCTTAATTAATATGACTTATTTGTTGTACTAGTGTTAAAAACGTTTGTTCAGATTTTTTCGAATTTATAATGTTAGTAATAATAATATAAACAAATAATTATCTATGAATTAAAAAAAAATACTAGTAAAAATTATTTAATAATAATAATAATAATAATAATAATAATAACTAATATGGCATTAAATGATAATATTTTTAAACTGTTTAATATTGAAGAAAAAATGAATAATTAATACTAGGCATAACATCTACATATCAAGGTCAACAATAAATAAAAAGTAAACAATAAGTAAAACAGTCATATATATTTCTTGTATAAACCTAAAATTTGAGTGTAAAAAGTGACAGCTGGTAAACACATGTTTTTTCAGATCATATGGTTCGGCGTAGGAATACATAATTTGGTTTGGTAACTTTCTGAGTATGAGAAACTAGAGGACTATTGATATGTTATAGAACATATAATTCTGAGGCGATCTTGACTTTCAGTTTTCTTCTCATTGTTTTTGGCTTTGAGGATAATGTATTAGTACTGATATACTTTTGCACTTTAAGGTCTTCTACCATGAAAGCTGAGCTGGAGACTTTTGTTATGTTGCAAAGCAAGTAATTCTGAGGTGATCATTATATTTTCTGTTTTATTTTAATTGTTTCCGACCTTAAGATTAATTTACTTGTACTTTCGTACTTTTTTCGATTTGATGTCTTCGATCAATAAGGCCAATCCTGTTACTTTAGGGAATTTTTTATATGTTGTAATGATACTGTTTTGGAACCCCCTAACATATTCAAAAATTCATAGATGAAGTGTATTTTTCTTAAAAGTAATGCAAGTAAAATTTTTTCTTAAAAGTAATGTATGTAAAATTTCCTTTTAATACCTCAACCATGGAAAATAACGCGCTTTTAGAAGTAATTTCAAAGTCTTGCACAATTAAATTTATATTTTTTCTTTCAAAGATAAACTCCGTGGTGTTTACCAAAAAAGCGAGTGATGCTAGCTCCCTCTACTCAATAGGAAGCTAGCCATCACAACATCTGTCGACAGGACTCTTTCTATTAGTTGGTTTTGACATTGTTGACAAGAGGTCCAAGAGGCAAGGGGTAGGTCATATATAAGCCGCTTGTGCGTATGAATCCATTACAGTGGAGATCAATGTACAAGAACTTTGTATTAAAACAGAAATCGGTAATATAACAGTAATACAAAATATTAACAGTGCCGTTTGCATAAATCTAAAGAACGTGTAATATCCATAGAGTACATATAAAATGTTAAAGAGTGAAATTTGTTAATCTTACATCTTCAGTGCCAAAGTTATAATGTAGAGGAAGTGTACTTGCATTTGCTTGGAAGGAGTGTGCATTTTTTTTTAAACACCTTCAATACAACCAACTGAGATCCAAACCTATTGAGCCTGCCAAAGGGTTATTTGGTTAGGTTTTCTGATTGTTCTTAACTCTACTAAAATATGAGACGCCATAATTCTTGTACATATATTCGATCATATTTGGAAGAAAAATCATCATAACTAATTGAAAACCAATCAACCAATGTTATAATTGATAATCTGAAGCTAAAAAGTGCCGCTAAGCAATTTCGAAACTGATAAACCATTTTTCCTGCTTCGGTGGCTGAATGGTCTGAGGCGTCACTCTTTCGATGAGATAAATTGCCTGAGTTTAAATTATGGACGGGTGTATGAGGGTGTTGTTTTATAAATGGTTCTTCACTTTCCCTTCACGTCCATGCAAATGGGGGTGAACTTCCTCTAAATTCAAACTTCCTCATCCACAAAACACATTAGTGTAAATAGCACTTATGCGTGAACCCAAACGAATAGTAAAGGCCCGTTGACACGGTGTTAGTTGACTAATGCAAGTACACTAATTTGGCTGCGCGCGCACAGCTTGCACCGTGTAAACAGACAAGCAAGCTACTAACATGCAAGTCCACTTGCAACTGAAAAAGTTGGTCACCTTCCAACTTTACTAATGCAAGTAGACAATCCAAAATGGCGGCAACTGAAGAATTGGTTGTGCGGGGACACTTATTTGTGGAATGTTATGAAAAGAATGAGTTTTTGTGCAATTTTAAGCACCGAATTTATAAAGATAGGAATGGGAGGGATATTGCACTAGAGGATATTGTAAAGTTATATCAGGTGTACATAAAGTTTTAAAAAAAAATGTTAGGCCTATGTACATTTTTCAAATGTTCTTTGTGGGAGATATTATTTAATATCGGAAAACAAATGTTATCAATAATTTTAACAAACCATTATTTCCTACCACTCAACGTGGCATGTGTAATTTTTTTTATATACGATCACAAAATATAATACATTGTAGGATCGTGATTAGTTCCGGCAACATAATATCCGCGTTATCGGCAAGTAAGGCATGAATGACCGGTGGTTTTCACGCGAAATCTTCGGCACGTTGTCCAATCTCCATATTTGACACTTTAAACAATCTTTATAAGTTTTAATTATAAATGTTCAGCCCACACACTTAAAACACTTTGCAGTAATGCTTTGGAATATTGAGTAGATACATAATATAATATTATCGTATAGCAAACCAGATAGTCTATATTTAAACCAATCTACAAATTAATGAATTATTATTTTTAAGGAATGTTTTAGGCCTAGCAAGCTAGCATTTAACAAATTATTTTGTTATTAGTATACCAAAATTTAAAACAGAGTTTAAAAAACCTGCGTTATGTCTATTTAAAAAAACGCCCAACAAATTAATTTAAGCCTATTATTATTTAAAAAAAAATATTTTAGGCCTAGCTAGAATTTAATAAGATATTTGGTTATTAGTATACTAACATTTAAAAGAGGGTTGAAAAAACCTGGGTTGGACCTATTTAACAAAGTGCTCTACCGAGTTTGGTTGTATTGGAATTTATTTACCTTATTTGAGTTTAATTTTATTTAACATGTATGCTAAATAAGTTAACAAATCGAGTTAAATAATTTAATAATTATTTGGGATCAACTTAAATCTATTTTAATGTATTAAGGAACTAAGAAAGAGGAGACATACTAATCACTAACTTTTTTATGTTGTCTATATAAAACAATTTTTTTTAAATAGGTAAACTAATTATTAAAACATATTTTCTATCACAAATTGTAACTATTCTTTAGATTTAACTCTAATATTATAATTACGATTAAATATTGTTTCCTAACTACAACTTATAATGTTTTTCAAAAATAAACTAATTATGATAAATTGCTTCTACTGAAAAATTGTAATTTATGTTGCCGCCCATACTTATTCTAAATTCATCCTTACTAGCTCCTAACACATAAGCGTAATTAGTATATGCGTATAAATTACCCGAACGAAAAATGAGACGCAGTGATAAAAAAAAGGCTCCAATAGAGAGACCAGTTATCACCACTCTTCATTTTCAGCCATGTTTTTATAAGCGCTACTAATACAAGTGAAAAATACGTGTCAACACAACTAACATGTTAGTAAGCTAATACCACTAAACTTGCATTAGTCCACTAACACCGTGTCAACGGGCCTTAAGCTAAGACGCGTTATTAAAAAAAACTCTTGTGAGAAAAAAAGTGAAAATGGAATATGCATATGTCAGATATTGTATCCAATATATGAGGTGAAGTTACCATGAGTTTATATTTTGCATATGATCAATTATAAGCTACTAATGCATTTATTATGGGGTTCTAATATGATTTCATGCACGTATCCGGGATTCTATTGATAAATATTAAGTCATCCATAGTAACATTTGTTATCAGGTTAAGTTAATCGTCTAGTGTGAGTTATATAAATGAGTTAAAACTAGTTAATTACTTGTTGAGTGGCTGCACTACAAAATTCTTTCAATAATCTAAGATATATAGCATCGTTAAAAACTAGATTTACAAAACATCAACCAGAAAATTAGACGATTTTAATAAAAACAAAAGTCCACTTACTTTTACTTCCCATCTGGAATATACGTAAGCTACGGATGATGATGGTAGAGTTGATAGGAAATGTACTTGAATTTGTGTGGAGAGAAAAAGTGAGGGTGGGAAACCATTAAATAAAAAACACCATAGCTACATATGGCTGGGATTTTAACCGCAATCCCTCCATCACGAGTAAACCAGACTAGATGAGAGTAGCAATTATCAATCCATGAAACTAGAAATGCGAATATTTTGGTTACAAATCAAAAAGAATAAACCCAAAATCCAAGGTAATATAAATTGAAAACTATATCAAACATTATTTTGAAACTGAAGGGGGGTAGGGAGAATCCCCTCAACTAAAATCACAAGAGGAACGAAGCACACCATTTTAATAACATAACAAAACGAGAAATCATTGATTTCACGTCAGGGTGGGGCGGAAACTTCCATGAGGCCAATCGACGCGTACATGGGGAATTCTGACGACCGTCAAACAAAGCTTTGAAATTCAAGCTTTGTTTTTGATTCGTTAAAGGCAACAAGCAGTTAGTGTAACCACAGCAGGTCCCTAGCAAGTGGAGGTTGTTTCAACAGTTGCAACAAATACACAAACTGCAGGCCAGTAAAAGGGTGAAAGCGGGTAGGGATCGGATACAGCCAAAAAAGACATGACGCTTGGTAAAGGTAATTTTTTTTAATGGGCTTGTTCCAAAAGGGTTGTAACATGTTTGCCATTTTTAAACTAACCAAGACTAATGAAACGACCCTGTCGGAATGGGCGTGTCGTTCTTTGTAAGCCCACTTTCTCCCCAATAAATTTTCAGCTAGTAGATGGATCACGACTAAACGCGGAACACGCATAGGCCACCCCCCATTATTTTCACTAGGTCAACAACCATTTTGACGTCAAGTGTGCTCCAAATAAAAACTTCCTTAGGTAAGATGGCTCTAAAAAAATTATTCACAATAATTTACAGTGCGATTTAAATAGGAAGCAACTATTTTGATAGTTTAAAAGTTACTAAAATAATTTTCATAAATTTATACGTAGAGCCATGGTATCATAAACGGTTAATTTGATTATAATTTAAACACTAATGAAATAATACTAATAATAAATTAAAGTGTTATGAATGTTAACCGACATAAATTAGGTTTGTAATTTCGAATAGTTCTTCCCTCCATAATTCCTAGATATTCTTGTTAGACTTAACAAAGTTAGGTGACCCTATTTGTGAAGATAAAGCAGGCAATGTAAATAATCGATTAAAATTATCTTAAATATTTTTTTTAATTTAAGAAAAAAGGTGTTTCAAATATTGGCCAGACTTAAATTTCATTTTTAATCCTAAAGAAAGTGTTTATTCCTCCATATTCTTGCAGTAGATAAACTATTACCAAACAATATACCTAATGTCGAGCTTCAAATTTATAACAATGGTTGGCCGCAAGGTATAAACTCCAAGGCGTCAATTCGAAATAGATTGGATTGCCAATTATGGGTTGGAGCTTTCTCCTTTTCTATCTCTCTCTCTCTCTTATATATATATATATATATATATATAATATATATAGAGAGAGAGAGAGAGAGAGAGAGATGAGAAAGAGAAAGCTCCAACCCAATATAATTATATATATATATATATATATATAGAGAGAGAGAGAGAGAGATAAGAAAGAGAGAAAGAGCTCCAAACCATATATATATATAATATATATATTTATATTCCTCTTATTCACTCCCTCCCCAAATTTTCCCTTGTCTCACCATCTGCTTAGGTTAAACGAAAATATTTTAATTAACTACGGGCTAGGGATCAGGGAGATAGAATTTAGAGAAAATAAACATTTGTTTGGAGGGAAAGTGGAAAACTTGAATCATAACAATATGTATGTTAACTTTAGCAGGATTTAGGAATTACAGTGAAGGACATACTGAAGCTTCACTTGTTCACACATCCTAAAAACTAGAGTACAACACAAAGTGCTTTTATTTTAGAATTTACGATCGTTGAATAAAAATACCTGTAGTTGTAAATAGGATAAGTCTTAAACAAAAATTTAGCCGATCCAAATTTTTTTTTTTTTTTTTTAAGTTATAGTGAAAGCAACCTTGACCGATTTCCTTCAAACAAGGGGAGTTGACGCTCCCTCAGACCACGGTGAGGGTTGCAAGGACACCCCGCGGCTTCCATTGGAGGGTCACTAGTGAGCACGACAGGAAACAGAGCGGACGTTTGTTAAAATACTCGTAATTTAAAATTATCCTAGTTATTAATCTGTTATCTTTAATTCAATTAAATCCCATTATTATCGTTTGTATTGAACGTGAAACTACCTGTCTCCCAATCATTATAATATATTTAAATATTTTAATCTAGCACTTAGATGTAAACGCACGTGAATCCAGGATGATAAGATATTATACTTACACAGTAAGGACCAAAACCAAGAACGCCGGGTCAGATATGACCCGTGCCCTTAGAAACTATTTAGGAATAAAGATCAATTTATGCGTTAGGGATTCGAATAGCGACCAGAATGCATGAGTTTGACAATTAGACCACATGAATTTTGGAGTGAGTCATAATACTAGTTAAAATATATGTTTAAATATTGTAAAATTAAACTAAATCAAATGAGATGCAAAAACCTAAACTTTACAACAACAACAAAAAAACCTCAAAATTGTGTAAAATTACCTTTAAAAGCTTACACTCAATAAATCTATGCATTTGACAACTGATAAACTACAAGGGAATTTAAATATATAGATATCCATCCACACCTCAAACCTATTTAATCTAGTAATAGGACTTTTGAAATTAGATGAGTGAATGAAATAAAGAGGTTCAAATAACACTTTTAAAGAAAACACAGATGAAATTCTTACTCTCTGACTGAACACGCTTCTTTTCTACCATTTTTACTGGTCACAATCTTTGAAACACCTCCTTGTTAATTCAATTGTTTCACTAGAAGGTCTATGGCACTGTTCTTCTTTCACATCCATTTTTATTCTCTCATGAGTTCGTTTTGCTCTTCTGCCTTGATCGTAACGCGATTCTCTTCAACCTTCCTTCACGATATCCAGCCCCTTTCTTCTTTGCCAAACTGTTCCTACCTATTTATTCATCCCCCTCTCTTCTACTCTAAACATTATCTTCAATTTCTCCGGGACCCTACCTTCCACCTAATCTCTCACTCAGACAATTTCATTTTCTACTTTTACCTTGCCCTTTCTCTTCCGTCTCTTTTCATTAACGTAATCCAATTTCCATATCTTCTTTACCTTGCTTTCCCCCTCTTAAAGGAAAAAAAACAAACTTTCTACCCCTTCCACGTCCCATGGCTTTTACATTATCTTCTTTAATTATCTATTTTCTCTTTTCGTTTTCGCTTACCATGTCTTCATATGTATGTGTATAAGTGTGTTTGTGTGTGTGGGTTGTGTGTGTGTGTGTTGCCCATAGTTCCCAAAGACCATGAATTGTGGCAGGACACACAGGTCCTCCAACGCTGCAGGTACTTAGTGAGCCAGGAGGGTCAAAATAATCTACTTGTGCTACCTCTACTTTCCCTGTCGCAATTATAAACTTTGATGCATATCCTTCGATACTAATTTTAAATACTTTTTTTTAAATATTGACTATATTCATGTCGGAGAAGTTTTTTCTACCCATTGCGCATTGATAATAGAATAAATAACTTGTCTTAGTAGGTTGTCTATTTTGTTATGGGAAATATATTTGCATACACATTAAAGTCTAGCGTGAATGTTTATTCAATTAACACAACCCCAATTAAATTTTACCACCAGTAAAAATTTGACTTTATCTACGCATATACATATCTTCTTAGGATTAAAATGTTACTTATTAATTTGTGTACATAGTCTTAGTATCCATCTGGAGGAGAAAATATTTACACTGAGAGTCGTGATAAGGAAGAAAAAAATATTAATAAAGTGTATCCGTATCTGCCTGTAGGAAGAGCAAAAAGTAATTTAAGGAAAACCACCCCCATACGTACCAGGATGGAATTCATACCTCGACCATCTTATTGCCAGAAAACCAGATGAAGAGAATGAATCCGTGGTCCACGTGTCAAACTGTACGGGATTTTTTTAAATAAAAATTAGTGACTTTCAGAAAAAAAACATTAGAGTGGTTTCTAATATTGTCAAACATTTATGAACCACATCATTGGTCGTAAGGTTTAAGAAGTTACTTCTCATAATAGACTGTACTGCCGATAGCAAAGAGCTAAGAGCTTAAAATCTGGTCACGGTAATAATATTTTTTTGGTGTCTCCAAATCTTCTTCTAGCAAATCCTGTTATATTTCCTCTAAGCTCTACTTTACTCATATATACATTCATTAATTTATGTATGCTGGTAGCCTGGATGGGTGGATCCCAAACTAAACAAAAACAAAACTGAGTTCTCCTGCCTCCTCTTGTTGTTTGTGATTCCACTGTCAACATCGAAGGAGGGCTGTGTTAGTTCCTAAAGGCGTTGAGAAGTTCCCAGCCAATCGGAGAGCAGCTTTTAGACCATTTTTGTTATCAGACGCCACTTGACATAATGACAACCGCCAACCCCAAAGCACGCTATGTCACGACTATCCCAGTTGCTGTGTACCGCAATATTCCACGCGACCAGTAATTCATGAGGGAATCGTCTCCATCAACAAGTTGACACTTTCACTGTCTTTCAACTACCAACTGACAACACATCTGAAAGTAATAACAATTTTTTTTATAAACAAGTTTCACTTTCCGTTTGGGTTGTATGTATACTTAATTTTATATAAGAGATACGAAGATGTTAGAACGTAGAATAAATTAATCCCCATTTTTGGGGCTGGTAGAGTGAGAAACAATTTGGTAGAAACATCTTGAGCACAGCCGGATTGGATTCGAACCACAAAATTACTGTCACCGCCTTACTAGTCTGTTGGGGGAAAACGCCCTAGCCGCGCAGTCATAGATTATGCGATAAGAGTTAGTAACGAGTGGAATTCATAACAAATATTTAATTTCAATTTTTAGGTAACCATTTTTTGTTGATATTTATAATGCACTTTTTAACATAGTAGAGGAGATTGGTGCTGGTTATTACAGGCGCAAGTTTATTAATTTAGTTTCGCTAGTATCCGGTTAGTGGAAGCACCTCACAACAAGATGGGCTGTTTGACACATATAGATTATATTAGAGCATTATAACAATAGATGTTTAAGATTTTACGAAAATAGTGAATAGTTGAAACTTTCTCTACACATTATCACGCTGAGATATTTTTTTTTAAACTGTAACACCATTACCTACTTATCCTATGTAATTAGTAAATCTAAATATCATTGTCACACATTAAAAAAAAGTACGCCATCTATTCCTATCTTGAGCTAGTTCCATCCAGTCCACCTCATTACACCCTAACCTTCTAGAGATAGTTATATCAAATTCACCTCATTACACTCTATACCTTTCAGGTCCATTCTAATGTTGTCCTCCCATCTGCGTCTAGACCTTCCCAATGTCCTCTTCCCAGTGAGCTTGCCAGTCAGTTCCCTGAACAAGGTTCTAGAGTATTCCATTAGTGCTGTATCCCCCCCCCAATCAACGAGACTTGACTATCCTAACAATGTCTTGTGATAAGCATAGAGTATGTAGCTCACCATTATGTGACCTTCTCCACTTCCTCAGTAACCTCATTCCTTTATGGACAAAATATATTCTAAAGTACCTTGTTTTCAATGATTATAAATTTGTTTTCATCATGAAGGTAAGCTACACCAATTTTCAACCATAGAGAACAGCCAATAACATTTTTGTTTTGTATATTCTGAGTCTTACATTCATAAACAGCAGACGAGACGATAACAATTTACTGACCGAGAAATAACATGAATTTACCCACCTAATAATAACATGAATTTACCAACTGTATTATTTTCCTAACTTTCACTATGATTTCGTTATTGCTAGTTAAAATGGTTCTTAAATGTTTAAACCCATTAACACTGTAGAATATTACACACACCTTTTATAATTAAACGTTCAAAATCCATAGGGCTTACGGTTTCTTTGTAAAATATTCTGGTCATCACTTTCAAACGTGGCTAAGAATTGCTATACAAGGACACAATGTTTGGTTTATGATACTGGTACAAATAAATTATATGCTATTTTGAAAGTAATTGTTTTCAAGATTCACTTGAAGTTTTGTAATGTCTTATAAACACTGTTTTTAAGTGAGAACAAGAGAAAATTAAAATAACCTTGTCACGATTGTATGTATGAATTGAAAAGAAACTGTACCTGTCTGGTTTATAATCAGTTGACCCTTCCCTGAAGACGTGTGGTTGACACACTCTCCTCCAAGACTCAAATCGAAAGAGGTATAAAGACATCAATAATTAAATGCTATGGAAGTTCAATAGGTATTTTGCCTGAAAGTTAACATTCAAAAGATGCAAATATTCAGCAAACGGCCCTCAGTCTGTAAATTTTAAAGTCAAAATGTATATATTGTAATATACATTTTTATACAAAATAACTTATTTGTAATTTACCTAAATAATTGGCACACTAACACAATAAATATTTAATATAATTTAGAAATTATTTAGAAAGATTAATCGTTGTATTTTAGGCCTGTACTGAAATATTCGAATAAGGACACTCGGTGAATTACAATGAGTGGTGTTACAGATCTTTATTAGCCACTATGTCCAATAGAATTAACTAAGACATCATTTTACTACCTAACTAAATCTCTTAAAAAGTTTTAGGATTTTAAGGAGGTCTTGAACTTTAGGTTTTGAGCTCCAAACAAAACATTATTTTATCCTATCACACCATTAGAGCTTTGAAATTACCCCCTTTTCTCTCGCTGATCTCTAGCTCTCTCTCAGCCCCCTTGCTTTATTTCAGCTCTCTAGCTCTCTAGCTCTCTCTCAGCCCCCAAGCTTTATTTCAGCTCTCTAACTCTCTCTCAGCTCCCTAGCTTTATTTCAGCTCTCTAGCTCTCTTTCAGCCCCCTAGCTTTATTTCATCTCTCTAGCTCTCTCTCAGCCGCCTAGCTTTATTTCAGCTCTCTAGCTCTCTCTCAGCTCCCTAGCTTTATTTCAGCTCTCTAGCTCTCTTTCAGCCCCCTAGCTTTATTTCAGCTCTCTAGCTCTCTCTCAGCCCCCTAGCTTTATTTCAGCTCTCTAGCTCTCTCTCAGCCCCCTTGCTTTATTTCAGCTCTCTAGCTCTCTTTCAGCACCCTTGCTTTATTTCAGCTCTCTAGCTCTCTCTCAGCCCCCTTGCTTTATTTCAGCTCTTTAGTTCTCTCTCAGCCCCCTAGCTTTATTTCAGCTCTCTAACTCTCTCTCAGCCACCTAGCTTTATTTCAGATCTCTAGCTCTCTCTCAGCCGCCTAGCTTTATTTCAGCTCTCTAGCTCTCTCTCAGCTCCCTAGCTTTATTTCAGCTCTCTAACTCTCTCTCAGCTCCCTAGCTTTATTTCAGCTCTCTAGCTCTCTCTCAGCTCCCTAGCTTTATTTCAGCTCTCTAGCTCTCTCTCAGCCACCTAGCTTTATTTCAGCTCTCTAGCTCTCTCTCAGCTCCCTAGCTTTATTTCAGCTCTATAACTCTCTCTCAGCCCCCTTGCTTTATTTCAGCTCTCTAACTCTCTCTCAGCTCCCTAGCTTTATTTCAGCTCTCTAACTCTCTCTCAGCTCCCTATCTTTATTTCAGCTCTCTAGCTCTCTTCAGCCCCCTAGCTTTATTTCAGATCTCTAGCTCTCTCTCAGCCGCCTAGCTTTATTTCAGCTCTCTAGCTCTCTCTCAGCTCCCTAGCTTTATTTCAGCTCTCTAGCTCTCTCTCAGCTCCCTAGCTTTATTTCAGCTCTCTAGCTCTCTCTCAGCTCCCTAGCATTATTTCAGCTCTCTAACTCTCTCTCAGCTCCCTAGCTTTATTTCAGCTCTCTAGCTCTCTCTCAGCCCCCTAGCTATATTTCAGATCTCTAGCTCTCTCTCAGCCCCTAGCTTTATTTCAGCTCTCTAGCTTCTCAGCTACCTAGCTTTATTTCAGCTTTCTAGCTCTCTCTCAGCCCCCTAGCTTTATTTCAGCTCTCTAGCTCTCTCTCAGCTCCCTAGCTTTATTTCAGCTCTCTAACTCTCTCTCAGCTCCCTATCTTTATTTCAGCTCTCTAGTTCTCTTTCAGCCCCTAGCTTTATTTCAGATCTCTAGCTCTCTCTCAGCCGCCTAGCTTATTTCAGCTCTCTAGCTCTCTCTCAGCTCCCTAGCTTTATTTCAGCTCTCTAACTCTCTCTCAGCTCCCTAGCTTTATTTCAGCTCTCTAGCTCTCTCTCAGCCCCCTAGCTATATTTCAGATCTCTAGCTCTCTTTCAGCCCCTAGCTTTATTTCAGCTCTCTAGCTCTCTCTCAGCCGCCTAGCTTTATTTCAGCTCTCTAGCTTCTCAGCTCCCTATCTTTATTTCAGCTCTCTAGCTCTCTTTCAGCCCCCTAGCTTTATTTCAGATCTCTAGCTCTCTCTCAGCCGCCTAGCTTTATTTCAGCTCTCTAGCTCTCTCTCAGCCCCTAGCTTTATTTCAGCTCTCTAGCTTCTCAGCTACCTAGCTTTATTTCAGATCTAGCACTATCTCAACTCCCTAGCTTTAGGTTTCTTGGTACATTCTACCTAACAATTTTTGGTGGATGGAAGAACTTTTTTTTACTTCTTGATCAATTAAATATACAGTTCTATACAGGCTAATATTAGACATATTTTTCATGTAAAAAGATAGATTTTTTTAAATTCGTACAAGGTGTAGGCTTACCCATAAGATATCTATTTATATATTTAAAGCCACATATTACAAAATTATCGAGGCAATCCACATTTAATTAAATTATGTTCTAAGAATGAGAATGGTAAGCTCTTGAGGAAATGTATCCGCGTTTGTGAATAGAGGGAGTTGAAAACCGTTTTAAATTCGTAACCCAGCCTCCATACCACCAACAAATAAGACAAGATGAAATTAACGTTTAGTCCACATACAGACTGATGCGTGTACCAACAATATTCTATGATATTTGGTCTGTTTTGTAAATGTTTTCCTTACAGAGGTTTCAGGGTAGTATATGAGTGAAATTCGCATCGATAGACAAGTAGAATAAATGTCAGGCTAATCTAGTCTATTTTCCAATGACATGGAGTTCAGGTTTCAAATCTTGGCAAGATGTACTGAAGGTATTTTTTTACCTAAATCATTTTCCACTTTATCTTCCTGCAAATGGGAGTAAAATTTCTTTAAATCATATATTTCTTATTCCTGCTTCAATAACAAAATGCGTATGTAAAAAAGTTACAAATGTATCTTATAACCGACTAACCGACATGGCCATAGTAAATGGTTCAGTTGCAGATATCTGTTTTGTTTTTGTTTTTTAAAAAAAAGAAACTTTTCTAGCTACACGTCAAACTTGAAATACGAAGGAAACGTCAGTTGAGGAATTAAAACTCGCTAGTGTTCCGGACGGGCAGAAAGGAAGAGGAGATGACGGTTCTATTATTCAGCAGCCTTCAACATCTCCATCAGAGTGGCGCAAGTTCGATACTCGTTTCGGTTGTTTCGCCTCTTAACCTTTCTCAACCCTCACGTCCCGACATAAAACCATCTTCAGAGTTCAAAACTCCCCCCCCCTCCCTCTGGTGGCTATAGAAGGAAACTAGTTTCAAACAAGTCGAAAGGAATAAAGAGCGTAATGCCCTTGTGTTTAAAAAATATATTATGAGAAAATGTTTTCCTTTATCTTTTATATTTGACTGTGTATAATAGTTGAGGAGGGACTAAACGAGGGAAAGTAAATGCCACGGTCAACTGGTGCTGGGGTGACGAGGTCAAAGTTGTCAGAAATAAATTAACGCAAAGATAAAATGGCAGTCTAGTTGGGTTTTTTAAGCACCACGTCTTACTACCCATTAAGGCTATAGGGTACGTATATGTACGAATTACACTAATGAACTAGGGCTTATAATGGCTTAATTTAGAGGAAATTCTCCCGCATTTTCATGGAGGAAGAGAGGAAATTCCTTTACAAAAAGCACCCTCAGTGCACTCGGCCGGAATTCAACCACGATATCCCCGTCTTCAGCAGTTCAGTCTAACACAAAATTAGCACGTTAAACCACGTGGCTATCGAAGTGGGTGGCAGTCTAATTTATTCAACACGTGGATATCTTCATTTAAATGTCCGAGTATTATTTTAGATGCTACTTTACATGAAAACAAACTGTGGGAATTAGGAGGTGTTTTATTTTGTCTAAGGCTAATCAAGAAACTTTCCATTTTGTGAATATACAAATATCGAGAATTTTCTAATAGATTAAATATCGAATAGTTTTATTTTGACCATACCCAATCAATACTTTTTTTTCTCCATATAAATTGACGTTTAATTTGTCATTATTGTCAATCAAAAACCTTCAATTTTGTCCCTAGCCAACCATGAAACGCTTTATTTTGACCATAGAAATTGAAAAATGTTCTATTTTGTTAATGTACAATCAATAAACGTTTTATTTTGTACCATAGAAAATCAAGAAAAGTTTTATTAGGACCATTAAAAATCACTAAACATTTTATTATCTCGGTACCCAATCAAGAGACGTTCTAGTTTGTGTCAATAACCAATCAAAAATCCTTTATGTTGTCCATAGTCGATTAATAAATGTTTATTTTTGTCAATGGTTAGTTTATAAACAATATTTTTTTAAACTTATGGACAAGTAAATATTATTTCAAAGATTAAGTGAAATTTGTGGTAGTTATATCACCTGAACTAGTGGTTTCGTGGTATAAAACATCCAATTTTCAATTAAATGAACTGTCGATGATGAAACAATATATGTTCAAATCTCCACAGTGAGCGCTAGAGATGGTTTTCCGCGTGTTACGTATTACTTATTTTCCGCAAACTTCTCTCAGTGCTAGTTTGACCTTCCTTAGTCTATGGGACTTATCTTTGCTGCATATGATCGCTACTCACAGATGTTAATTTTATTTATATCAGATATTGTTGAAAATGACACCTTGACATGGAAATTTAACATAGGACCCTTGACTTCCATGAAAATTCTCGGCTACTGAGCTATAATGAATTAATTCCGTGCTCAGGATAGTTAATTCCTCATATTTTAGAGCAGCGTCTGTGATGACTGCCAACCATCTACAATCAACTCTGATACAAACGAAAACATAAATGCATACACCGAGTCCCCGGTAGCTATGTTTCCGATTAAATCTAAAATTTTGATTATTTAACAAGAAATTTACTGACTCTGGCTTAAACTAAAGGTGATGAATGATCCTGAACACGAGACGAATCCCAGATGTAATATAGCAGTGGCGAACTTAATTATGGGCTCCGGGTTTGACTCTCGTTACTAGGTGTCATTTTTCTCTATATTAAAAATTAATCTTCCCTTAAATTAAACATTTAATTAATCAGTTAATAAATTTAATATTAAACATCCTTAATCGTTGAGCACATGCAATAAACTTCAAACTCATCTAGTCTGATTTGCCTGTGACGAAGAGGCAAGGGTTCGAATAACAGCAGTATGTAATGAGGGAGGTTTGTCCTGAATGGTTTCCCCCTTTACCTTCATACTATTGAATTTGCATTTTACCAAGAGCGTAAAAAGCTAGTATTTTAGGGGTCTTTACCCTCTTTAACTTTTGTGGGCCCTTATAGGAGGGTCCATATATACGTAGACCATTTATATTGGATTAAGGTGTAAAATTTGTTGTAGTGGACTCACCTTAGAAAAATTAGATTTCTACGACATAGTATTTTACTTAAATTTTACTTTCGTTATTCCTTCCCCAATAGTGTAATTATGTGCGGGATTCCCCTAGAAGTAGTAAGATGCTATAGAGAAAAAAATTAGTATCAAGAGTTTCTTATATTATATATATTTTTATATTAAATCTAGAATAACAAAATGAGTGCGATAATGCTCCCACATCAGAAATATCGATTTCCACTTTTGACAAGCACTGGGGGGAAATCCAAACACAGCTTTTAGCACGAACATTAATATTATGTCCTGCCCATATCAGATGAGAGCCATATTACTGGTTGTCATAACAACCGCTATTGTTGTTCTTTCATGTGCACAAACAAGTGGAACGGGTCACTTACAAGCTACACATGGTGTTGTATTAGTAAACTACAGTTTCATCGAACTAGATACCATCAAGTCGAGACCTCTTTGAGTTTCCAAACAAAATAACAAAAGTTTCTTGGGTTGAATGATCGGTTTAGATGTGACCTATTTTTTGTTTCGTGTTCCGCATCTTACTATTTCACTATCTTTTTACGAATGAAAAAATCTTGCAGTTCAAAAAAGTTATTATCTGCAGCTGTCGTTTTTGATGTATCTTTTAAATATTCATAAAGTAAAACTAAACTAATTGTGACATACTAATACTGATGACTCCATTTTTTTTCTAAAAGGTGCTCAAAACGTCAATTTTTATAAATAGCAAAATACACCTGGGCGGGTTATTTACATATTTATATAAAAGGGATAAGAATGAGTCAGTTAAGATCTTAGAGTGGTAAATAATGTCGGGATTTATGGCTGTAAAATTAAAGTTAAGAAGGAATATTTTTAGTGTTCGACCGAACATTCGGCTTCAGCCATAAATTGCACCTTCAGCAAAAACCGGCCTCGGCCAAATTTACACGAAGGTTTCACCGAAGCCGAAGGTTCATTTAACTTACCATAACTGATGTAGGCCTACGCTCGTGGGTATGGCGCGGAGCGGTCACGTGACAAGCGACAACCGACAAGTCACTGCCTGTTGGATTAAGGCGCCCGGTCGGTGGACTAGTCAGAAAGTGGCGACACATGGTCCGTGTTTACTGTAGCTAGTGTTACTATCAGATTTATTAAGAACTTTCCCCTCAAACCATGACTAATTTAATTAATTATTATATACATGAAAGATAACTGATTAATTTTTTGTACGGAACTGGATAGCAATAAAAAATAATGTAGTCACTTTTTCAAAGCCAAATATTAAGAGGAAGAAGTGTGATTGATATTTTGTCATAATTTTATTTTGTATTTATATTAGTTTGTATCATAATTTTGGAAATGTATTCTACTTTATTTTATCAACAATAAAATATGTTACCCGTTATTTAAATAAACACGATCTTAAATTTAAAATGCAACATAAATGCATTTAACTTAAAAATAAGGATTTTTCACAATATATGTTATTTCTTCGACCTCTGCCGAAGGTGAAAAAAAAACGAAGTTTGGCTTCGGCTTCGGTCGGACACTGAATTTCTTTATTTAGTTCATGAACACAGCAATAAATTACAATAAAATGAAAAACTTGTTCTGCCTATTAAAATAAATTGAGTTTTAATTATTTATTTTATTCAGCACCGTGTCTACCCGTCTGGCCTGTCTGAAATATTTTTACTAATGAGTTTGAAAGGTGTAAGGTTAGGTTTAGAAATAATGTCTCACTTGGGTGTAGAGAAGCTGTGATATTTATGAAAAATGACCAGCAGTTAATCGGGATGAGATTAGAACCTTGACCTCCTCGTCACCGACAGTTCAAATATTGACACCTTAAACCACGTGGCCCCTAATGCATGACTGTTAAAATTTAAAACTTAAAAAGGGTCTATAAAAATATAAATATAATTAATTAACAGGATATTACAAAAATAAATATTTGGAAGTTCTCCGCAATCATAGCACAAGTTCTCAATAATATGTTACTGGAAGCTAAATCTCATGGTTTTATTATTCCGACTATATTAATTTTTAGTTCCTGAGCCAAAATATATTAGAGTGAAATTTTTATTGAGGTTCCCCTATATTTTGTCTTTCTATGTTAAAATTATCTACCTTTTTTAATGCAGTCCATTTTACATGCTCAGTTGTTAAATGTGGACGGTGTAAATTGTGAAACTGAGCCGTGTAGTAGCTGTAGGCCAGTGTAAGGGATACAGGCCCATTTTACTGCATGGATGAACATCACAAAACTTCACTACGCATCCTCACTTTGCTTCAACACAAACAAGAGCCTTAATCCACAAAGTCTAGAGTTAAAATTTACGTTTTGCCCTGAAGCTATTTTTTCTTAGCGTGTATGTTTTAAAACATTTTTGAGTCAAGGTAAATCTAATGCATGGTTTATGATCTTGTATTCAAACATATAATTTAATCTTTACTCTAATTTGGAAGTGATTCGAGAGTGGAAATGTACTATGGTAAACAAATTAGTTTTATAATTATCAAAATCACTTTTTTATTTGCACGTCCAGATTATCCACATATTTATACAAATGGGGTAGATAATAGGGAAGAAATAATGTGGATGAAGTTTACCCGGATTAGTGTATAGAAAGAGTTCAAAATTTTTATCGGGTTAAACGAAACCGAAATCCACCAGACTGTGATTCAAACCCAGTCTTCCTCACCGCCGGTAAAATAGACTAGATGAATTTGATGTTTAATATGCATGGTCAATGATACAGCATGTTTAAGAAATCTAACCTTTATTTAATTCGAGCAAAATGTAAAAAACCTTTATTTAAAAAGATATTTATAACACTTTCTAAATATACTTTTTTTCACTCACATTTTGAGCCGCATTCAAACTTTATTTTAAAATTAAAATAAACTAATTATTGTACAAGTGTGCGTAAACATAGTTTAATGTATATTTAGTTTTAGTTTTCACTTCGTCTTGGTGCATGTACGAGCTAGACGCATATGTTAATAGTTCTAATGGAATAGGAACGAGAAAGGGGTAAAAAGATGAAACGTACAAGCATTTGCGTGGAGGGATAGTAAGGAACCAATAAGGAAAATCTCAATACATCTGCACGGGATTTGAGCCCTTTACGTCTAGTCACCGACAATTAAGTCTATAAAAGAAGAGTGACGCTTAAGTCCATGTGACCATTGATCCAGGTAATCTTATTAGTTGTGAAAATATTTAGCGTGATGGTAAATCTCTAGGTCTAGGGAACTCGAATGTACTTAAAATATGACAACAGTTATGTATTGTATAAGTACATTTCATTGCTTAAGTAATCTAATTCCGTTCAGTAGGGCTATGTATATGTAGTATATTTCAGATTTTGCTAGTTTGTAAGCTGTGTGCTAATAAAGCCATGAGTTTATAGTGTTCAAATAAATATTTTAATGATTATTATCTATCTCTTTAATACGAACATGTATATTCTTGTTAGACACTGTATCTACCTATTTTATAGGTCTAAATTAACAAATGATGATATTAATAGAAATTTGATGACCTGAAGATGTAAATTTGCGTTTAGATTTTTTTTTCACCGGAGGATGAAAAAGTCACCCCTTCCACCCCCTGCCCTCCTCCCAGACGCATCTCCAGAACAGCTGGAGCAATAGGGTCCCATAGTCGGTGGGGTTTACCCCTTGAGACCTTACTTGAAAAAATTCACTCAACCCCCCTTTTCTCCCTTTCCTCCTCCATGCTCCGTGCTTCAAAAGATACATCAGTGAATTTCGAAAACTTTCAACCCCCGTTATCAACCCTTAGAGGTCAATTTCTCAAAACACCATCTTATCTATTACCTAGGGCCAAGATTAAACCTCACGCCAAATTTTAAAATCTACACGCCCAGGGGTTGGGGAGATACGGTGATAAGTGAGTGAGTGAGTGAGTGGGTTTTGACTTATATTATATTGCTTTTAGGTTGTCTGTACCTACTAAATAGTATTATTATTAGCACCGCGTCTTACTACCCTTTCGGGCTATACGCATTTACGCTAATGTACAATGGTAGGGTGATTGTGAGATGAAATGGACGACCTACAGTTTAACGTGGAATCCGAACCACGGTGGAGGCCTGGCATTCCCCACATTAACGAGTTGTGATTAATACACGTCTTGTTAGAGGTGAAGGAAGGGTTTGGTAATCAGATAAATCTGTGCCGAGACCGAGGTACTAAATAGTAAAAGTAGATAGTTTTTAAATGCCTCACATCAGTTCCCGAAGAAGTTTACCTAATTATTACGCAATTTGCTCACGGATTTGCTAGTAAACCTAGTAAAATTTAATGCTATTACCACTCCAAATACTGTCGTTGTTGGCTTTACGCATAAACATTTAGTTGTGTTGTGGTTTATAACATTATGTAAATATTTCATATTCTTTTAAAACACAAATAAAATTATTTATATAGCCCAGTTTGAGTCTTCAAGTTTGATTACCTATTTAGTAATTGTGAGAGTGAAATCGTCCCATTCACAGCGATGAATTGACGGTCCTGCTACTCGGTGCTGTGTAAGTTTGTTAGTTTGTAAGTCGTTCTCTGATAATATTGACAAAGCGTAGTGTTTTAACTCAACCCTTTGGCATTTGGCCTGTCCGTTTGTTCCACGATTACCGGCCAAAGAGTAAACCAATTTTAACAAACAATTTCTAGAACATTTTTGAACCTAAGCCAAACAAGTTTTTTTAAATATCATCAGCTAATGTAAAAAAATTCTCTATGGATAGTAAATATAGTGTACAAATGCATATTGTATTCATTAGTTTTATGTCTAGCTTTCTTACTAAGGAAATATATTAACTTCAAATTTAAGGAGGTATTATAGAGGTATTTATACTTTATATCCAAAGAGAAATGTGAAGAGCGTTCATCATAGCAGGTCCAGCTCAGCTCACGGCTAGCATCTGTGTGTGTGTGTGTGTGTGTCGCGAGGTATGGGAGTAAAAGGGTCAATAAAAGGCCTATGAAATGCCAGAAATGTGTGCAGTGTATTTGTATTTTAATGATTATTCGAAATTTTCCAAGGTGACGATGGGGGACAAAACGACCAAATTACTTGTTAATAATTACAGTATGCCCTTATTATGACAGAATGAAGATTTGTGCCCAGTGCTTATATCTGTGAAACCATTCTAAAATGGTCAAAAACGGCCTTTCCAATAAAGTTTATATCCCAATATAATTTAATATTTCAACAATGTTCAGTATTATAAACGTTTATTAACACTGTATCTCTATTAACGTTTAACCATAAATGATCCACGTGCAAAAGTGTTCATGTAAATATACTATGTATCACAGAGTTGATTGGTATGAAATTCACGCATTTAATACTGTAGTATCAATAAATCTTGACATAATTCTACACACATAATGTACCAAACGATTTTTGAATGCAAAGAGCGAGATCCATTGTTCACAGAACTACTACTTTAGTAAATTATTGTTTTGCAAATGAAATACTCATGAAAAACAAAATCTGAGATTATGATAAAAGATAGATATACCGCGAGGCTTTGTAATAGTGAGAAAGGCACTAACAAAAGCGGTGAAGTAAACACCCTGTAATTCCAATATTGATTTAGCCTGAAGCTAGTTTAAGCCAGTTCTTTATTCTGGAATAATGTTGGGTAGGTTAATACTGTGGGTCTGAACTTAACTACTAAAGAAACATAATACTCATTTTGATATTTTTATTAAAAATAAGCTTTTTTTTGGTTAAAATAAAATTATAATATTGCTTCAGCAAACACCCTTGATTTAATTTTATATATAAGCCCTACATTAATCTACACATTTTTTTTAATATTTGCCATGAGAGCAGTGGCATGTGAAGATAGGATTTCTAAACGAAGAGAGAAAGTGACGTCCAAATGCCAAAACTTCAAATTACATTTTTTTTTACTTGCCTAATGTAGACATTAAACTAAACCTTTTCTACGGAAGCATTATTATATTTTATTTTATACAAAATTTTTTTTTAAAAAAAAGCACATCAAAGAAGAGTATTCTGACGTTTCCTTTCACGCTTACATCGGTGGCATAAGGACTAAATGTCGGACTCTTATACTCAAACTTGCCGATGATGGGGAGATCTATGTTAATGATGTAGTGGTCAAAATTTGAATTTAGGATATGTGTTCCAAGAATGTTTTCTCCCCTAAATGAATAATCCCTTTCCCATACGATTAAGGATATACTTCTTTTAAATTCTATCGTCCTCATGCCTGCCCAAATATCGTCACTAAGTGCAGATATCCAAGAAGGATAACTAAGAAGTATGGAAAACCAACATAACAACTATTTACACTCCCCTATTTGAACTAAAAAGAGTGTAAGAAATTGTAGTAGACATGATTAACTTTTTTTTTTAGCAGTGCGTCTTAATAACCCGTTCAGGTTATACAATAAAATGAACTATCGTGATATTACGGTAGCAAAGACATTAAAAAAAAGTTAATAAAACAACCTTGATAAATTTGTACAAGTTTGTGATATCCAGATGACCTTTTTAATAGATAATATTAATTATTATAAAATAATAATTAGTAGAACGTTATCAATTTTGGTCCCAAAATAATATTTGAGATTTCATAAAGGTCCTTACTATGAAAAATGGACTGTAATAATGTGTTTTATAAAGCTCTCAATATTTCACTTCAAAGTTATAGAGAAAATAAACAAACTGTTTATTTTTAAATTAATCTAATCTTTGTATTAAATAGCAGAAAATAATGTCTTTACTCGTGTATGTTTTGTATTATGGTAAGCAAACATAACATTTAGATTGCATGTATAGAAGTTTTATTAAAAATTTAATTAGTATATATATATATATGAAAGCAAAAGAACAAGGGAAGAGGAGGGAATGGATTGTATAATAGTTACGGAAAGGAGTTAGAGTTAATCTATTGAAAATTGTAATAACGCTTACAAACTAGACTTTTTAATACCAACAGCTGGTTTGGAAATAAAGGAATATTTTCTAGATCTCCAGGGCAAACAAAATAAACAAATATAATGTAAGGAATAGATAAATATTCAAGAAAATATCTGATATCTAATTCTGAGTCTAGAAAATTAGTATAACAAAGGAATGAAGTCACAGAAAATATCGATCATTTTAACACAAAAGAATACAAACTTGTATTTAATTTAAAATTAATACACTGGGTTTCCCTTCCCCTATTTGTTGTTTGAGGGACACGGAAGCGTCACGCATCCACATGTATGGCCTCTCACGAACATGGCTCATGCCTAGTGGTGCACGAACACCTTGGAGCTATGGAACATCACTACCAACCTACCGAGACATAATTACTTCCACAGTTGTTGAAACGAGCTAAACATCCAGCATCTTACTGCTTTACACCAAAATAGAGACGGAACTTGAAGAAATTCCAGTATATCTTGGTTCCTACCAGCTTTAACTAGTATCTCCTATTTAGCTCTTCTAGCATATTATCTCTTCTAACTTATTCTGAAATGTAGCTTTCCGAGTAACATATATCTCTCCCCTAGTTCTAATAAATATCTCTCCTAACATTATTTATCAGCATCTCTCTTCTCTCATATGCTATCTCCTATTTAGCTTTCCTAGGGTATCTCTCTTCTACTTTCCTCTCTTTTATCTAGTCTCACCTAGCATATCTTCTATACTATATAACATAATATTTTCTTACCTAGCATCTTCGCTTTCCTTAATAGCTCTAGTAGCAAATCCTATTTCTTACCTTGCTCCTATTTCTTACCTAGCATCTCCACCATTACTGGATTCCTATAATCTCCTATTACTTACCTAGCAACTTTTTTTCTATCCAGAACTCCTTGTATCTCATATTTTCAACCACATATTCTTAAATATTAAGTTGAGATTCAGTACATCTTTACAACTATCTTTCTCACTCTCTCGCTGCCTGATATCTACTATCTACTGTCTCTCAAATACTTTTCGTGTCATATATTGTTTCGTAGTTACCAGCTTGTCTGTTGCCGTTCTCTATTTGATCTAGCTATCTCAAGTGTGTTTTCCTGGATGTAGACAAGTAGCTTTCCTAATATCTCCAGTTTGTTTCTTCTTCCATCAATATCTCTTAGTTACTAGATCTATCCAACCATTTCTTAACTCGTCACATAGCTCTCTGGTCATTAATTTGATGGATAATATCTGGATCTCCTTCCACCTCGCATGTTTTATTCCCACGCACTCTTCAATAATGAACTTGTGGTCCCATGACAGAGAATGAACCAGTACTAGTTAGTAATATAAACCCTGGAATGTTAAATGTGTAGCGCCAGTGAGATGTAATGTAGTACTTAACGTCTAACTGCAGTTGTCCGTTGGTGATAGCCCTCTTATGTTGAGTTGGCCATATCAGCAGAAAGTTGTTGATTATTGAAAGTTGACTTGGCCATTAATAAATAAATGTAAAAAGAAAAATACATAAAAAATATTCAGGTGTTACTTTTACTAGACATCAATATACATACACTATACGAACACATATTAATAACACACAGATGCGTTAAGAATATCGTTATTTATACGCGTAGTTATGTTAGTTAAAAACTCATTAAAATATACGTTGAAATATTCAACTGTTTCTTTGGATTAGTGTTCCAAAACTCTACCAGTGAGCTATCCCGGTTCGGTTCATACCCATGATCTTGAGTTACTCATAGTTTCTTTAAAAGGTCAGATGTACGTGTGAGAATGTCAGATACATATTGCTGTCAGAGACACACATACGGTCACTCAGAAGTGGTGTTGCGAGGGTCGGGTGTGATCCGTCTTAGAAACTTCAAGTGATGTACACTCCGTTTACCTTGAAATATAACAGTACTTTCTTTACCGACCACATTATGAACCTTTCTAATGATCTGCTGCACAATAATGTAGGCCATCTAAGGAAGATTGCTACCTTTCAGTTCAATTTCTGAACTTCCCCAGTACATGTGCTTACTTACCAGATGGAATGGGTAGCACTAACCAGCCAAAGGGCTCAGTACATGTCCAGTTTCTGATGAATGGTAAGGGCATCAAACCAACCTTCCGGTTGAAGGATTATCAAACAGGTGAAACAGAACATAGATTAAGTTCCCATAACAGATGATAACTTAAATATGTATTCAATTATATAGAATAACATTAGTAATTATGTATTTAGAACTTCTTCAGCAGATGAGTGCTCTAAGACGTTACTTTAGCCACAAACTAGAGGATAGGGTATTTGGGCTCGAATCCTGGTTTGATGAGCTTGATTTGTTTCCTAAACTGCTTTTCTCTTTGCCTAAATGCAAATACGGTTAAGTTTCATCTAAATTATACCTTCCTAATATATCATCCATTAAGTGTAGATATGCATATGGACCGAAATGGTCATAGGACACAGCGTATATTTAAAAAAAAAAAGCTAGAACCCAGAAAATGTGTAAAACAAACTATTTTGTTCCATGTTGGGTAACTAGGCAGAGAGGGAGAGATGGTGCCGTCGTCGGTTCACGGTTCACAAGTAATGTCAAAAAGGAAGAGTTTACGAGAACCAGCCAGTGTACTGCAGTACTTCCAACAACATTATTAAATAATTTGGGGAATGTATGCTTTTGACCCCCCCCCCCCCCCAAAAAAAGAATCACTCCGTTTTAATTCATTTAAATGAGCCCGGAAAACAAGAGCGTAGTTATGAGTAATGGTAATACTTATAAGTGGTAACCCGCCTCGGTGGCGTAGTTGGCTAACACGATAGTGGTGTTGAGCTCGACTGCTGAGGACGGGGAGATCGAGGTTCGAATCTCGGTCGGGTGAACTGGCGGTGGTTTTTCCTAAATGGTTTTTCACTCTCCCTCCACGCAAATGCGGGTTCACTTCCTCTAATTAAACCTTCCCAATTCCTAATCCATTAGCGTAATTAGTACTTAAAGCGTATAACCCGAACGGGTAGTAAGACGCGGTGCTAAATATTATTATTATTATTATTATAAGTGGGTAGCTCAGTACTTTAACTTGGAGCCAGCACTCGGCACTTGAACTTGGAACCAGCACCAGTGGACACGCGCGCTTTTATGTCAAGCTCATCTAATCTAATCGCTGGTTACGTAAAGGTCAGGGTTTGAGTTGCGAATGGAGGTATGAAGGGTGTTTTATTCACAATATATTCCCACTTTATCACTTTATACAAATGTGGGTACATATACTCTAAAATTTCACCTTATTCATTCACTATATTTTAAAGTATTTGCATTTGTATAGCCTGATAAATACAGCTCAATTTTCAATGGAAGTCTTCCACGTATACATTCACCAAATCAAGTGGTCTGTAGCTATTCTAATCATTATATGTTTTCGATAGCTATAAAATAACAATAATAAACTAGTTAAATTCTATCAAGTTTGGCCGATAAAACTAGATTAGTATTTGCTAAAATAATCTTCTTATGAAAATTGAACTGTAGCAAGAAGCAAAGAAAAAGCATCTAAATTAGGTTGTTTTTTTTAGATAAATAATAATCTATAAACTTTATGTTGACAAAATTATTCCAACATAATAATGTGATTACATTAACGTAACGTTTTTTATTACTCATATCAATATTGGAATTCCATTTATGACTTTATATGTATGATGAGTCAGACCTCAATCCTAGACAAGTTATATTAAATGTTTATTTTCAAAATATAAAGATCTAAACAAGTATAAATAATTGTGTTAATTCTATATAAAGTGTCCTGCTCGTATTCTACTGGACTGTCGGTGACAAAGGGCTTTGATTAGTCTCGACTGGGTTCCCTGGGAGAATGTTTATAGTGCCATCTATTTTATAATGTGGGTGTACTTCTTTCGTCTACCCTCCGATTCCTTTCTCAACTGACGAAACCGTTTCATTCATAAACTTTGCGTCAAAAAGTAGATTGTAATAAACAATGTTTTTAATTTCAGTGATATAGCCTATATTAAATATAATTTCTTAGTAAAAATCCCATAGTTCATATTGTATATACGTTAAGAGTTAGAGGGTTAGTTCTTCACCTGTTTTAAACACATGTAGGATTAGGAAAGGGCTCTTGAAGTGCTAGCAAAAATTATAATTATAAAATGTGTATATAGAGCTTAGTGTTTATAAGCTATGTGAACATTTAGATTTCCCCGTTAAAACACCTTTCTCACTGTAATTATATCTTATTTTTAAATTAAAGTGACACATTTAGTAATCTTAGACTAAGTGTACGAGTAATACATAATACTTACCACCTGCAAGAGTTTAAAGCTTGAGAGCGCCTGAAACTACGCGTATAGATAATCCAGCATACAACACTGTATAGCAGGTTGCCTACGTAACTTGAAGTAGGCGTCAGTCTGAACACAGTTTATGTAAATTGGTATCTTGCCGGTAAATATGCTATTAGAGCTGGGAACCTCCTTAATTATAGTTATCTACAAACCTTTTGCACCTTGCTCGGGCTCTCTTCATGTCTCCAACAAGGTTTCAAACTAAACATAGGAATAGAGAACGATCGGGGATGCAGAGCTCGCCGATAGAGTAGGTTGAAATGTCAACATAACCACCCAACCACATATATGGGCTTGTAGACTAAAAAGTCAGTCTCATTTGATAGGGTTTGCTTGTGACTGAGAGGTCATGTTTCAAATCTAAAACGAGTGTATTGGAAGTGTTTTTATGAAATGACTTCGCACTCGCTTTGCAGGAAAATGTGCGTGAATATCCTTTAAATTCTACTTTCCTCATTCCTATCCCATAAGCATAAATATGTGAATAGCGCGTTTGGACAGCAAAAAGTGGTGAGAATAAAAAATAGAATTGTTACTTGAAGGAGTAAAAACACCAAACATACTGGAAGTAAAAATATTACCTTTGAGAATGAAAGTAGAATTTTTTTTTTAGACGTTTAGTTTCAAAGTTAACACCCACTGTAAGTCAATGAAGATAGAGAATTGTTCACTCCAGGACAACTCACATTGTTGCACATAGCCATATAAAAGGATTAGTCAAATATCCACACAACCAGATTAGATTATTTTAGCAACTGTTTGGGATCGAACTACTTGCATCTAACTCTTTCACCTCAATCCCCTGATAAAGAGGAAGACGAATCTAAATAAGAATAATTGTTACATATTTTAAGTTACAAAATTCCCTGACTTTTTTCAGGGTTTACAAACTCAAACATATGCATTTTATTAGTATTTTATATTCAAAGCTATACATATATAAACCTAATTTTTTTCCCTTTTTATATTGAATTCTTGGCAAAGTTTTATTAAAAACAAATATAGCATTACTCTTCGAAAAATTGCATGAATTGGAGATAAAACTTATTCTATAAAGTGGGCTATTTTCTTCTATTTAATGTTATTAAACATGAATGTAAAATAATCTGAAATACCAAGTGACTTTTAAAATTGTCTTCCACATTATTCCCTGTCACACAAATCGATTGACTTTCCCAGTTTTACCTGTTCTTCGGGTGCGTATAGACTATAGACCCTGTAATAAATGTAAAATATAGGCTACCACAAATTTTACCAGGAAACACTCTGGCATGCAGCGTTTCATAATATACAACGTTTATAAGAAACATATGAAATTAAGATTATATTTTTGCTCTCACAATATTCATTGGATCAAACTATTTGACCAAGACATGAAAAATTACATCCATGAGAGGAATGGTCTCAAATAGAGCATGCAAAGTAACCAATTGAATACAAGTGTTAATAATCTAATTTTAATATTTTCTAGGAATATAAAACAAATATATTAACTGATATATTTTATATAAATAATATGAATTGAATAATCAAAAGTTCATTGACAATTATAAAAAAGAATTTGACAAAATTCTGACGAAATTTAAGATAATAAGATTTGATTTTTGACAATATTACCTTGATTGAGATTTACAATGTAGAATAAAAATTTATTTGAAATACAATAACAATCAGAAATTTTTAAATAAATAAACGAGATAAAATTATTTGTAAAGATTGAGTAATGGCTGTAAACTGAGAATATAAAACTTATTATTCTCAAAATTATTATAATAAGCACTATATGACGAATTCAAATATAAACATACTAACCCAATGCTACATTTGGATAATTTAAATGTTGAATAAATTTAGATTCATATGAATATTAAACTTGAACATTCAAACCTACATATCTTTGAAGCACAGATGTTGTTGCTTAAATAATGGTTGCTAAGCTGAGTGGGAGTACCCATATTCAAGCTTATTTATAATATTATAGTATCCAGTTTTTTCCTACAGTAAATAAACCTTACGTTAAAATGTTCGCAAAATTGCGCTTGTATATTTACATAAGCTAAATATTGCGCAATATGTCTCGGTCGTGTTTTGTTTCAGTTCTTGGAGGGGGTTTGCAGGTAACCCACACAATAATATATTACTTTTAAAAATAGAAACCGAAAGCAGCCTAGGTAGGATTTTCACCCACACCCACGTCAGCGACCATCGATAGTTCGATATGTGGCCAGTTCCTTCGAGGCGATTGTGACTGGCGACCAGAGTGCACGTTGCGCGTCACTACATTGCGTCTGCGTCCACACTACTTCGACAGCAGTGCGGAATCAGACACACCACCGAGAAAGCGTGTGTTTTAGTAGAGTTGTATTTATTTGTATGTTTGGTTGGGCTGGTTTTGAAAATGGTTTCTCCATTAAAGAGGATGCAAATTTTATTGTAGAATTAGAAAAGACCCATCAATTTTCGACATAACCTATATTTGACAACACATGGAAACAAATCTCAGGTCGTTAAAGTTAGTATTTTTATCCACACTATTCCAGAATAACAAGATAACATGGAACATTAAATAAAACACAAATGAAAAACTCTGATAACTGAGGAACGATTTGTACTTAATATAAAATTACTCACGACTGGCCAAGAAACGCATCTAGGGAATCACTGTAGCCCACGTCTGCGTCTCATCTCAACACGTCTGCGTCTCACCCTACACGTCTGCGTCTCACCACCACACGTCTGCGTCTCACCACCACACGTATGCGTCTCACCACCACACGTCTGCGTCTCACCCCCACACGTCTGCGTCACACCACCACACGTCTGCGTCTCCCCACCACAAGTCTGCGTCTCATCCCACACGTCTGCGTCTCACCACCACACGTCTGCTTTCGCAGTGTAATTTTTACATTGACTGGTAGATGCCAAGGTGCTCGTATATTTCGAAATATATTAAATGTTTACGTTCATTGAGTTAATCAAAAGTGGCTATAGACTAACTCTTGGACTTATTTAAATGCGTATAGGCCTACTTGCAAAATTATTAATTACTATATTATTAATTTCATATGATCAGTAAATTTGATTAGATTATTTCATCAAGCATTGTTGTTAATAGAATACATCGGACACCATGTTTAAATAAATTACAAATAAAAGACACGTTATATACACAATATTTATATTTCTTTGATTTAATATACTTATAATATTTTAAATTAAAAATTAAAATATTAATCCCACGCAATACTTTATACTACCCACATTTATGGTCACAATATTTGAGGTGTCACCTTCACAATATACTTAATTAAAAGTGATCTGAAGGTCATGGTTTGAATCCCAGTAGGGTGTACTAAGTGTTAATTTTAATTTATTTTCCCTTTCCTGTACAGCTTATGCGGGTACATTTCCACTAAAACTCCACCTTTATAACCCCTCACTCATAAGAGTAATTAAATATGTACAACTAGGATGGATAGTAGGTAGTTGCAGTGCACAAATAAAAACATTCATAGATTTTATACACGTCCTACTACCCATCCGAATTATTTAAGTTAAATTATAATCATGGACTATAATATGGAGATGGAAAAGAAGGGGAAGAATTAATAGGAAATGTACCCATAATTGCATGAATAAGTATTATTTTAATTATTATAGGTATTTAACATGATAGTTTCTATTAGTGAAGGTTTAAAGGCCTACAAATTTTTCCGGGAAAGGTCGTTTCACATAACTTCCAAGGTTTTGTTTGTATGCCACAATTGACACGAGACAGACGGCTTTACTCTCCATTCGAAGGAAGTTGTGCTACGGATTGTTATCGTTCAAGAAAAATCGACCCTTGTTTGGTTTGAGCCCACGAACATCGGGTTCTGAGACAAGCACTTTACCACAAGACCACCGAGGTTTACTGGCTAACTACACCCGGTCTGAAATAAAACTCCAGTCTCCTCGCTTCCGGTGAGATAAACTAAGTGAATTTTACGTTTAGTCCACGTGTCCACATATGAGGGCAGCTCCTTAGTCATTAAGGAATCTCGAAATCTATTAAACCTTTGTAATTCTTCAAAATTTTGATATAGAGTACGATGCTAACTAATATTCGGATTATAATTTAAGTTTTGAATCTTAATATTTGAAATAGGTGAATCAGATTAAAAATTTCAAATCTAGATGTAAACATTTTAAATACATTTAAATTTCTATAAAAACTCCATAATCCCAATCCTTATTCGAATATAATAGCAATAATTTCTTATTAAAATCTAGTGTAAATCGTTTGCCCATTTACATTTTATTTTTATACGTCAGAGTTTAAGCGTGACTTTTATTATGGTATTCGCGTCAAAAAAGGTTGTTTAAAAATTGTTCAATTTGGAATAGAATTACAAATTGATATTCTACTCGAAATGGATTCTAGTTAGTAAGCTTATGTTTGGATTCAATTTGAAATTGAAAATATTGAGCTCGCAGAGACCTACAAGATGTGTTTTGTGAGAACTACTTCACATGTGTTGTACCTTTGAGCGTATTACTTTTCTGGGTAACCTCAATGGCCCCAACGGCTCAGTCACCAAGTTAGTGCTGTGAGGCACTCCCATGATTGTACAGGACCCCTGAATGCGACACTTACTTCCCTCTCGCCCCTTTAGCCACCCACCCACTCCCCGTCATGTAATACAAGCGAGTGTACTCTGTCATCGCTGTACAATGTAAGTCTGTCATTGTTCTGTCGTTGTAGACTGTTCTTTTGTCGCTTCATGTTCCAGTGCTGGACCACTCTCCATTGTCCGCCACCCGACGACCCTTTATTACGAACGACCGTGCTAATTTTATAAATGCCCGCTCTCTCACACACACATATACATAGATAAAGTGCGTGTTGCGATAATACACTCCCGCATGAATGTACATTATGTACGATAGTATTCAAACAAAAAGGCTGTAACAGTGAGCTTCATAGAAACAGTCAACTACAATAGATATCGCCTAGATATGAGCTAAATATAGATGTATAGATTCAAGGATTCCTTTTTAAAGAGACAAAAAACTATAATCGGAGTAGGTCAAACCTGCCAGAGTTAAAATTAACACACAAATACTGACATGGCTGACTGCTTTCATCCCAAAACACGTAAAATAAAACGTATCTTTACCAACATTATGTAACATATTCACGTGCTTGGCATGTGAGCAAGATAAAAAGAGTTAGTTCTGTTACTCCCAACTCATAATTCATTTTGCGCCACGTCTTACTAACCATCCAAGCCATTTAGATATAACTTCACTAATGGGATAAGGAAAATGAAGGTAGAATTTTAAAGAAAATGTACTCGCATTTACGTAAGGAGGGAGTAAGAATACTCTTTTTTGTGTTAAGTGGTGACACCATCAGTACAGACAACCGGGATTCAACCTCCGACCTCTCTGTCATGGGCAAACAAGACTAGAAGAGTTT
Organism: Timema cristinae; assembly: GCA_039000515.1. NCBI lineage: Eukaryota > Metazoa > Arthropoda > Insecta > Phasmatodea > Timematidae > Timema > Timema cristinae. The sequence continues at coordinate 53,462,065 of JBCFYV010000012.1, forward strand.
GATGCCATGGTCCCCAAGCTCTTCAATGTGGGGTTCACTCTATTAATAAACACAATCTTATCAGTAGCTGATATTTGAATGCTATCACCAGGGATCATCCTGATAATAGAATCATATTCAATTGGGTGACCTGGTGGTCTAGGGGTAAGGTGTCAGACTTCTATGCTGGCGGCCGGGTTCAATCCTCGGTCCCGGCACAGATTTATCTGATTACCAAACCCTTCCTACACCTCTGACAAGATATCTTGTGAGTGTGGGGAATGCCAGGCCTCCACCGTGGTTCGGATTCTACGTTAAACTGTAGGTCCTTCATTTCATCTCACAATCACCCTACCATTACACATTAGCGTAAGTGCGTATAACCCGAACGGGTAGTAAGACGCGGTGCTAATAATAATAATAATAATAATAATAATAATAATAATAATAATAATAATAATAATAGTAATAATAATAATAATATTCAATTGGGTGTAGAATGACTACCTAGACGGGAATTTACCGTGAAAACTTCCGACTTTGTGGGTCAGTGCTCAACTGTTGGGATATTATGGTATTTCTTGAATCTAGAGACTCTCTCGGCTATTTTTTTTTCCATGGTTTTCTAATACATTTTGGGATAGTGGAATATTCTTGGGGAGCTTGTATAATATTTCAACTAGTTTATAAAATATATATATATTTTTAGGTTTAAATCTGTTTTTTTTTTATAAAATACCATACATCTCAAAAAACACATTAATTTATTTCCAAAAATTAATATTTTAGAATAAAAGTGTATTAATCAATAAAATACAAATGGTTTTCTAGTAAAAAAATTGAATATAAATATGAATAATCAAAGGTAGCGTGTAAGCCCCTTAGGCACCATCTAAATGAAAAACACATGAGCCCATTGAAGTATTCCATAGGGGGATATGGGCAGTTTTGAAGCTTCAAAACCATTTATACAATCCCTATCAATAAATAAATTTAATGGTTTGGGCCTATTAAAATATTACTTTATCGTTCTATATCTCTCCTCATTTAAATGAATCTCAGAAATGTGACATTTTGCGTAAAACTTCTAAAAACAAATTAATTTTATGTTTTTATATTTTAAACTTATATATTCTTAAATTCAAATTTTTTGTTTTAATGGCTACAGTTTGATATCGTTCCTCTCAAGTTTGGCGTGAATATTGCGGGATTTCAGAACATTTGTAAGGCATCTTAGTGCTCCAGTAGGTATCCTAAGAATAAAGTTTATGTAATGAAACTGGTAAAAAGAATCAGCCAATAAGTGCCATTAACAAGAAGTTAAAATAAGTCTTAGATAAGAGACAAAACAAATAATGTCATAGTGGAAGAACATTGGCTCACAAAACCAAAAGTCTCATAATCGAGTTATGTGTACAGGTGAACATATTTCCTTTAAATTTTAAATTATATCAATAAAGGATGAACTTATCCTGAATATAACTATATCCAAGCTTTATTGATATACAACTATGCCACTTAATAACCCGTTTTCCCTCACGAATAACGCCTGACTTGTGTACAGTACGTATGACAGTTCTAGCCAGGTATTGTATCTTATAATATTAATAATAATAATAATAATAATAATATTTAGCACTGTGGCTTAATACCCGTTCGGTTTATACGCTTTAAGTACTAATTACGCTAATGGATTAAGAATTGGGAAGGTCAAATTATAGGAAGTGAACCCGCATTTGCGTGGAGGGAGAGTGGAAAACCATTTTGGAAAAACCATCCCCAGTTCACCCGACCAAGATTCGAACCTCGATCTCCCCGTCCTCAGCAGTCGAGCTCCACAAGCGCGTTAGCCAACTACGCCACCGAGGCGGGTGGTATTGTATCTTGATGTTGTTTTCTGTAGTCTACTTTGAAAAACAGTGTGATAGAGAGAAATGAAAACGTATAGTCATATTTTAAAACATATATCAAAAACTAATTTAAACTAATTTATTAGAAAGAATAAATTATTTAATTTAGCTTATTCTAATTAAGCTGTTGTCAGCTAAGGAATAAACGCACTCCGACACGTTTTCTGATTCAAGCATCATGATGTATATAATTTCCTGGTTAACAGGCCGTGAGATAAGATCTTATTAGTCGTAAATATAATTTTTAGCTAAGATCTTTCTCAGGCTATTTTTGCTGTTTTTTAAGTAATTAAATGTAATACTAATAACGACAGTAAAAACATTCAATTTAATATCTAACATTGAAATAATTTTCATCCTTAATTTATAGTTGGTTTATTTTGTTTTTACGAGTTATTTTAAAATAGAATTGCTAGTCTGTGTACGCAGGGGCACTTAAGTCACTGAATTTGATTTACTCAAATTACATAATCCAGAAACGTGGACTTAGGTGTAAGTTTAATCTGAACTTGTATGTCAGTTATGGGAAGTCAGCATTCCAATCTTGGCCGGGTGTTACTGAGGTGGTTTTACTCAAATGATTTCCGACTCTCTCCCTTTCTCTCTTTCTCCAGGCAAATTTGAGTATATTTCCTTAAAATTCTACCATCCCCATCTTTAGTGTAAAATGGTGATAGCGTGAACGGTAAGTAATACGTTGCGCGAAAGAAACTACCGCAAGTTTCTTGCACCTATTTCAGGGACCGTCATGAATTACTGCTGGGTATCCACCAATCATAGGAATTATCTTCTAAAATTTTGGTGTGGTGCTAAGACTTATGGAATCATAAAATTTGTTTATCTTTCACAAAGAAGTATTGGCTATACTGAACACTAAAAGAATGACCATTTTGCGAAAATATGTTTGATTCCGTATTTATAGAGACTATTAGGAATGGGTTGACAAACAAATCCAACGAAAATATTATACATATTAATATGTAGCCATGGTTGTATATTCTGATGATTTAACGTTTATTTGATTGTAAATAGATCCACAAACAACAATAATAATAATAATAATAATAATAATAATAATAATAATAATAATAATAATAAATTGTGCCTCTGTGTCAGGAAAATAAAGGTTCTATACCCTTCAGGACTATTTAAAAAAAATTAAAACCACAACAACATTTCTATAAATAAACCAAGATTATTTCTGAACTTGTTTTAAGATCTCTGAAGATGGTTTTGCTAATAAGCTAATAGTCTTGAGATCTAATACTCACATTGCAACAAAAAAAAATCATTAGAGATTTGAGGGTTTTTCCTTTCACAGTAATGAATGTATGATAAAAGGACTTAGTTTGTTGTCTGTTTCAAAACTATGATAGTCGTGGTCTGATATTAGCAGTAGTCTAGATTCAGAAAATTCACATTAAATACCCTACTGGAAAAACCAAAATCTATGTCTGGTGCTAGCTATAAAATACATATAGAACTATATATATTTATTATATCTCCTGCCACTGGAATCCAATTAGAGTTATTTCAGTCCGCCTTTCTGTGTATTCAAGTAATAACCAAACATAGCTTTGCAAATGCTTGTGTGAACATGTGTTCGTGAGGGCATATTTCTGTTCCCCCCGCGGCTATTACAGTTAAACAACTAGACTTGATATTAGTATTTAGTATGCCGGTCTGCCTACAGAGAGAAGCAGGCATATTTACAACCGCACACACTTCTTGCCTTCGAATAGATAACATACTTTTTATATTTACGAGTTTAGAAAGGTCCTTTATGCAACAGGAACACAGGTAAATAAATGACATGTATCAGATTGTCACATACAGCTTCATTAACTAGCAAGTCTATTTTTGTTCTATAATAAATTAAGTGCTATGAAAAATACCGAAGCCAGTTTGGAATTGGTAAACCTGAATTAGTCCTCTATAGTCCGTTGATTGAAGAACTGTGAGTATAGTACTAGTTCTATTAAAGAGATTAGATATCTTGACTTGGTAAGTTTTCTGTTCATGCGAAACAAGATAAACACTCATGAAATATTATTATAATGTTATTTCATGAAATATAAACGAATGGAAATAAGGTGCGAATGTTAGACAGGCCACAATGACGATCATAAATGTATACTTGGTGAGGATACTTTGTCTATTTATATTATCATTAGTTGATTACCTTTTCAAACATGCCAATTTTAGAAATGCAAGGTAGTTTTTGTAATAATTATAAACTCATCTTAGAAATTAAGCCTTATTGCATGGAAATATTAAGCTTTGTTTCAGCTTTGTCAAACTTGACTAATGTGAAGTTATGCCTTTGATGCTTATAACCGGATTATCACACATTTTTAATGAAATATATTCATTTTTTTACGTAGCCTAATATTTAAAGAACCAAAGGTACTATGGTGGTGGGGTGGCAGGAAGGAGTATGAGGGTAAGTTAGGCCATGTGTTAAAATCATCGTTCCTAGTTCTAAATTAGTTTTGACATCCATGAAAATGGTTACTATTAAAAACTGTAGTTTAATATCCCAAATTATAAGATCTGCCAGGATTTATTTAGTTTTTGTGAAATTCTCCGTGTTTTCCCGATACAACGTACAATCCTTAATATTGTTATTAACAATGTAATTATAAATAGTTGAAGTGAATATCTTAGCTCGCAACCAATACAACTTAGTGGTATCATTTAATTTGTATTTCTTGAGACCTAATTATTATTACAGACGCATCATATAAAATAAATGAGTTATCCTTTGTACCCTTACATTTTATAAGTCCTCTTAGTGACATTGTTACTAAGCAAATATATAGTTGTTATATGAGATTCCAAAAAGGAGACTTTCAAAAGTTTTTAATGATACACCCTGTCACCCATGTTATAGTTTGAAACCAATCTGTATGTTTGTGAAATGGGATACATAATAAGTTTGCATCGTATAATGCTGATGCTTATAATAATAATAATAATAATAATAATAATAATAATAATAATAATAAAAGTTTATAAAGGGTGAATATTTGGATGAATAAGTCGAATAATATTTTCAAAATAAAATACAAGAACAGAAAGTGTTTACAAAGAAAAAGGAAAATATTTGGATGAATAAGTTGAATAATATATTCAAGAGAGAACAGAAGAGCAGAAAGTGTTTACAAAGAAAAAATAACGTGAAAAAGGATTACTGCTACTCACTAGGTTTGACATCACCCCTTTCACACCCCCCCCCCCCCAAAAAAAATTGAACTTATAATTTAAGAACTTCTATAACAATAAAATTATAGGTGCTTTATTTATTTATACCATGTTGATCCAGTTTATTAATATATTATTGAAATTTTGAGAATGCATTCAGCTATACACTAAAACTTAACATTTTTATAGCTCTCATACCAGTACCGGCGAGCGCGTAGATTATGTGTTTTAGGAGTCACCGAAATATTATACAAACAAATAATAATGAATATTATAATAATAAACATTAACAAATCCACACTTAATAGGTGTATATAGGAGAATTGCTGTACTTAAACAAAGAAGTCATAAACAGAAATATTCACTTGTAAAATTAATGTAAAATAACATCAGTGGCATCCAAAGGCAAAAAGGAAGTGGTGGGGGAACTTAACTCGAGATATCTGGTAATAAGTCACAAAATTTGAGAATATAAATAATTATTATTTTAAATCTTAATGGTGTTGGTCTACTGATATGATGACAATAATCTGAAACTGGTATATTACTAGGAGTAATCCCATGTGAGTTATTATATTTTTATGACAGGATTATGTTATAAAAGCAAATAATATGAAGAATTATATTGCTAATAATATTTATGTTGATATATACTCTTCTGATAGAAAAAATAGCCATAATAATTTAATGTTCACAATGAACTGACCTGGCCCATGCCAGGTAATAAACAATAAGTTAGTATATTAATATTTTATTGTAACCCTTGGAAATATATAGAATTATACATAGCCAGTACACTTCTTCATAAAAGCTATAATATAATTTGTTAATAAAATGCAAAATAAACAAATGTGCATTTTGTTCATAAATAATTTAAATGTTATTTAATATGTTTGTTTACGTAATTAGTAAGTCCATTGTCATAAATAACACACTTCCTTGAATTTCAAAATGTGACACTCTCATTAAAAAATATGTTTTGTCCTCTAATAATGAAAATATTATGCATTAGGTATTCTTAAGTAGCTCACTCTCTAAACAAGCAAGAAAAAGTTAGTTCTAAGTAATTTCCAGGTATGAATTCAAAAATGAAATCATAATGATAAAGATAGAAAGGAAAGCCAAATTTTAAAGATAAACTTTCTTAAATACGTGATTCTTATTCATAAAATCAAACAATTTCTTATTATTGTATAAGGGGAAACAAATATGAATTATTCTCATGTGAATAAAGGCTCCTTAGATAAAGGTTGATTTGCAGTTTCGGAGAAAAAATTAGCGACTTTTATAGCTTTGTAAATATAATTACTACAGTTAAATTTTTATTAGGTAATAAAACACATTTTTTCGAGGCCAAAATTGAAAGTATTTTATTCATTAAAAGTATCAAAGTGTTCAGCTTCAGATAACATAATTTTACGTATGAATCGGTTAAACTAGATTTCATGCCTTTTTCGTTATCAGGCCATATAAAGTAATTTTGGGACTGTGGATCACTTGAAAAAAGTGGGACCACCCTTCAGAAACTTTTTTTTAAATTGGTAATAAAGGAATAAATCAAATTAAAACGAACATTAAATAAATAAAAGTAGTTTTTAAAATCTAGAACGTTTAATAATTGATAAGAACCAAATAAAACCTAAAAGTTCTTATCGGTTCTGATTATGATTCCAGTTGTACTTGAATTATTTTAGTGATTTCTGTACCAGTTCTGGTTCCTTTAAAAAATTGTTAATTCCATCTATTGATTTTGGTTAAACTCCTGGACGTGCGCAACGTTTGGTTATGCTCGTTAGAACGAAAGAGATACATATGATATATACTCTCGCTTTATTATATTTTCCAAAAACTATAATTTCTAGCATTTTAGATATAATACTTGTAATAAGATATGTCGTGGCTTATAAGGGCCCCTTCAAGCGTGGCAATGGCCCCATGATCCCCACCTTAATCCGGCTCTGGGTAAAAGTATAAAAATGAATCACATAAATATATATATTCTTAAACATTAATGAATCATACAAGAGGCATCATTAAAATCTGACAGCTTGGTTTTATTAAAAATAACACATTTAATTTCAAGATGCTATGTGATTTCTTTGTTATAAAATGAGCTCAACATACGTAACATAATTATAGAAGCAAGAACTAGACAAACTAGAAAGGTTTAAAAATTAAAACAGTAAACCAGAATTACCGTTATAATTTAAAAGAGGTGAGTCAATTAATAATGTTTTTTTACTTAAACTAATATTAAATATAATAATAAAACAAGTTTTTGCGTGAAATACCGTGTACAAAAAATTAATTCATATAGAATAGACTGAAACTCTGAATGGAGAAGCCCATAATTAAAGACTAGCCTAAATAATATGAAGAAGCTAAAACTAAGGATAGCGAATATAAAGGTAAGAGTGTTTGATAAAAATATTGATGTCTGCGTCTCGTTCGATCAGACGTTATAACCATTCATATACAGCCGTCACTTCCTATAGTGGTTAATAGTAATCATATTTAACCCGTATATTATTTCTGGTAGACCTCGGTTGCCTTGTGCAAAGTTCTTGACTCAGGATCCGATGTTCGTGGGTTCATACCTAGCTGGGGTCATCGAATTTTTCTTGATCAATAAAAAACCGTCGCACAGCTTCCATAGGAAGGAAGTAAAGATGTCGGTCCAATCTCGATGGCGGCATGTAACAGAACCTAGTGGGTATGTGAAAATAACATTCCGGTAAAATTAGTAGCACTTTCACGCGCACTCATATAAAAACTCCCTTTTATACATGGAAATTTTACCTAATGGTGCAGACAGAACTAAATGAAGGGGCTGAATGCATGTCTACACCCCATCTACGATAGGAGGGTTGGTAAGTGACAGCTAGCAGAAAATTCTTTATTTCAAACATCAGATAAAAGTAACTAATGATACTTATTTGGAAATTATTATTATTTTCTTAGTAGTACTAAATGATTAATAATTATTTCCTGATAGGTTATATTAGTTACTTTCAGACAATGTTTGCAATAAAGATTCTTCTTCTGGCTGTCATATACCACCTTTCCTTAAAGTAAATACTCTACTACTCCGGATGATTAGAAATCACATCAAACCAACCTTCGGGCTGTTGACTTAGGAAGAAGAGGCTATTTCTCCAAGTTTGTAATATCTCATTGTTTATCCAAAAGAGGCTGAGATTTCACCGACCACGAGTTTAATTGACAAAATCATATATTTCTCCCAAAATGTCTAGATGGATATGAGGGACTGGCTCGTCTAATCTGGCTATCAGATGACAGAAAGGCCATGGTTCAAATCCCAACCAAGGATCATTTTACCTTCACATCCATAGATCATTAGCGGATCTAAATTTCGAGTGTCCCGGATGAGATGAGAAAACAAGTTTTTCTTTATTCACTGCTGTTGCGTTACTTTCCAGTTCCCCCGTTAGTAAATAAAGTATCGATAAATCAACTCACCTACCCCTTTTTCTCTCTTTTTTTTTTTTCAAGTGTGAAAAAGTGGAGACCCGAGACCTATCAGGGAAAGGTCACGAGTAAACCACAGGGGTAACAAATCCCCCTCACTGCTCGACCTAACCACACCACTCCAAAACACGTGTCCGATGCTAGAATGTAAACAGTGTATCTGTACATGCTGTGGTCCAGACACCCCTTGGAACGTATCAGAGCTTGCAGCCTACCTACACACTCTCGCAAATACACATTAGAACGATGGGTCGAGTGGTTGGATCCGTCCCCATGTCCACGCATTGGCCGAGATTCATTACCCTCTCACAAGGCGTGCTTCAGTAATATAGAAGTGAGTGTTTGTGAATTGGCCTGTCCATTAACTGAGGTACTACAATTCCTGACAAGATTTCTTCTTTACTGTTTAAATATGGTTGTTATAGATTAAATACATAAATAAGAAATTATTTGAGGACTTTTCACTTCAATTTAAAAAAAAAACACGTTAAATTACATTATGTTCATGAAAAATATTCAAAAACTGTTGATATAACTATGTGTAGAGAATTAAACTAAAAGTACTTAATGAAGCACTATTTTATTTAATAGGGCCAAGAAACTTTTTTCAACAAAATTTCAATATTACTATCCAAGTTTCCTTAATCAAATTACTAGTCAATAATAGCTACGGTCATTATAATGTTCAGTAAAAACCTTTAAGTGTAAGTCTCATTCGATGATCATAGCTAGTAAAATTATTGTTATAAACTTTTATCCACAAACTTAATTAAAATTCAAGTAGTTACTCAATTTAAAGTTGTGATTTCACAAAAGTTGTTCTATTTATACATGTAAAACTCAGAATAGTAAAACTACGTCAATAAATATTGTAAAGGATAGTTAACGATTGTAATATTGTTTGATAAAATTAAAGTCACACCAAAAGATTAGAACTGTTTAATTATCACAACGAAACCAATAGGACTCTATTATTATTAATATTATTATTATTATTATTATTATTATTATTATTATTATTATTCAGAAGTTTCATACAAAAGTTACTTTTATGAGACTGTTATTATTATTATATTTTTATTAGCACCGCGTCTTACTACCCATTCGGGTTATACGCACTTACGCTAATGTGTAATGGTAGGGTGATTGTGAGATGAAATGAAGGACCTACAGTTTAACGTGGAATCCGAACCACGGTGGAGGCCTGGCATTCCCCACATTCACAAGATGTCTTGTCAGAGGTGAAGGAAGGATAAATCTTTGCGGGACCGAGGATTGAACCCCGGCCGCCAGCATAGAAGTCTGACACCTTACCCCTAGACCACCCGGTCACCTATGAGACTGTTAATAGCCCCTCTATTCCTTTGATGAGTATTCTCATTAATTAGAAATAAATTCACTGCTCTCAACCTTTTTATGATAATAAGGGAACAGTTAAAAGTACATCTACTAAAAGACTTGACAATTCTATTTGAAATTTTAATGAAAGTTTTTTTTAACTACCGTGAGAAATGAAAGTTGAGTGAATAGCCTGAATTAAAAAAAACGTAAAGCCAATTATTGTTAAAGAAGCCAAAATTTAATCCCATTACCGAATGCTATTAACATTTTAAAGTAAGTAAGACATATTTCAAATATTTTCCTATATTTTTAGCACTTGAGGGCTACCAGGTAGCACGTAGCTTAAGTAGGTAGTATAGCGTCGCATTTTAGTAGGTGCGTCGTTAAAAAACAGTGGGTTTGAGAAAAGAAAAATAGTTTTTATATATTAAAACAATTATTAAAAATTAATGATTTTTTTTAGAATGAAAAACCTGTTTCATTGAACCTAGTAAATGTGTCGTGGTTTAATTTATCTTGAATAATTTTAATCTAGTGGTCATTTGTGATTTTTTGCACGACTTCTTACTATTCATCTGGGATATTCGCACTTAACTAAACAAATGGGTTAAGATTTTAAAAAAAGTAATAGATAAAGTAAATATACCCAAATTAAAGCGGATAAAGAGAAAGTGGGAAACCATTTGAGAAAAACCATACCCTCAGTAGCCATCAGTAGAGCCAGTTTGTACCTGAGCCCCGACAAACTAGACCATGCGAGACGATGTTTAGTTCGATGCGGATCATTTGGACTGATGATGCCCCAGCTACGACTGGAAAAACAGTTGAGAAGCAGAACTCTTATAATAACTAGAGAAGTATAATTAAAAAGTGATGATCTCTTGGAAGCATTGGAAGATCATATACCACAAATATAATACCAGATTATAGGGAACTTCCTGCTGACAATATGTGTAGAGTTTCTCTAATGGTTTACTTAGAAAAAATACGTTTGGAAAACTAAATATTTTCCTAAATATGTTATTTTTTTCCGTGACTAAATTAAGGATTATTTTAAAGGTAGGTCCAGTAATCTTAATTTATGTGTAAGCTCGTATAAATAAGACAAAAATTGAATTATAAGGACTATAGTCAATTAAATCAGAACAAATACTTTAGTTAAATCTTGCCATTTTAGAGTTGTGCAGCCATGCGTTAACACGTTATCAAGGGAAAAGGTGATTCTGTTCCTAAAATATGAGTAAGGAATTGTAGGTATGAATGTAATATATATTTCATAAGTAAAATACTAATAAACTGTTGAGCATGTGGTTTGTATTAGCAAAGTATTAAATATTTTATACTCGGACAAGGAGTAAGACCCTGGGTGTTAAGTTTTAAAGTAGGTTTCCATTGTCGTTCCTTAGGACATATAGTCAAGTAATAGGCTTTCATTGGCACTACCTTCAACAGGTAGCCAAAGAGTAGGCTTCTATTGCCACCACTTTCGACAGATAGCCAAAGAGTAGGCTTCCATTGCTAAGACCTTCTGAATATAGCCAAATAATAGGCTTCCATTGCCAATACCTTCTGCAGATAGCCAAATAGTGGGTTTCCATTGTTGACACTACCTTCTACAGGCTGCCAAGGAATGGGCTTTAATACTCTAATACTACCTTTTGCAGATCACCTACAAATAGCTTCCATTATGTCTCTACATCTTGCAGATAGCTTGCAAGGTGGCTTCCATTCCGTCAGTCCCTCTTTTGGACAGCCCGCGAGTAGCACATCTCGCCGTCGGCCCATCGTCTCAATACAATCCAATGATTGATGGCTTGATGAGTTACGCTAATTACACGGGGATCTCTGTTATTTTCCCCATGCCAAAAATGAGAGCGAGAGAGGACCTTTCCACCCTCACCCTCTCCTAATTCCTCCTGAACTTCATGCAGCATCGCGTGATTAATGTCACCACGGTACGCCACTGGTGTGCAGTGCCTCGGTTTAGAAAGGTTCACTGCGCATTAGCTTTTTGCTGGCTGAAAGCATGTGTGTGGGTTTCCAGTTTTAATCCCCGGTAAAAGTTTAAGCGTTGGTGTGTTTCATTAATCTCGAGTTTTGAGTGGGTATAAGGTTATTTCATTAATCTTTTTTATTTTCTAACGCGCTGCGGGTAAACCTGAATGTCGACGTCTATTACTCCGCTGGTTTACAAACATAGAGCTTCGTACTGAATTAAGTACAAGTGAACCATTAACGTGTGAGCGATAAACTATCATGGTAGCCATCAGCGAAATAAGAAACTATCAGTAAAACAAGTACATTATTTGGGAGAAGAGCAAGTCATAGTTTTCAGCGATGTCTTGGTATTAACGCATGTGTAAATAATTATTCAAACTGTCTTACATGAGTAAATTGAATGTCAACCTTGGTTGTCTTGGGGTAAAGTGTTTACCTCAGACCCTTATGTTTGTGGTTTAAACCCTGCTGGGGTTAACGGATTTTTACTGTCCGTTAAAAATCCATATAATAAATTCCTTCTTAGATTAAGTGAAACCGTTGGTCCCATGTATATTGTGACATGTAAAAGAATCATGGAAGGTATGTAAAATACCTTTCCCAGCAAAATTGGTAGGCCCTTTTTGCTTTCACTCATAGAAATTCTTGTGTTGTGATATAATCAGTTGGTTCATACACTAAACGTTAAATACCTCACATAAATTATATATTAAATTTAATAGTAATTTCCATTTTCTCAAAAAACGGAACTAAGCCAAAATGTATTATTCATTTTAAAATAGGTTTTAATTTTTATATACACAAACCCATTTTTGAAAGGATTTTTTTTTAAATTTATTTAGGGTGCTTGAACTATTATTTTTCTTAAGTAAGAAAGCAATGGCTATGTCAATATGCGTCGTCCTTTTCGTAATATCTAACTTGTAGATTATTTTGTGATACTTGCCATCATCATTTTAATATAAGTTTATTTAATTAATTAATAATTAAAGTATAAACCATGTGTGTGGGACATTAGTAATCCATTCTGTCCTTTATTGAAACGAGAAATAACTAAGAATGACCTTGAGCACGAATACTAATACTGGATAGCTCAGTGGTAGGGAGGGCATTGGCACGCTAAGTTAAGGGTGCCGGGTTCGATCCCTTTGACCAGATGTCATTATTCAATTTTAGAATATGAAATTTTATCCGAATATATCCGTAACCTGAATATTATTTCGATTTCCCATGCTTCACTATTCACGTGCAATTGTTAGTACAATAGTTAGCTTTCTTCCAAATAATTGTAGGTTTCCGATTTAAGGTTAGATGGAATAAACTCTTATAGTTGGAAAATTGCTCGAGATAATGTAGCGCTCGTCCGGGAATAAATGTGATGATGAATATATAATACGTAATATAGAGAGGGTGTACCCACCTTTTGGGTTGAAAAAGCGTAGAACGCAATGTAAGATCCTTTATAACACATTTTAAAGATTCAAACTCGGAACTTATTGCCAATGAAATACCTGAAAAAACTTGACAGACGCTTTTCCCCCAAGTATTTACATGTATGGGTAAACATCTCTAAATGTTAGACAGTAATACATTTACATCAATTAAAATATGTTCTAGCCCACTGTATTTGTATTATTATACAATATATTTAAAAATTGTGTTAACATTATTTAAACACGTTTACAAGTAAATAATATTTGTAAGTATAGATCAGTTGTATTTCTATGTTATTTTATTTTAAATTCAGTGGAAGGTAAATTGGGGAGGTAGTATAGGGATATGTTCAGAGATTTTATATAAAAATACATTGGCAGATAACTTTATAAATTAAAATTAAATTTTGTTATGATTTATTCCTAGCTTACTAATTTTTGGTGATAGTTTTCCTTATCTATGGCATTAGAAACTCGAAATCTCATTGCCATACTTAAAACAGTATGCTACCTTTTGCTACCTTGAGTTAGTTCTATCCAGTCCACCTCATTACACCCTGTCCCTTTTAGGTCCATTCTGATGTAATGCTCCCATCTGTGTCTTGGTCTTACAAATAATCTCTTCCTGTTAGGTTTGCCAGTCAATATCCTGAATAAGGCTCTAGATTCTCCCATTCGCACTGCATGTCCTGCCCAACTAATCTACGAGACTTGATTATCCTAAAAATGTCTTGTGATGAATTCAGGATATGTAACTCATTTATATGTAACCTCCTCCACTAACCTGTAGTCTTATTCATATCAATTTTTAAATAAATATCTTCCTAAGCATCTTGTTTTCAGAAACACTAAATTCTTTCGTCATGTGTGGATAAAGACCACGTTTCACACCCAAAGAGAACAACCGATCAAATTATTGTTTTATTTATTCTGAGTTTTACATTCTTTGGAAGCAAGCGAGTAAATTGTAAAAGCGAAGTAACCGGTAATTATTGCGTGGTTAGTGAGAACTGCTTTTTGTGCTTTTTACATTAATATACTATTCTCACTATACCATTATTTACAAGTGAATATTTTATAGTTGTAGACCTAAATGTAGATAGTTTATTAGAAGAAAATTGTTCGATTTGTAAATGTTAGTGCACTTTACAACCAATATATTTTTATTTACAAGAAAAATATTAATACAAACCATATAGTCCTCATTGTTGCAGCAAATAAAATTACATAAAACCATTTAAGATTGTTCGTGTCAGTTTTAATTGATTAAAAAATATCAGATGAACAAAAAAACAAGGCAACCAAAATAAATTTGGTTTGTAACTTTATTAAATAGAGTAGGTAAATTGTATGAATTGCGTTTTTTCGAAGCTCAACACTAATTAAATTAGTGATTACATTTTTCCTTAACAAATGAAGATTTGATATAATTTTTCACAACATTAAATATCTTATTCGATATCGCACAAGCTTGGCTGTGTCCAAACTTTAATAATTAACTTGTTTATCACCATTTTCATAAGTACGTAAATATAAATATAAGTTACTTGACATGCTTACACTGTGATCAATTGATTAAAGTATTATACACAGCCAATTATTTAAAAATTCCATATTAAAATTGCCCATGTGAAGTATTTTACTTGTGGGACAAGATTTGTAGAAAATACTTTCTAATTTACAAGTAGAATACTGGGCGTCTACATGTAGGTTTATTATCCAAAACTACAAACTTATATTTTTTTAAACGCTTATAGTTTTTAAATCTTACTTGTAACTACAAGAGTTTAGTTATAGTTATATGAAGTATCATTTTCTAATTTCCTAAAGGTATACGTGTGTGATCATGTATACTGAAGACTTTTATTATATTATTATTATTATTATTATTATTATTATTATTATTATTATTATTATTATATTATTATTAGCGCCGCGTCTTACTACCCGTTCAGGTTATACGCACTTACGCTAATGTGTAATGGTAGGGTGATTGTGAGATGAAATGGAGGACCTACAGTTTAACGTGGGATCCGAACCACGTTGAAGGCCTGGACACATTCACAAGCTATGATTAATACACGTCTTGTCAGAGGTGAAGGAAGCGTTTGGAAATAAGTTTTTTTTAAATAATGTATACCATGTCCAACTACTCATCTGGGCTATTTGATTATTTATTCTATTGGGTAGAAATGAGTAAGTTAGAATTTAAATTAAATTCATCAGCATTTTCATGGAATGAGAGTGAGAATCCCTAGTACCATCTTGTCACCAGAAACCCAGTAAATCATATGTGACCGTGACGTAGTAAACCATTCGACCAATTATGTGGGTGCAACTTTCTAAATTGGAAATACAAACACAATTTAACGTTTCCACAAACTATTTATAGAAAAGATTCGGTATAAAAATTGGTTTAGAAAAGACCATAAATATAGTAAACATCAAACAAGTGTTAAAAAATCAATTATATTTTTGTATGCGTTAATATTAACTGTCAAAAGTTACGGCTAGTTAAGGCTCTAGTACTTAATTTCAGGAGAGGCTCTAAAGGACACTAATTTGTAACTTTAATAGTGGGTGCAATGTGCATGTATCTAGAATTAAATTTGGGTGGGTAAATGTTTTGCGTGAGTAAAATGGCGTGGATAAGAGGATGAAGAGTAGAGCACCTTTAGCTATGTTTTACAACTTCTAGTTCAGCCTGTTTATTTTTAAAACGTCTGATAATTATTGTAAGAATGACTGTGTATTTAACGTTCATAACTGTGTTAGCTGTTTCCAAACACATTATTTATTAAAAAAGCCAATCACTAAATTGATGAAGAGGGTTAAGAACAATTGTTGTATTAAAAATAGGAACATAAGTCTATTTTAAGGTTATTTGAAGGTGGGTTGGAAGGTAACGTGAGCTATTTTCTATGTTTATAATATATATTTTTTATCAAAATAAATAAGACTATATGTGGGATATTTGTCATAGGTATAGTGGCATTTGGTGAGAAAATGAAGAGTTCAGTCAAATTCTAAGATGCCCAGTACAAATATTCTGAGAGTATTATGTATAGAAAATTGAACCAAGTGCATTTTTTAATGGAAAAATATTTTATGTATTTTGGACAAATATTATTTATGCTATAAAAATTGCAAAAAATACTAACTTAAGTCGCACTTATTTCCCTCTAACCTTGTTGAAACGATGCACTGTGTAAAGATATTGTTTTAAAATATTTTAGAAATAATAAACAAGAGAGTGTCAGTGAAATGTTGTATGAAAATCCGTTTAGAAAGTACAAAAATAATATTCTAGGTCAATAATGATAAAACCTTACTATATTATTAGTGTTATTTTATAGGGGGTGATAACATCTACAAAAGGTTACATCTTAATATCACATTACGTAACGTATGCACACGTTAAAGTAGATTTAGTAAGTGTTTTAGTTGTCAGGTAGAGAAGTCACTTCCTATGAATTAGCTTGAAGTAGGATTCTGGTAGGAAAAACAATAAATGACAGTCGAAAACATTATAAAACTATTTTCATATAATTTTTCTTCAAGTAATGTGATTTTCATCTTTAACTTTTGATACATATTATTAACAACTATAAAATAATATTACTCATTAAGTAAAATGCTATTAATGCTGACCCTGAATATTTTTTATGTTGCTCGTTTCTAAAACTGTTTTTCCAGCCAGAATCCTACTAAAACTACCTTTGTAGCAAGTTGAGTAATGTGTTGTAAATCTTGTTCTGTTTGCAAACCTGCTAATGGAGGTTTGTAATAACGGCTGTAAACACCACAGTAGACGGGTAATGACGTCACAACAGCGAGTCAATATTGAAACCACGTGACGTCGGTCAGCTAGCTAATGGTTTCCATTGCTCTGTGTGCGTACACTCTGAGATGTTAAAAGAAAGATATATTTTTATAATTATAATAACATTTGGTTTTGCATGTACAAAACGATATAATATCAGTAAAATGGTACCATTCCACAGGTAAATATTAGTATAATGTTCAAAACTGTGTATCTGTGTCGTGGGTTTATGGACAAATTGACGTATGTTTGCCAAATTTGAAAACTCAGTGAGCACACCTACAAAAACACCCAAGTTTTGTTTGTGATCTTCCTTTGAACCACTATTTTTTACCCAGGCGCTTCCAAAATTGAATAAAGTAATTATTTGGATCGCTCGATACTATAAAATAGCCACAATGAATTTTATTACAGGCTCAGATGCGTCGTTGAACCAGAGCCTAGTCAATATATTAAAACTTTATTTTTTTAATGTTTATGTATTTTAAGGAATATCTTACTATAGGCTTGTTATTTTCCAAATAGCAAAATACAATTTGATTAATTATTTAAAAAATTTCACTTAAAGTTTGATTATTCCTGTTCTTTATTTTAACTTATTCAACATGCTTGAACCCTACTACCTTAATTTGTGGCTTATGTGTTTTTAAATAATTAAGATAAAGCTAAGTTTAATAACTATGAGCTCTTCAATATTTTACTGGCCATCAATACATAGTTTCTTTAGGTATCCACTGTATAAACATTGTAATGGGGACGATCTTCTATTTCCCCTTTCAGACATCTCTTTCCCCTTCAGGCATGATCATTCTATGGTATTGAAGTTATAAATGTCAGAGTGCTTTTATTCATGACACCAAACTATAAAAATCAGCCGGTGAAAATGGTGTATTGATGAATTTCAGTTCCATTGGGAGAGTTTGATCTAGAACAATGGGCGAACACATGGAGCCGACAAGCTCAATAACGATTGTAGTTGCCAATTACTAGAAGTCTATAATCACTGTTCTGTGGTTACAATAGGTTTTTATTGTAGGGGTTTGCCTGTTTCTGTTAAAACAACTATATTTAAATCTCTTTTATGATTTTGGTAAAACGAGAATTGCCTCTACCAGCCCTGAAGGTATTCAGCCAACTCGTGTGCACTTTAATCATTTATTCTAATGAGTAGGGACATGAATTATCTTAACGATTATATTCGTAAAGACTTGTGAATCACAAATGACAACTATAAGGAAGCTTCCTTATGTAACCAAAAGAAAGATTTAAGAATATATTTAAACAGTTAAAAAAAATTAGAGCTGCATTATATGACATGGAATAATATGTCATGACCATTTGGTTTTTGACAGATTTAACCAATTTATTATTATTATTATTATTATTATTATTATTATTATTATTATTATTATTATTATTATTACGTCTTACTATCCGTTCGGGTTATACGCACTTACGCTAATGTGTAATGGTGGGGTGATTGTGAGATGAAATGGAGGACCTACAGTTTAACGTTGAATCCGAACCACGGTGGAGGCCTGGCATTCCCCACATTCTCAATATGTCTTGTCAGAGGTGAAGGAAGGGTTTGGTAACCAGATAAATCTGTGCCGAGACCGAGGATAACCAATTTAGAAACCTGAAATTAAATGTGATTGCCATTCAAAAGTTAAAACAATTAGCTTTAACTATTATTAGCCCTACAAAGTAATACTTAAATAAACATATGATTTGCAGCTGTCGCTTTTTATTAATAGTATCAACACAGGTAAAATAATACTAATTATAGTTACAATTGTTCAATGATTACCTTCTTTTTTCTTATAAAACCTACCTATTTAACGCGATGCCACTAAAATTATGGCGAGCTCTGGTCAGTATTGTTTTCAAAAGACCTGCTATTATATGTAAATATTATTCAAAGGGCCCTTTAGGGTGCTAGTAAATTGAATACTACACGACCGATCAGATAGGAGTAAAATCACCACAAAACTTTATTTCTAGCGTCTCCTTAGAAGCGGCAGCAATGTCTATGAGTGCTACTAAGAAAAACTGCAACAAAATAATTGTTTTAAGAAGTATTCATCCATTTATACAGTAGATTTACAATATGGTTGGGTAGTGCGTACCCTGTCTTGGGTGAGGATAGCTGGTCCAGTCACCACCTTGAGGTCTCCGATTGGTAACACAGGGTTATACGTCTAACTGGGAAGCAAGAAAATACCTAAGGTTAAGTTATAGTCTTCCTCCGTAATGCTGGGCGTCACACATGGAGGGGCCTACTCTCTCTGTCCATGGAGCCAAGATGTAAAGGTGGTTGGGGGTGTGGTTCCATGAAATATTGGTTCTAGGTCCATTAAAGGGGTGATGGCCCGCCTTACTTGAGAATACGGCCACGGTTGGTTAAGGAAGCCTTGGGACAGGGCGACTCCTACCCACTGATGGGTGCCAAATGTCCTGTCGATTACGGTGCTGTGGGGTTTACCTCTTTATAAGCCTCTGTATTCGGCCAGATGGTAATGCTGGACAGTAAGTAACCTTGAGCAGAAATGAGAACGGGAACGTGAACATGGCAATCTCGGACTACCACGGTGAAGGATATTAACAGTATATTTATCATGCGGAGCTTTCGAGCCAATGTGTGAACTTTATAACCACCTCAATCATATAAAAACTTTGATGTTTATGGTTGAACAATACATTCTCAAATCGTAATCCACATCGGTGGACACGTGGAGTAAATACCAGATCTCATAATCCAGTTAGCTGATGATACGGTGTTTGGGGCTAAAATCTTAGCTGTGGGTAACGAGGCGGGTTTTTCCTAGATTGTTTATTAATATCTCTCTATGCAAAATATACCTTCTTTATCCCTACCCAATTAGCATAGTTAAAATATGTATGTATGAGTAGTAGACGTTGTCAAATAACATACAAAAGGTACAACTGTATTGTTTCGTTACCGGAGGTAGAACTTGATACTAGCAAGCCTCGACATTGAATGTTATCACGGTGACCTGGTGGTCTAGGGGTAAGGTGTCAGACTTCTGTGCTGGTGGCCGGGGTTCAATCCTCGGTCCCGGCACAGATTTATCTGATTACCAAACCCTTCCTTCACCTCTGACAAGACATCTTGTGAATGTGGGGAATGCCAGGCCTCCACCGTGGTTCGGATTCCACGTTAAACTGTAGGTCCTTCATTTCATCTCACAATCACCCTACCACTACACATTAGCGTAAGTGCGTATAACCCGAACGAGTAGTAAGACGCAGTGCTAATAATAATGTTATCACATTATAACACATATATGTGCTAATAGATTGACTATCTTAATCCTTAACGCTGTATCATTGTAATAGCCACTAGCTCTATACATTCTACATCACGGATATGAAATCTGGCTATCCGTAAGATGATTAATTAGTGAATGTAGAGGCCATTAGTGATCAACGACTTTGGTTACTCTTAACATGTGATTGGTTGAACGGTACTTCTTGTACTTCACAATTAAAGTGGCAATGTTTAAAACAAAACAAAAAATAATGTTTGTGGGACTTTTCATATTAAAGTGTTTATATATATATATATATATATATATATATATATATATATATATATATATATATATATATATAGTGTTCGGAAACGTATAGCACAAACTGCACATATAGCTTGTTTGAAACAAAAGTAATACAAAATCCCTGTACACTTGCATCCGAAAACCTATACTAATACCATTAAATTGTGTTCAAAGTTTCGGGTACAATGCTGTTCAAGCATGCGTGTACAACAGGTTGCATAGGAGCTAGGCATGCAGCACTACACACCTCTACATCTTGGAGCACGGCAGCAGAACATACCACAGATAATAGTAAACAACAAATCAGTCAATATATTAATGGGAATACGTTCTGAGGGTCATCATTAACGGTCCTACATCACAGAAAGTGTTTCCCATTATTACATGTGCAGTGCAGCGCACCTAGCTCCTATGCAACTTGTTGTACACGCATATTTGAATAGCTGTGCTATCCCAGCATTCTACGCCGAAACTTTAAGTACAATTTAATGGTATTAGCACAGTTTTCCTGATGTAGGTGCATGGGGATTTTGTATTACTTTTAGTGCAAACAAGCTATATGTGCAGTGTGGGTGAAAGAGTGGTAGAGTAAATGTGCTAAGGGTGCGTATATACCTATTTACAACAACAGCAATGGGTTTATTAGAAATGTAGTTCCAAACACTCATCCCCTCATAACTTCATAATCCTTTGCACTCTACCCAATACAAACAACCACTTCCCAAACCCTCTCTTAACCCCCTCTTTCCTTTCTCCTCATAATCAAAGCACTCACCCTTCAAAGCATTCTCATGAGTCCCAAACACAATACCCATCCCCTGCACTGACCTTTTCCTTTATCAAAACGTCCAAATATCACAAAAAGATTTTATGTAATATTATTTTAACAAGAAATACAATTTTTGGAATCATTTACCCGTTTTCAAAAAAACAATTACATGATTACAATTTGTTTTATAATTGACTAAAAGTTTTAGCTTCAAAGGGTTAAAACTATATTTGTGAATATAAATTATAAATTAAAAGAAACTAAATAATAGTTTAGATAATAGTTTTATATAAAATACTACATCTAAAGGGGTGAGATAAGGAATGAATCGAGAACAAATGCAAAAGCATTTGAATTAAAAGCTAACAAATATTTTGACCCTTGGAGGAACTTTCTTCAGTGTACTTTTCAGAATTCGAGGTCTTGAAAATGAGTGTCAAATATAAAACTGCTGAACTAGCTCTACTGGCCATTATAAGTTTATTGTGTTTCTAAGTTACTGGGGGTTCCAAGCTGTCAGACGTCATGACAACTCGACACGAGCAGGCTAAAAGTTGTCTTTTGACAGCTCGAGCCAGGACTCAAGAAATGTCTAGTTTTCATAGTCTGAAGAGCCTGCAATTTTATTTTATTGTATTTGAAAGAGGGTTAGAACAGTAGTCGAAATTTGTCCATCGCAAACGACTGGTTGTCTCAAGGAAATTTTCAGTTGATTGCATAAGAAAACTACATCATCATTAAAAGCTAATCTTTGAATCGTGACTCACAAATATATCAAGTGCTTTCAAATGATAATTGCGTGATGACCAAAATTACCTCGATCGGTCTAAATCGGAATACTATAAGAAAATAAAGCAGTTTTATATGAAAATGTAAATTTTATTTTTTCTATGAATGTAGAACATTTGAGAAAAGATTGAACTTAAGGAATAAATATAAAAAGTATAGACAAAAAGAAGACAAAAGTAAGTGAAGAAACATGGGTGATCGTGATACCGTTGAATAATCGTATTTAAGATTCAATTATAACATAAAATAGCTTGGACACCTGACCCCCTGGTCTAGGGACCGCCTCATTTGAAATATTTGTGAAGTGAATACTTTTAGAGGCTACTAAGATTCTATGGCTAAGATCCTCCATCATAAACCTTATGATATGAGTGAATTTAATCATAATTTTATTGATTATAAATTTGAATATGATTTTTTCAAATTTTTATTTGTATTGTAAGAAGTTGAATTTTTTTTAATTTGGAGCTCAATATCCAATAGAAATGTATAACCGATCAGGTTATTCGTACATGTAATAAATACTTGAATGTGTTAGGAATGAGAACGGTTAAATTTATAGGTTGTCATGTTCGTGGAGGAAGAGAGGAAAATTACTTCAATACACTCTACTAAATTTCAGATTGCCATCTCTCCTTCATCGACCATCCAGTGAAAAAAAAAGGCAATTAGCTGATATGATAGTAAAATCAAAAACTTAGAGAATCTTTTACAAATTAGTTTGAAACATGTTGTGTTTTACAAGCCAAGATATTTAAGTTCAGTTCACAGCTTGTCTTCAACGGCACACAAGTACGAACCAGTACGATTTCTAACCATTGATTCACAAAGTTCTTTGTGATATGACAATGAATGACATGGGTGTCGAGATATTGAGTTCATAAAATTATACCATCATTAGAAAAGTTTTTATCCAAAACTATTTTTTTTAATGTTAACGTACCATCAAAATTGTATTTAAGTATAGCCATCGATTTGTTGCCCTGCCCCTATTGATTAAAAATGTTACATCCGTTTTGAAGCGTTATAAGTGCCGATCTAATTTTTTTCTAAACTAGCAAATTGAGGCTATTTCCCTTGAAGTAAGGTGCACGCTAGTATATGCAGCTTTACGTCAAAAGTTTTTTTTGCCAATATCTTAAGTATTGATTGTTTAAAACCCACTTTAGCCGTATCGATCTATTTAGGAAAATGTGAACCAAGAGTGCCTATTTCTTTTACCTGTGAAATAGGAAACAGATCTTATCCCTGAGATTCTAAATTAGTTGGTTTGTCATGAGAAGATTTTAAAACGCGTTACTAATATTCTCTCAGCTTGAAGTTTTGTAATTTTCTGACTTTTCAAGGTTTTCCCGACATAAAATAATACTCTTCCCGGTAATTTTAAAGGAAGTAAATAAACAAAAAATCTCAATTATATCACTGTTTTTTATTAGTTATTGAAATAAGAACTTTTTAATATGTCAGTACTATTCGCAAAATTGCATGAAGAGGAGCAAAAATCAATCATTTATATACAGGTTAATCTCTAAGAATATTTTCACAAAAATCTTTGAAGATTTTTAGTAGTTTTTTAAAGTTTCCATGAGTCCTCCTGACTTTCTTGTCACACTTAATCTCCTGGCTTTTCTAAGTATTTTATTGTTGTGTTTTGTTTTAAAGCGGTTTATTAACCCTGATTTCCTTGTATTCATAAAGCAAAAAAAAGGCTTTTTTTTAAAACTGTATAATCTTTTGTGAAATAGATATTATCAAGTTTGAAAAGTATAAATATATAAAGAGACTGGTTATTAATGTTGAAACACCTGCATTTTTATTATCCACCCTACAAAGTGTTTAATAAAATGATACAACCTAAAAATGTAGTAGTAAGCACAGATCTAGAAGGTAATATCTAGACTCAGTGTTTCTCTCTCCCATTCCCTTCCAAAGAGTAGCCATCCATCACACACACACGTGTGTCTTGACCATAAGTAGAGTATCATCTATCGACCCGGTGTTCACATATATCCAATTAGGAGTTTTAGTACAACGCTCATGTTGCTATGCACCCATATTCCACGACACTGGACTCATTTCTCGTGACTTTTTTTTTTTTTTTGACAGCTTATTTAAAGCCTCTTTTCCTCCCCCAAAGTGTTTCTCATGAGTGACTTATCTAAATTAAGTCCTAAACAAACAAAATAACTATACTCCAGATCATTATTTATCATCGAGTGAGAACTAACACACTTAAATTCAGAGACATATTACTTCGGTATTGAAAAATCTCAAACACGAGATATTTAGGAAGACACACTAATTTGTTACTTACTCTATGGCACTAGAAGCTCGAAAATTCATTGGCAAACTTCAAAAGTACACCACACTTACCTGTTTTGAGCTAGTTTTACACAGTTCTACACACATACCCTAATGTTATCCTCCCAACTGCGTCTAGTTCTTTCCAATGGTCTCTCTGTACTTTCACAAATTTCGCTCTCTCTCTCTCTTCTCTCTCTCTTATATATATATATATATATATATATATATATATATATATATATATATATATATATAATATATTATATATATATATATATATATATATATATATTAGGAAAAACTCACTCATTCACTCATCATCGTTATCTCCCCAGACCCTGGGCCCGGAAACTTGAAATAGTTCTTGACAGGAAGGTAGCAAGATATAACCATAAAAATCTAAAATTGGGACATTTCAAAATAGGGCTCCAGGAAATAAGGGGAGGGGAGATAAAGTTAAAAAAGATCTTTAGATGAAGTATAACATTAAAACTTGTAAGAGTGGGAGAAAGACAACTCCAGATAAATAAAAAAAATCTTAAGTTTGACATTTCTAAGAGTGAATTGGAAAAAAAATGTTGGGGCTCAAAATTTCAAAAACAATAGTCTAGTAGGCAACTACTTCCCAGTGTGGTATAAAAATTAAATTTGGCATATAGTTAAAAAATATCACTCCAAATTATTATTAAAGACTGATAATCTAAAAAAAAATCAATTGGGACTTTGGGAAACAGGGAGTATGGGAAAGGGGCGGGGGTAACATAAAAAAAATTGTATGCTGGAAAATTTAAAACAAAAATTGTGTGCTGGAAAATTTAAAATCGGAAGGCATGTAGAAGGATAACTCCAGATAACCTAATTCATATTAAAATTTGTAATTTGTAATTAAAAAGTCGTTAAGGGGATTTACAATTTCCAAAACTGATAGAAATATCTAATTTTCCGTATGGTATAAAATTTAACTTCAGCAAGAAGGAAAGAAAGACTACTCCAAATAACCTTAAAGACCTAAGATTTTAAATGGAGAAAATTGGTCAAGGAGGAAAGGGGTCTAGGTAAATAAAAGAACCATTTAGATGAGGCAGAAGAAAATTTAAATTTATCAACAATGTAAAAGGATTATTCCAGTAACAAAACCCATTTTAAATAGTTATTATTTAGAAAGGAATCTGATGAAATGGGGATTCTCGAAATTTACAAAACTTAAAACTTAATGACTTTTTAGTGTGAAAGAAGATTGAAATTGGTCAGGTCGGTACAAGAACCACCCCAATTAACCATTAAACTATGATTCTTAGATATTAAAATGAAGAAGCAGTAAACGAAGAAGTTGGGCTTCATCAGTATTCCTAAAACTAATATTAAAATAATTGGGGTGATATAAAATATAAACTAGATATGTAAGTTAATAGACAATCCTGGAGATCCGAATGACGTTTAAACATTTTGAATTTCAAAATTTAAGCTTAGGAAATGGAAAAGTTTGAAACTGATACAGCTATTAAAGAACACCACATTACTGTGAGGTTTTTAATCCTTTTAAGCTTTATACCCTTTTCATTTTTATTAATTTTTTTTCTTTTTACCTTACTACCCTTATTATCCTTTTAATCCCTTTTCCCGTATTATTTACCTTTTTATCAAAATATTTTTTATTCAACTTCTACACTTTTTGACCTTTTTTTAACCTGTTTATCCCAAAATATTTATCCCGGTCAAAGCCAGGTCCTTTATGTTAAAAGGTGTAACAATTGATAAATAGGGACAAAAGTAAATCTAATCTTTTTTTTAAAATTAATAAAAATGTCAAAAGTATTTAAAGAGTAGAAAGGGGGCTATAAAGGAGAAAAGACTAAAAAGGATGAAAATGGTAAAAAGTGCTAAAAGGGTAAAATTATTATGAAGGTTAAAAAGTACAAAAACGGTTAAAGGTATGGAAAGTGCTAGTATTGTAATCATAGCAAAAAGGTTTAAAAGGTTAAAAATAGAAAATAGTGCAAAAAGGATAGAAGCTGTAACGTAAAAAGGGTAAAAAACTATTAAATAGAAAAAAAATTACTTTTCCTCCTTTTTGAGCCTTTAGCACATTTTACTCTTTTTACCTTATTGACCTTTTTGCTCTTTTACAACTTTTAATAATGTTTACGCTTTTTAGCCTTTTTACTCATGACCATCCTTTTTTAAAACTTATTAGCTTTACGTTTTACACTTTTTAACCTTTTTATTATTTGTTTCCTAAACTATTCTACCAGGCAAAGTTAGGTACTTTGTGCTAGTTATTTTATAAAACTATTGTCGGTCAGCGAAGCTATTGTGGAACATGTGCCCGTTTACATAGATTGTGCTAGCCGACATTAAGTGGTCTTTTATAATGGTCCATAGATAATATACAAGGGGGTTAAGTCCTAAAAATGGGGGTGGGGAGGTGGGTAATTAGCCCTATCCACTTTCCAAAAATTATTTCATCCGTCACTAAACGAGAGCATACTACATAGTACGGAGGTACCTTGTCATGCCGTTTCCACATGTAACCTTTTTTAATTTAAAGGCACTCCTAACAATTTCGGGAATATTATTCGTGAGTACAATCGGATTATACTGTCCTATTAATATAATAATTAGAAAAATACGCTATTAATAATAATGTCACACCAAACATTCAATCC
Organism: Timema cristinae; assembly: GCA_039000515.1. Lineage (NCBI taxonomy): Eukaryota > Metazoa > Arthropoda > Insecta > Phasmatodea > Timematidae > Timema > Timema cristinae. Next base: position 53,489,351 of record JBCFYV010000012.1, read on the forward strand.
ATAGATGTTTATATGCTACTATTCTGGTTCAATGAATATTCTAATCAGTCCAGAAATATGTATTGTGCTTGTCTCTAGGTTCTAGTGTTCTTAAAAATTGGCTTCTTTGGAAAAATGTATAGTATATTGGCTAGAGTGAGTCATGTAAACTATTTTCTTAATGGGTCAATTTTATACAGTTTTTACAATCTACGAAATCATTCTCATAATATTCTTAGTGCAAAGATAGGTGATAATAATGGAATTGTAACGGTGAAACAATAATTTAGCATGGAGTTTGGACTTTAGCACGTTCTTTTGATACCTGCAAGCTATTTGTATGTGTATTTACTGTTACAAATACTAAGATATCTGTAGCAACAATATCGTCAGCAGCAGTTCGAGATTATGTTTTCTTTAGAATAGTGCCAAAACGTAAAATATAATGGGGTGTAAAGTCACTCCCAACATGAAACCTGTGTCCAAAACGGTCACTTCTCTTCTAGCCAGGGCTTGGGCTGGGTATGAGTATGAAATTATGCCTGCATCTTAAGGGACTGGGATGAGGTGAAGGCAAGATAGTACAAAATGTAAGCTTTAGTCTAGTGAACCTATACACCCTTCTACCATAGTAAGAAGATAAATAAATTCTACCGTGAGTGGTAAATCAACTGAATGTTTATAATATCTTTCATTAGCCATGAATTGGGTGTGAAATACCAGTGAGTTGGATGATAGTAACAGCTTTCGTCAATAACCCAGAAAGGAGCGTTAGCCTACCTTAAGAGGGAGATCAGGCCATTTCGTCTTGCGAATTTTGTAGCGATCTTCAAAGTTGGTGTCCCAGTACTCACGACTCTTCATCCAATATGGCTGAAACAAAGAAAATATAATAAACGGTGTTACTAACATCATCGTAGGAAAACATAAAGTTTACTGAACCCAAATTGATGTTTGATAATGTTCATAATGCAATAACAAATAAGTTATATACATTGGAATTATTTCCGCTATTTATGGAGTGATCCGTATATTTGCAAGTGAAAGTAAAATAGATTGAGTACAAAGTTAGATAATAATGAAAATGGTATTAATATTAATCACACAATTGATAGTGTTTTTTTTATATTTGAAGCTCTGGGAAAACTTAGCACTATATAATCTAAGATGAAATGATTTTAAAAAAATGTTTGGCAATAAAATATCTATAGTCCAGTTTACCATACTTTAACTTGGTCATTCTTAAGGGTAAAAAAAGGATTCCTCCTTTTAATCTTGTTACTTTAATTCAGATATTTTAGAAGCAACAAAAATTTTGATAGAGAAGTGGATTAATAAAATTATATAACTGAGTCTTCACAATCGATAACTTTTAAAGAAGTTTAAATATTGAAAAAATTTCCAAAACATAATTTTAAAAAGTGAATAATGCATTTTAATTATTTGTGTAAGCCGATATCTGTATTTCCCCGCCACTCAAATAATTACACAAATGTAAAAACTTCATAATAATGCTTTGTTATTAATAATAGTATCAATAGTGGCCTCAACGTTTTATTAAAATAATAGCACAGTGGTCATCTTTTTAACGTTTTATTAATAAATATAATATTTAGCATTATATACATTATATAATCAATTATAATAACATATAAATTAGTTTATGAACAGTCTACAGGTTTTAAAACATATTATCTAATGATAAACTTTATTCCTACATCATATATATTAGTTTAGATATCAACCTTTCCAAACATAATGTATTATTTTAGGTAGTAGAAAGAATGTACGTTCCTCTTGATACATTCTCCGGTCCCTAAGTTATTGGGAGAAACAAATATGTATTAAAATAAACTTTCTTACTCCATAGTGAAATGAAGGCTATCAATATAATGAACTTAAAAAAAACTCTTTTATTGCCCATCCAAGGCATTGAAACATCGCTTATTTACAAAATAAAGTATAATCTAAAAAAACTTTTTTGTTACCCAGACACTTAGATGATAGATGAAACAAATCTTCCATAGACGAGGCTCTCAAACTAATCGACCATTAGTAGAGCCGGTGTCATCTAGTCAATCGATTCATGTTTATAATTTTCGCCAGGGCAAGAAAGCCTAGCATGATAGTAGGCCTAAAGATTGTTAATGAGGTATTTAAAGTAATATTTATTTATTTATCATGAAACCCACTTCGATGGCAGCATGGTCTAAGGCGCTACTCTTTCACTGTACTAAACAGACGAAGACGGGTAAATCCGGTTTGATCTTGGTGGGCAGACTAAGGTTTTCTTCCTAAAAGGTTTTCCACTACCCTAACCAAGCAAATGTGGGTGCAATTACTCTAAATTAAGCTTTCTTAATTCCTAAAACATTAGCGTAATTTGAGTTATAAGTATAAGACATTTCCTTATGGTTGTTGACGAGGTTATTATTTTTACAAATAAATTAGATTGAAGTAGAGAAATAATTAAATTAAATCCTACATAAAATGACATAGTGTTAAGTTGATTAGTTGGTGTTTAGAACATGATGACTTGAGATTGCTGTGGAATTATATGCAATCGTTACGCAACCACGAGGTTTTAGGAAGGGAGGTGACACGTGACGCGTGTTCGAATCAGCGTGCTTAGTTTCTCAGTTATCTTTACTTCTATTCAGCGGTCAACTGTTTAAATTTTGTAGTCAATCGTCACAAATTCACACATTTTTAAGTATTTTAATTGGTGCTTCTCAATATTCCTGTGTTTTTTTCCAGATACTAAATATTCCCTGGGTCTTCACAACTCTTATGGTTTTCCGTGTGTGTGACAACCCTGGATAGCGGCCTCAAAAATGTCCCTTATGTTGATTCTAATAATTTATAGAGATCTATTTTAAAATCAGTAGCACTCAGGCATAGGTTTGGCCTTGTGTCAAGGCTGCCATCTGTCGAGTTTGGCCACAGTCTTAGCACCGGTGCGTTGTGTTGGAAGTATTAAATCAACACTCGCTCCTCTTTGGCTCCTTGCCATTTCGTTTTGGCCACGCTTGTCATTCACAAACAACGCAATAGTTCCCCTTGAAAACAAACCATGTTGTTCAAATGTTATGCTGCGTCAATATAATAATATTAATATTTAGCACCGCGTCTTACTACCCGTTCGGGTTATACGCTCTAAGTACTAATTACGCTAATAGATTAGGAATTGGGAAGGTTGAATTAGAGGAAGTGAACTCGCATTTGTGTGGAGGGAGAGTGGAAAACCATTTAGGAAAAACCACCCCCAGTTCACCCGACCGAGATTCGAACCTCGATCTCCCCGTCCTCAGCAGTCGAGCTCAACACGACAAGCGTGTTAGCCAACTACGCCACCGAGGCGGGTTGCGTCAATATAGTGATAATTTAATGTGTATTAACTAGGATACCCTCATAGGTGGTCGCATGTATCAAAACATCATTTTTTGTGTTCAACCGGACTGACAATAATGGAGAGGTCAGTGTTCGAATACCGGTCAGCTGTATTGAGGGTGAGTTTTACTGAATGGTTTCACACCATACCTCCACGCAAGATAACTGATATTTTTTCAAATAAAAAAAATTACATATACTTTATTTACGGTATTAGATTTATTTAAAAAAAATAGCAGTTCATCTTATTATACCGTTCGGGTTATACGCTTGTTTTGTGTTGAAAGAAGTCAAATAATTATATTACCGTCACGTAACATGTACATTTTTTTTTCTAATAGGACCTTCATAAATGTCAGTCTAATAAGTCTACGTTCTAGACACAAATTTGTGAGCATTAGTACACAGGCGTCAATCGCATCTAATCAAGTTTTCAAGGGTCCCAGCACGGTCATATTTAGTAATAGACCTGAATACCGAAGCTTTTCAACACCGTGACAGAGGCCTGGCCAACTACATAGCCACGTTCTCGGCGATTCAAAACTTTTATTTCTAGTGTGGCTTATCTGTTTGAATTGATAAGAGTGGGTGTAGTGTGATTGTATAACATTTTTAACTTCTATTGTAGTTATAGGCCTATATTTAATTATAGTAGAAATAATAATATTATGCGAGATAAATAAAATGCTAAGAAAGTGTTGTATTCCCAGCTATAATATAGCAATTACAGTTCCAACAATTGTGGATGATATGTAAACGTTTCTAAGTTTACCCTTGGTGAAGGAAAAAGCTATGATTAAAATATTCAGAAGTATATGACAGATCTAAGACTATTTACTAAGAGAAATACGGTTCTGTGCGTGAATACACCAGAAACCGACTCATTTTAAATCCAGGGGCAATTATTTTAATATTTCCTTCTTTTACCTTTTGTTCGATTTGGTTGTAACAAATGAAATTGCCAAATCACATTACTACTGATACACTCAATGACGTATTCATAGCATTGTAGTTTTAACATAATCGATTGTATACGCACTCAATAACCTTTAAGTGGATTTTTCAACAGTAAACTTCAAACAGCTGACCTAAAATGGTGGTTTCCAAACTCCATGGCTCACTTTAGCACGTTTTATCAATTGAACTTAATTTTGGCATTTATTTTGATGAACATTAATTTGAAACGGATTTTCAAAACCAGTAACTCACACGAGAACTATATTATAGATCCTGTTTACAAAGTTATGTTGAAATATGCCTATATCATCCCAGCCCTTAAAGTATGAAAATACTACTGAGACAAATATTTTTTTTTTAAATAACTGAAAACTCAATATTTTCTATGATTGAAAATATATTTATACAAAATTACAAATTCATCAATAACTATGTAATGAAAACTTATTTCCTATTAACGGAAATTATCATTCTACTAAAGCCAAGTTTCAAATATATATGTCTCGCGATTAATAAATGTTATTATTATTAGAACCGTTTCTTACTACCCGTTCGGGTTATACGCACTTACGCTAATGTGTATGTAATGGTAGGGTGATTGTGAGATGAAATGAAGGACCTACAGTTTAACGTGGAATCCGAGCCACGGTGGAGGCCTTGCATTCTCCACATTCACAAATGTCACATGTGAAGGAAGGGTTTGGAAATCAGATAAATCTGTGCCGGGACCGAGGATTGAACCCCGGCCGCCAGCACAGAAGTCTGACACTTTATCCCTAGACCACCAGGTCACCTGATTAATTAATGGTTATAAAATGTAGTAAGCCTACATTGTTATTCATATTTATTTATTTTGTGAGTAAGATCAATTAATTCATCAGCAATACCATATTTTGAAAAAAGGTTGTGATTTTACTGTGCGTTTTTGTTCCTTTTTATATTAAGACAATGAAGCATGCCATATACAACAAACGGTGAGCACAAACAAAAACTGTTTTCAAATAAATAGAACACTTAGATGTATTCAAATATATGTTATATAGCTACACCTAAACACGTAAATTGAACAGAGGAACCATTGATTAGAATTTTTTTTAACTCTTACTGAGCTTCAAAACAATGTTATTTTTGTCATGTTTAGCATAATATATATTATAATTATTATGTTTGTAATTAGAACACTATTTATAGCTACCAAAAAATATTAAGTTAAATCCTACTTTAATGTTTATTATTTGCATCATTTTCACCTTTAAAATACCTTCAATTAAATTACCCTTCTAAGACTCACTTAGATCAACAATCATTTAAAATTAATAATATTCAAAATGCTAGACAAGGTTTAGAATGAAATAAAATTGGAAATATTCTCCATATGAAGCAGCCTCATGACGTCACTCCAAGTGGAGTTGCAATACTCCAGCCTGATGTGGTTTTTACTAAATTATTTCCCATCTATTCCCTATTCCCTATTCTATTTTATTTCTTGTATCAGCACTTATCACTCAACTCGCTGGATCTAATTAAGAGTTATATGATTTAGAAAGTTAAACGGAAAAAACTATTACCATAGTATAAATATCTAATACTCCTTCTTTCTAAGTGTAAGCAAATATTTTTGAAGCAATTTCCATAATTATTGTATGAAATATACTTAATATATTCATATGAAACCTGTTATTAATATAGTTTAGAACTACTAATACTAGTATAAAGTTAAAAAAAAATCCTATTAACATATCTACTCCTAAGGCTGTAAGGATGAGGAGGATAGTATAAAGTTAATCACCGGAATTAACATTCTAAAAGAGATGAGGGAATCCAAATTTTGAAAACCATTCCAATGGACCCCATCAGAATTAGAAGATTATTGATTTCTTGAACGACCAAAAATTGGATCGGTCGTGGACTTTATGTCAGAATAATATAGACTGGTTAGCCAGTGATGGGTTGGTTGGGGTGAGAATCCTGGCAGGCGTATTGAGGGTGTTTTTTCTTAAATTGTTTTCAACTATCACTAGTATTTTCTTCTACATTTTACCTTATGCACCCATAGCTCCTTATCATTATTTAAATATGAAGCCCAAACATGTAGAAAGAAAAGGTGGGAAAACAACCAAACCAATTGCAACGAGAGTCTCACGCTTTAGATGGATACGCAAAAGTGATAGCTATAGCGTTTATTTGATCCCTCACGAGAGATTTATTCGGTACTGCGACTACCCCACACAAGATGTAAAAATTCAAAAACTGAGCCTAAATCTAACGTAAAAAAACTCGTTTTATTCTCGAGAGAATATATGTCAGTTCAGATATTCCATTTCTTCATGCAGATAGAACATATTTGAAGCCAGACTTTTCCGCAATCCATCTCAAATATCTCCCTTTTGGCAGCAATGCGGTGTGAATGTAGTCTGACATCTGAACAAGATGAGGAGAGTATGAGGTTTATATTATTTAGTAGGTCTATGTTTCTCATTCTTCGGATTCGGTCTTTCATGGGAGCGTAACGTCTTTTTTTTTAACAGTATTTGTAATAAAGTTCATAGGTAAAACATTACTAATGCAATCTGATTGCATATTTATGTAATTTATTTAATTGGTTTATTTTTTACCGTTAGTTGATTAAAATCTACTCGGGTAGCCGCGTGGTCTAACGCACTACTCTTGCAGTATGCTAGACTGACGATAAGGGGAGATCAAGTTTTGAGTCTCTGCTAGGTGTACTGAGGGTAGTTTTTACAAAGTGGTTTTCCATTCTCCTGCCAGGCAAATGTGGGTACACTTCCTCTAACTCTACCTTACTAATTAGTAAAACCATTAGGGTAATTAGTATATAAGCGTATAACCCGAACAGGTAGTAATTACACGGTGATAAAAACAAATGGTTCAATATACATGATAACGCGCCAGTGGGGATGCAGACAAAATGTCACTTCTGAAGAAGGGTTGCCAATATTTTCTTACAAATAACTACCTGGGCTTTTCATGTTTTCCAGAAGGGATTCCCATTTTCCCAGGCAACTTAGATTGAAGAAAAACGTAATAAAATTTCATTTTTGATCAAAATGACTAAGTGGGAAGTCATGTAACTTACGTTTAAAACAGAATGATTTAAGATTGATGGGGATCTTCTGTCACTTCAAAACCCTCGTTTAAGGGGTAATTAGACATGTTTGAAAGAGCGTTCTTAATTCATCAGTTAGCTTTATCGTCTATCCTAAGACGTACTATTTTAAGTCTGCAGTTGACTATCTAAAATTAACAAATATTCCAATAGTTTTAATAGATTCTGCAATATTCCTTGCGTTTTCCAGGTTCCTTACAGACACAATAAATTACCTTTAATTTCTCTGATCTCCCAACTATCAGGTTTGTGGCAGCTCGCTATAGTCTGTTATTTAAATGGTGGGGGTGTTAGATCCAAATCTCGGACAAATATACTGAGGGTGGTTTTTACTAAATGTTTTCTCACTCTCGCTCCAAGGCAAGTTCTGGTACATTTCCTACAAATTCTGGCTTTCTCATCATTAACACATAAGCGTAGTTAATAAATATATTATCATTGTGTAATACCCGAACATGCAGAAGAAAATAATAACAAATATAACGAGCACCGGTAGGCACGACCAATAACTGTCAGGATAATCTAGTTTGGTGTAGCTACAGCCAAGAGATCAGGTTTTGTATCCTTTCCGGGTGTACTAAGGTTTCCACACGTAAATGGTTAACAACTCTCTTTGCAAGTTAACGCTGGTACATTTATAATACATTATAAACACCTCAACAGTGAGATTAGATGCGTATAGTATGAAAGGTTAGTAAAACGCAGAGCCAAAATAAACTAGAGTCTTTAAATATTCTAGATTATGAAATGCTAAGTTCCAAAATACCTAAAATACCACTAATAAATTAATAGCCGGAAAAAGGTTCTATTCTAATAGGAGATATTTTCAGAATAAACTAGCACGAACTAATAATTTTCTTATAAAACACGTTTAAGAAGAGAGGTTTTTTTAGGACCTTAAACAACTCGTGAAGGCCAATTGACTTAAAAGCCACCAAGGGAAGATTGTATTTGTACCTATCTGTAATTTGAAAGAGTTTCCCTAAATTGGTTTTTGTATTTAATCCAATACCTGTAAGCTCTCGAAAAAAAATAACGTTCAAATTTGATCTTAGCTTAATCTCAATTTCTCGGAGAGAGAATTATTGTGCTCGTTAAAGAAAAAAAATGAACTTGATATTGTGATAAATGTCAACGTTTCATGACCCCCTTGAAACCGAGAAAGTGGTTTTCATGGTGCCAATGTTTGTGTGTCTTGTTGTATCTCAGCCTAGAAGCTAAACCATTTTAGCAGTAGGGTTTTAACTTGGTATCTAGCGTTTTCATAAACTGACCACGATTATTAGTTGGAATAGATATATAACCCTAAAAATTAAGAGTGGTTTACTAAAGAGTAAAAAGAAAAGCAAATTGATTTTCTCAGAATCCAATGTAATGATGTTGATTACATTTTGTATCTAGGAATTATTTAAGAATACAAGCAATAAAGAAACTCTCATCTCCCCATGAAAATTACTTTTAGGGTATCTTTCCTAAGCGGAAATTTCCAATTTTAATAATATCTCCGCAACTATTTGAGATACGAAATAACTTAGCATAGTAAAGCTGTAGTTCTGTTAAAATATATATTTTAAATTTAAATATTCATTTATAAAAACAATAGTTTCTGATCAATAAGCAAATATATTAATTTACTATGCAGAGTTTTGAAATCAGAAATAGGTGACTGGCAGTTTAGGGGTAAGTGTCGGACTTCTGTGCTGGGGTCCGGGGTTCAATCCTCGGTCCCGGAACAGATTTATCTGAATACCAAACCCTCCTTCACCTCTGACAAGACATCTTGTGATTGTGGGGAATGTCAGGCCTCCACCGTGGTTCGGATTCTACGTTAAACTGTAGGTACCCCATTTCATCTCACAATCACACTACCATTACACATTAGCGTAAGTGCGTACAACCGAACGGTATAAGACGCGTGTATTATAATAATATAATAATAATAATAATAATAATAATATAATAATAAAACAGAATAATGATTGCATGTTTGATGAAGAGATATCCATTTCTAACTTTAACAGTGTAGGCTATATCGTTTCATAAACTTAAGCGTCTTAGTAAGTGTGTTCAAGATAAAAGAGAAATAAACTATTTGTGGAGCTTCGTACCCTTTATTTTCCCCATTAATCTATAAGATATCAAATGAGCGATTTAAATAAACATTAATTTGATAAAATTACTTATTGAAGGAGTGATAGATTTGCTGTAGTTGATAGTTGTTTGCATGCGGTAGTGTTAAATTGTCGGCATAAATGTATGTAACATTACTAATAAATAGGATATTAGCTGTTTGACCTGTTATTTGCGTCGTTAAGTGGGCTGCCACAGAAAAAACTGTATCGTATTAAGACGTTCGTTCAACAACCGGTGTAACCTTTTTAAAGTTCCTTCTTGTACAAGCTTGAACTAGCTTTGACATTCGCAAGAAACCAATGAATTCAAATATATTAAATATTTAAAAGAATCTTACCTTACACCCAAAGTGAGTGCTCAAATAAACGAAATTTTCCCCTAATCATGATAAAAAAAATTATAATGGTTTAGTAATTTAGAGGCCACCCCTTTTAACTCCTCTCCCACCTTTCATACATTTCTTGGACTCATATTGTTAAATTCCACATTTTAAAATGTTTATGCTATCTGCCACTTAGACATTTCACATTTTTAAGACTTATTCGTTTATCTGAAGGTATCCTTCTACGTGCCAACCAAATTGAGATTTTCTACCACTTTTAGTAGCCATTTTTCTGATAGCCTCCTCCTATTTACCGGAATCCCATCAACAAATTTAAGCTTTTCAGACTTTTATGATTATTTTCAGTGGTACCTTTACCTGTTTTCAAAGATTTAATATTTTATCTCATGTAAAAAAAATTATTGCCCCCCCTTCCACCACCATTTCTATTAGACCAATCTACCCCTCTCCACTCTCTTAGGGGAAGAAATTTGAAAATCCCTCAAAAGGCCTCACTCAATTCTAGAAAAAAACCTTCAACTTAAATGTCAAGTCTTTATGTCAACTGGTTTAAAAGATACCTGACTGAATGTTGAAAACGTTCAACCATACCAACCCATAGAGGTAAATTTCAAACTTTAAAAATTATTTGGTTAAATGGAGCTGTCCTTAAGCCTGCCTGCCAAATTAGATTTTCTACGACACTTAGTAGCTGTTTTTATGTTTACCTCCCATCCCCTTCCATGTATCTTGGAGTCACATCTAAAGTTTTGAGGTTTTCAGATTTTTAAGACTATTTGGAGTAGTTAGTGCCTCTACCTCCCTGACAAATTTTGATTTTATACCTAATTTAAAAAGTCTTTTTGATTAAAGTCCTCCCTCCCCCTATACATATTTTAGAAATTACTTGTTTTTAAATTTTTCTAGCTATATGGGCAATACTGCCAAATTTTTGTTTTCCAACTCGCCTTGAAGTGGGTTTTCCTTTCCGAGCAGATATACTTTCAGCTTTATTTAATATAGAAATTAAGTTGCCAGCACTAAAAGTAACATACTTTTATAATGTTTAGTTGCTAATATGCAGTAGTGTTGACTTGATAGCATACGGTAATGTTCAGTTACTAACATGTAAGTAACGTTCCATAACGCTGCGGTTTGTTTTCAAACAATGTGCCCAACTGTTGAACGTTTATGTGTGTATCACATTAATAAATACATTTTCAGATTTTTGACGTTAAATTACCATTTTGATAGCGAAATATTTCATGTAATTAACTTTAAAAAACTCATACCACAGGAGTATACGGTTCAAAAATTGCATTAAAATGCTAATTATTTGTTTTTCAAGGTTCACTATATGAATACAGTTACAAACAGTTGGGATGGACCAGCTAACCTGAACAACGTTTAATTAGTATTTTTATATTGATATGATTATGTACTTTACGAACGAAATGTTCTGTAGGGTATCAAAATGTCATGATTTTTATAATAAGATAACGAATGGGTTTAAAACGAAAGGATGAAAAGTTTATAGCTCGTGCTACAGACAATATAAATAATTTCCTTAAATAATTCTGTTTAAAAACCGTTTAAAATGCTAATTAGTTTTTACATATATTTCAATTAAGTTAGCTTGCTAAAAAAAACTTAACACCAGGCCTGTCGTAAATTTAAAAATAAAAATTACTCCCTGTTGGTGGCCTATTCACCAAAGGATAAGTATAAATATAATGGTTTTGAGTTTAAGCTAAGGACGTATTTAAAAATAATATATTATATTCAGTGCGATATGTGCTCTTGATTTTAAATTTGGATGTCAGTAGTGGATGAGTGGTCTTTGTCTAACGTGCTTTATAAATAGTGTGCTGACACAATAAACGCTTTATCAATTTCCCCTTTAATACCTTCAAAATAATTTAATTATGGTGGGTGTCCCTGATATGGCCATGCTAAGATGTGAGAATATATCTAGCCGCCATTTTGAAAAAAAAAACCAAAACAATTTTTTTTAAATCGTTCTCAGTTAAATGGACTTTCATTAAAAAATTTGCATTCCCCATATAAATAGTTTTACTGGTCTAAAAATACGAAATTTCAAAAGTCTACCTAGAAGCCATATCAGCAATATATGCACATGATATGGCCACTCTTGTTCCATGCTTTACACATCGTGTTTATTTTTCAGTTTCATTGTGCAGTTCTACTCAAATTAAATAGTTTTGGTGTAAAATGAATAACCATGATCCTAAATAATCCTTTCTGTTAATCAAAAGTGGATTCAAAACAGGATTTTCCATGAAAAATGAAATTGTATAAACAATTAACATTTACACTTTAGTCCATACAATTCAGTCCATAATCCCCTCTTCCTCACATTGGCAGACATTATTTTATATCTGAAACAAGAAAATAAAAGGTTTTATTGAGTAATTTTATCAGGATAAAAAATAAATTTTAACTGAACTTGATATGGCCATGGTGGAGGCCATATCAGGAGTAGGTCAGCTTTCACGATAGTAGTTTGATTATGAACAACTCGTGAAAGATACGCCATCAACGACAACACCAATCAAAAGAGAATTCAAAATTGAATAGTGTACGATGGGTTTTATGAAAATGTATTTGAAAAACATGCTTAAATCAAGGTAGACTTACCAGAGAAAAACATGAAAAAGTCCCACGAAAAACACAAAACAGGCACTGACGACATATTTCTCGACCTGGCTGGATGGGAAGTGATCACGTGACACACTAGGTGGCCCCCTCACCGGATGTTGATACCATATAGCGAATTTTTTGGTTAGCTAACTCCCAACAGGGGGTGGCCATATCAGGAACATGGCCATAACACGAGCACCCCCATTATTATTTGCTAAATGTCCAACACCCAAGCTCAGTTGGTAGCACTTATGTCTATTGAACCAAGAATCACAGGTTCAATTACTGCATTGGCAAATGTTTTTATCGATGATTAAATGGGGGTTTAATTATCACCGTGGTTAGTTAATGGTCTGTAGACTTGGGTATGTTATCAAATTATGTTAGTTTGTAGTTCATCTAATGATATAATCAGTCAGTTCAGAAAGTGAATGTTTAATACCCAAAATATATGTTTATTTTTTCTCCGTATTTCTTATCCGTTCGGATCATACGCATATGCTAACTACGCCTATGTGTTACGGATTAGGAAGGATTAATTTATAGAAAGTATTCCCGCATTTGCGACAAGGTGGACACTACTTTAGAAAAAACTTCCTAAGAACACCTGGCTGGGATTCAAGCCTTGACTGCACCATCATCGGCAATCCAGTATATTGTGAGTGTGATGCCTTATACCATTTAACCACTAAAGCGGGGGCTTGGATAAATACAAGTTGTGATAAGCCTCTTCTGATACACATATTCTAAATTAAATTATAACATTAATAATACTGGAGAGATTTCTTAAAATGCCAACTAACGTAATATTTCTGATAATACCACTAATTACCAAATGACTGGGTGGGCCCTCTTCTATCAACTAAGTGCAGGATACCAAAAATAGAAATAAAGTATATCAAGCCAGACCATATAAATCAAAGTCTTCTGTATCAACACTGGTTCCTAGCCGGTCTCACTTCAATTGCCAAGCCCCCTCCCCCCTCTCCGTCACACTACTTTTCAAGAAACAACCTTCACTCTCACTCCACCAAACATATAATTTACTTTCTCAAACGCTCTTTATCTCATTTTCTTGAAATGGACCATTCAGTCGTAGATCTTCTTCAGTTCGAAGAAGGTCCCACTTGGTACAACCAGTTTTACTCAATCGAGCTAGTTCTCTATAGAGTTCCCTTCTATCTCTGGCACCAAATTATCAGTAAACAGAGAGAGAGAATAAAGAGATGAACCGAGATAAAAAAAAACTGGGGTGGAAAAATAACAGGAACCAGAACGGATGAGGAAGATGGTAACTATATTGGATGAATAGAGAAAGAGAGAGAATCCAGTGGCCGTGGACAAAAAAAAAATGAACTCGTATAGAGTATAATGGAAATTCAGGAGGAGGCTGAATTTTCCGGATTAGCTTCGTAAAAAGAATACACTTCATCCGAGAGAATGCGTATGGATTACAATCGAGCCTTAGCCTGCTTGGATCGCTTAAACTCTATATATACGTCAGGTACCGATGGAGGACTCACGTTTTTGGTTCATTATTCGTTGCTATCATCAAACAGTCTGCATTGATGTTCTGTATAATTTGCAAAGGAAGAGAGTTAAAGGAGGTCGTTTTGGTAAGCGAGAAATTTCTGCGTGGACGTTCAGCTCTAATGCAATATTTAGTTCTACAATGCGTTATTTCAAAATATAGTTTAGTCCAAAATAAAGTCAAAAGCTTCAATCAGGACTCTTATTCATTGACACCCCTATAGTTTGAGTCTTATTAATAGGGGGGGGGGGAATATGCAAAAATACGACAATAACTCATTTCCAACAAATTTATATGTACATTTTCAAAGCTATGAGACTTATATTGATGAAAAATGGCTATATATTTAACCTTCCTATACAAATAGAGTAATTTTTTGATATTAAAAAAAGAGAAATTTTAAGATATTTGAGAAATAGCAGCGTGCTTTCCTCTTTATCTTTAGATAAGAAGTTTTGTAGTATTATTTTCCCTCTTTCTTAATTACATGACAACGAGTGAGGGTTCGGCCAGACTGCCAAGCGTGCGAGCGAGCGCGCGAGCGAGCGAGCGAGCGCGCAAGCGACTGGGTGGCCAAACTGGCGAGCGCGCGAGCGCGTAATTAGCGGACCCTAGTTAGATTATTATTAGCACCGCGTCTTACTACCCGTTCGGGTTATACGCACTTACGCTAATGTGTAATGGTAGGGTTATTGTGAGATGAAATGAAGGACCTACAGTTTAACGTGGAATCCGAACCACGGTGGTGGCCTGGCATTCCCTACATTCACAAGATGTCTTGTCAGAGGTGAAGGAAGGGTTTGGAAATAAGATAAATCTGTGCCGGGACCGAGGATTGAACCCCGGCTGCCAGCACAGAAGTCTGACACCTTACCCCTAGACCACTAGGTCACCGCCCCCCCCCTCCCCCCTAGTTAGAGAAGATGTCTCTGTCAAACACACTTAGTACATCTCTGCTCCTCGAAAATTCTTACAGAAAATATTGTGTATTTATAAAAAAGAAAAAAGTAGAAGTGCATCCAATTAATAAATTGAGAAATGCGTATGGTACTGTACTGAAGTGTTTTAAAATCAGATTTGCCGCACCAGTGGCAGAATGGTGCGTTGCACTCGATAACTTTTGACTAGGAGGCAAAGGTTCGAATCTTGGCTCAGTGAACTGAAGGTGATTTTTAAAACTTATTTATTGTTGTGGTTTTTTCATACTCTCTCCAAACTAATGGTGATTCTTATTTGTAAAGGCCTACTTTGATTATAATATTGAAGTATTTTAACATATCGGGTTTACATATATACATTATATTATTTATGGTCTTACCAATTAAATTAGGCCATTATTATTATTATTATTATTATTATTATTATTATTATTATTATTATTATTATTATTATTAGCACCGCATCTTACTTCCCGTTCGGGGTATATGCACTTACGCTAATGTGTAATGGTAGGGTGATTGTGAGATGAAATGAAGGACCTACAGTTTAACGTGGAATCCGAACCACGGTGGAGGCCTGGCTTTCCCCACATTCACAAGATGTCTTGCCAGAGGTGAAGGAAGGGTTTGGAAATCAGATAAATCTGTGCCGGGACCGAGGATTGAACCCCGGACCTCCAGCACAGAAGTCTGACACCTTACCCCTAGACCGCCAGGTCACCGGGCCATTAATAGCAAGTGTGTTAAACCTATCACTGATAGAAAAAAGTCAAATATCATGTCAAAATGAGAAGTTTCCCCAGCACTCAATGAACCAACATACAATAATATTGCCTAGCGCCTGTAAACTAGACTGTACCGGGTCGAGCGCGCGCGCTTGAAAAATAGAACCAGTTCTATCTTTCAAGCGCGCGCGCTCAGTCGCTCGCGCGCTCGCTCGCTCGCTCGCTCCAGTGTGGCCACCCCCCATTACAACCAATGTGTTCTATTTTATATTTTAGTCGCTCGCGCGCTCGCTCGCTCGCTCGCGCGCTCAGTCTGGCCGTACCCTGATTGTATGTAAAGGATGAAGGGGCTTATACAGAATAGAAAACGAAAAGGACTGTATTTTAGGACCAAGGGCCTGACAGCGGTCAATATTTTCTAACTGACCGAGGCACCCAACTTAATTGACAGCTCTATTTTCACATGTTCATACGTCAGGTCATGTGATATGTAGCTATCACGTAAAGTATCAATACCTATAAAATAAAAGTAATAACAGTAATAACGTAGTAAAATGTAATCAACGTGTTTGCATACGCTAAAATACCCTTCCTATGAAAATTGACAAGTTATAAAGCTTTCAAAAGGGAAGTACCAGAGCAAATTAAATTATGTACATGCACTACTGGTCACACCATCATTTCAACAATATAATAACGTGATGGGTTGTCGCATTGCGCGAAAATATGACGTCGAATGAAAAGAGGGGTGAGTAATAATCAAAGGTGTATAATTATGCAAACCTACTAAGGTTTTTAGAAAGTTGGATAGCGTGGTTTCATTATTATCTTAAGATAATAGTTATCGTATTTGACACGGATACGTTGGGTTTACACTTTCACAGAAAATTAATAAGAGGGGAAAAACATGGTCAGGTGAAGGGATCCAAACCAATAATTTAAGATCTCAGAGTTACCCGCTTGGGGTGAGTTAGAATTCTCAGTTATATAGGTTCTTCTCCACAGCATCTTCTTGAAGAAACCAAATTAATTTCTTTTAAAAATCAACCTACTATAATATTAGTGCACATGTATTGTGTAGATAGTCACAAACATACAGCTGCCCTGACTTTTTTTTTTAATAAATAGTAAATTGCCCATTAAATGTAGAGCATTTGAAACGATATATTGAATTGCATCCATTATGACATTAATCTAAAAGCTCTGTTTAGTCTCTTGTAAATGGAATATGTTGATAATATGCTGTTTATAGTTTGCGTTGCACGGCATCATGGATCACCAAACATTGCTGCAAACTTGTTAATTGCTAAGTCAGGCTAGCAGATATTGCGTTTAGTTGCAGTGAATGGGAGAGTAAAGCTTTACTCTAGTCTAGACTATCATGAACACAAAGTTTTCCCCGACAGTTAACGTTGTTTTACCATGATTTGATTCACTACGGATCTATCTTTTAGGCTACACCATAGTAGATCCAAGCACCATATCGTTCAAGGTAAACGAAGCGTACTTAGCGTCCTTCGTTATTGACAGTTAAATTCAAGTTATCAGAAAAAAATAAACTCACGATTTCCACAATCTCTTTGAAGCTCTTGACTGTAGTAAGTATGATCCAAATTGATAATTTAGCTGATACAATAAATGTATTAAGGAAATTAAATCACAAAAAATGGAATACTCAAATAAATTGATTTAATATCTGACCTGAGGATGATGTCATAGCATCGAAACATGTACTATAAGTAACGATGCAGCACTTGCAGCAGTAACCAAGGAAGAGGGAAATACAGATAAGAAAGGAATTATATTTTTTCAAATTTAATATCTTGTTCTGTCAATTTTTCAAATTAATATAGACATACGCAATTGCATGATCATATCTTCCTTTGTTTTTAAAACGTAATTTTAAGTTTGATTTGATTCAAACGTCTACAATTTTAATATGTTACTGAATTTTTTAGATGTTTGCTATAACCTCAAGACATTCCTAATTAAAATGTACTATAACTTGTATTAAATATTATCACTCTCTTTCAAATACTGTGCATATATTTTATATTATGTCTTTCAAGTTAATTTAATATAACTTGTACAACATAATTTCACTAAAAATTGAATTTTATTCATAAATATGGATATTTTTCCTGAAAAGATAGTCATCCTAACGATCACTAGGGTTTGGTTGATTGGTTAATAGCTAGGTTTAAGATCACTCATGGATCCAAACCTTTATAATCACCATAATCACATCATTGTCGGTACGACGTGTAAACAACCTTTATAGGTGTACTTAGGGCAACGTTCTGTGCTACCAGAGTGGCTAAAAGCCTACACAGACAGGTGATCAAACTAAATAATATATCTATGCCTGTCAAGGAAGATATACACTTAAAAATATATATTACTATTTCTCTACAATTTGATTCACTTTATTTCTTCAACTGTAAATTCAGTTTTGAAAAAAGTGGATATCACTTAACATTTGGAAGGAGAGAAATCTGACAAACACCCCAATATTCAACAAATTTCATTGGTTGGGTGTTTATTTCTTATTGGGGTTTCTAATTTACTATTCATACAAACTTTGGCGTATGTATTTAAAACTCACTATATAAGTCAACTTTGCAAAATTGATAATGATTAGACTGAAACACATACTCTCAGTTATGTTTAAGGGTAGCAGTCTTATCTTTACTGATTACACCATTGTGGCTCTATCTTATAAGATACACCATAGTGGATACCAAGAGTGGTACGTTTAATACCTTCCATATAAATGACATATTAAATTTGACTGATTACACTATGGAAAGCCGCATCATTGTAGAACCAATAATGGTAAGCTTTCTCTCTTTACGGGTAAACGAAAAACTGTTTGTAGCTTTGTAGCTTTCATTTATTCCCCCCCCCCCCTTTATTAATAATGGTCTAAATAAGGAGTATTGGAACAAATCGTACATAAAAATATACGTTTTTATCCATAGGTATGCCCAACAACAGTTGTAGAGTTTAAGAGAAGAGTTTATATTTAGTTTTCGTGGGTTAAATATTGAGTGGGTGACCTAAATGAGTCGATTCATCATCCGAAATAAGCCCTCATGATCATTAATTTTGGAAACCTCTCCTGCTAACTGCAATAAGAAGACGGTGCTACATGCTCCAAAAGATTATACCCGTATATCATACCCTCTCCTTAAGAGAGAGATAAATGACGAAGATGGAAGGGTTAGTTGGCTCACCTACTAGGGATGGCTTGATCGATACCCGTAAGGTGGAATTACACCTCATTACTGATCTCGGCACGAAGATATCTTATTAACTCCAAAACACATTTAAAAAATATGATTAACAATAAATTAATCCTACCATTTTATTTTCCACAAATTTTTAACTATTTAGTCATGCCACTTGGTATTTGGGCAATGTAATGTCACATCTTTCTCCATAAAAAGTCTGAATTCGGTAAATCTTAATGTGTCATTCTCATCGAACTTATGATAATTTTAGTTTCAATTCATTTATCATATTACAACATTAATTTATTTTTATTAATTGTTCATTGTCAGATATCATATTATAATATTAGCTTACATGATCTTAATAATTTATTACGAGCACTATCATAATACAGTATAAGTTATCTTTGTATATTTTTTTTCCAAGATCAGCTATTATCATATATTATATCATATTATTCAATCATATCATATCAATCATATCATATCTATATAATAGTTTCTTTATCTTGATTTGCGGGGATCTAGGCAAATTAAATTTGTTTAAAAACGATACAAATATTACATTTAGACCACGTATCAAGTAATAAGTTAGAAGTAACCACGCATATTACGGTTTGCATAACATACTATTTAATTACTTAGGAACCACTTCGGTGGCCGAATGGTCTAAGGTGTCACTCTCGCAATAGAATAGACTGCATATGACAGGGAGATCGAGGTTTTAATCTCTTTTGGGTGCACTGGGGGTGATCCTTCCTCAAAGGTTTTCCACTCTCACTCCACACAAATGTGGATAAACTTCCTAACAGTATAACCTTCCTTATCCATAAAATCACTGGCGTAACTAGTACATATACGTATAATCCTAACGGGTAGTAAGACGAGGTGCTAAAATTTCCCACAACTACTTCGAGTCCAGCATAGTAGGACTGGCTTCGAATTATCTTTCTAGAATTAAATGTAAACACATGTTCAGTAATTCAAATATAGTCACAGTCACAAAATTTGTGTATGAACTATAATGTATCTACAATATTAATTATTACGTCACAACCATTGTACACCCGGTTTGGGATGAAATCTTGACCCCCCGAGCAAATAGTAAGACTTTGAGGGATTTTTGTCATCGCGTGTTACTACCCGTATTGGAATTACATATATTGACATTAGTGGGGCAGGTAAAATAGAATAAATAATGCATATAAGATTTGTGCCAATTAATGTGTGATTGTTACACCAATATTTAGTATAATTACAGTTCCTTGGATCCATTTATTTAAATAATGTAATAGCAATACATCCTAAATGAAAAGATGTATTCAAAATTCCAACATTGTACATAAAATAACTCTAACAATACAAGCCAGATACTCTTAAGAGCTACCTGAGCATGAATATTTACTTCTATCTAAGCTTATATAAACTATTTCATTCTAAGGGAGTAATATTTAAAAAATAATATCTATTTAATACAAAACCCAAATGGCTTTAACTATTTAATTGAAAACATACGAAGAGTAAAAAATTAATCCAACTAGCACTATGCACAGCAATCTTACCCAAATTAAATATATCATAAAATAATCTTACTTCATCTGTCCTCCTTACCTCAACCGACCTCAAGTGATCATAAATACAATGCACTAGCTTAACTTCACCTGATCATTACATTTATTCAAGCATATCATGTACTTTTGATTCAAAGTTAACTAAATTTAACTATAGCTCTAATTTAACCTCTTTAGTGGTCGAATAGTCTAAGGTGCTACTTTAACAGTAGAATAGTACTGTCAATGATGGGGAGATCGAGGTTTGAATCTCAGTTGGGTGTGCTGGGGTTATTTTTCCAAAATGGTTTTCCACTCTTCCACACAAATGCGGGTACACACAATCTAAATATAATCTTACTCATCACTAAAACCTTTATAGTAATTAGTACATAAGCGTATTATAACCCCAAAAGGCAGTAAAACGCGGTTCTAAAATAACACTTTAATTGAATGATTTAAAAAGTTTACATTTGCGTACAATGTAGATTATAGCAATAATTAATATTATTAATAAATAATAATAAAATACAATCGTATAAATTTTGACTATAGCTTGCACTTAACAAACTACTCCGATATGTTCAGAACGCATATATTACAATGCAGACAACTTTTTATGTAATAATATACCATATGTATTATGTTGCCAGTTACGCCCGCTTTAAGTATTTGATAAGACCTATATAGATTAGTTATTTGACAAAAAAGCCTTCCTGGCTTAATATATAATTATTTATACATTTCAAATATTGGCTCTACTATGTAAAAATAAAATGTTTGGAAAATATTAATTTAATTTGTCATAAAGTTCAAATATGTATGATAAAAGTGCAGATCAACTTATAATTTAAGCTTAGTAACAAATGTTGATCTAATATATATATATAAACTAGGAACTAAATATAATAAAATGAAATAAAAAGTAAAATGTCCCATTTTGAATTAAGCTTAACTTAACATATTATATGGTAATATTTTTAACCCTGCCCAGGCTAACTAAATATTAATTATATCTAAGTGTAGGTAGGTGGACATTACGTGAATTTTCTAGGAGGAAGGTAAAGTGGGAAACCATTTAACAAAATATCTCAACGCGAATAAAACATTTATTGGTGTTAGCATTGGTGCTTGTTTTAGAACTATAATATCATTAATGATCATTTATTTATCTCTAATAAAAGTAATTACAAATTGGATTTTATATTTCAACAACTTTGAAAACACCATGTGCGCTTAAACTCGAACATATTGATTCTATTTAACTCCATACTAACCTATAAAAATGTAAACATTTATTTAATATAAAAAAACTTAACTAACCACTCACCAAGATAGTTAACACAGCATGGTAATTGGAATACCAAAGTTACAAAGGTTGCAACCTTTTTATCAAAATAAATGTAATTTCCCTCCTTATTTACAACCTCAAAAAAGCACTGAAGCGATAACCAAATCTAATAATAGTCCCTGATGCATGCGAGCCGGTTCAGACAATACCACTCCAGGGGCAGCTTGGCACAAGTAGGTGCCTTTTTTACCGCTTACATTTTATGGAGAACCGTCATATTTATAGCTTTTATTGAATCATAAAACTTTCCCTTTAACCTCTCTCCAGTGCAGGGCTGTAAAAACATGACCTCAAAAGACGATGTAGGAAGATAACTTTGAAGGTTATGGACGTTCCAATGTTGTTGACTGAGACTATTGTTACCTGGCCAGCGCGTAGTTTGGATCAAATATCCAACTGCTGAATGTATAACTAGTGGTTTGTTATCTGTACAGCGTGTAGTTTAGATACATGCTCAAACCATGTATATCTGGAGTGCTACTGGCCAGCGCCTTAGATCATATTCGAGCTGCTTATACATATCATATACATGTCGTTAATAAACAGCCCGTAGCTAAGATCAATGTTCAAACTATGAATGTAAACATAGGGATGTGATTAGTGTATACCACGTAGCTTATATCCTATAAATATTTGAACTATGCGTGTAAAGATAGGGATGTTGTTAATGGAGAGGGTGTATCTTAGATCACTATTCAAACTATGCATGTATACATGAATATATTAATGGTGAGCGTTTAACTTAGATCCATGTTCGAATTGAGCCAAGTCAGAAGATATTAGTCATTAATATAATTTCAATATTATTCATACTAAGACATACATTAATCAATAATCGACAACTATTTCTTGGTTAAATAGTTCCTTATATTATTTGCAATCATATGTGTTACAGCTTATTCGACATTTACTGGTAATACATGAAAAAATATGTTTTGCAGATAGTTGAACATTGTTTACTGGCACGAATTTATTATTATTATTATTATTATTATTATTATTATTATTATTATTATTATTATTATTATTATTATTATTATTATTATTAGCACCGCGTCTTACTACCCGTTCGGGTTATACGCACTTACGCTAATGTGTAATGGTAGGGTGATTGTGAGATGAAATCAAGGACCTACAGTTTAACGTGGAATCCAAACCACGGTGGAGGCCTGGCATTCCCCACATTCACAAGATAGCTTGTCAGAGGTGAAGGAAGGGTTTGGTAATCAGATAAATCTGTGCCGGGACCGAGGATTGAACCCCGGCCGCCAGCACAGAAGTCTGACACCTTACCCCTAGACTGCCAGGTCACCACGAATTTATTACAGCTTGTTATATACATTATATGCAAATACTTGTTTAATACAACTATTTTCACATCTATTGCACGTAAGTATATATTATAGCTTGATAGGCGTTATTTTCAAACACTTTAGTGAGTCACAAATCTCCCAGTATATTTTGCCAACAACATTTGTGAGAGCTTCTTAATATCATTACAATCTGTACATGAAGGTCTGTATTCAAATTAAAAAAATTAAAGTTTTTAAGGGAATATGAGTTTTAGAATATTTACAAATAATTAACAAACCCAAATTTTACTATATATTGGCCAAATAAATACTAAAGATGATTTTAATGGAGCTACTTGATTCTTTTTTTTAGAATCTATATATATATTTAATTGATTCATTTTCTAATTATTTCAATTCTGATTAAATTAAGTATTGTGAGGTTTAAAAAAAGTTTCAGTTTAATTCATATTCCAAATCTATGTTTATTTAGACTAAAACTACATAATATGGTAGAGTTTTTTTTAAGTGATCAAATGTTAATCAAAGTTTATATTTATAATTTTGATTTATATAGTTAAACTAAATAAAGTCAAACAGTATAAAACTCTCCAAAATGTTGTGTCCAAAATATAAAAATAGAAGGGGTCATTCAACCTTTCCCCGTGTTTGTTTCCTCAAAGCTATTTTAACTCTTTATAATTATATGTGACATATTATTAATCAATGGTTTATATAAGATTAAAATAATATGATTCTGGTTTCATAAAAATCATTAAAATCCAAATGTTACTTAATATTTTATGCTCACAAATGCTCTCTGTAAAAAAATCCCTTCGGGAATAGAAATAAATAATTCAAACAGAGCTCGTAATATCAATGACGTAACAACAACAAAAAATGTTTTCATGAATGTATCGGAAATAAAGCCGCTATTCACAAAGTTTTACTAATGTCATGGGATTCAACTGTCTGGCTTTATAGATATTTCCTTTGGGCAATGAAATACATCCAAACGGGGTAAAAAAAGAAGAGTTGAAAGCAGTAGAGTGCTTTATTCAGATGAGTAAATCAAAACAAATCCTGACATATTTATAATTGCTCATTCCCAAGTTGAATATCTGTCAACGTGCCAAGTTGAATATCAGTTATTTTAATACTATTCCACTCTTTGTTAGGAAGTTATACCAAAATGCACAAAATATGAATATATTTCCTTTATGATCTTACAAATTTGTATCAGTAGGTATCCAATAGAGTAAATACCTAACCTTGTGTAGTGTTTTAAGAGTTTAAAAATTTCATAGTTAACATTTTATAGATACAATTATTGTCTGTCATGTATCGTTTAATACAAGACCTCACACTATATTTCCAATACTTTTCTTCCTAAATACATTTTTTTCGTAATAAATCCAACCCAGTACCTGAAATTATCTATCTGGATTACATATGATGTTTGATCTTGCCTTGACTGAGTGCTATAGAAGACAAACTTGAAATTTAAGGAATTCCTAGTGAGATTCCAGATTCCAGTCTAATTTATAATCATTGTGCTGTAGGTTGAGTAATTAGTGGGATGTCCTAAGTTAAGCTAGTTTGTAAATCTTAAACTAATAAGCCTTACTTGCATCAATGGTCACGCGGTAAGGTGTCAATTTCACGACATGCGGGATTTATGTGGGACGGGGAGGTCGATAATCTAATATAGGTCGAGTGCATTTAGGGTTAACTTCCACTTGTAATATTTCACTGTGGTTTCCCCATCTCTTCTTCGTGCTAATATTGGTGCAGTTCCTTTATCTTATCTACTATGAACTTAGACATTAATAATAATGCCACACTGCTAAATAGGCTGGCGGGCATGAGCTCTTAATGTCGGTTACCGCATGACTTAAGGTGTCACTCTCGTATTAGACTAGACTTCCGATGACAATAATATTGGCTTCCGAATCCGGGTCGGGTGTACTGAAGGTGGTTTTTACTAAATGTTTTTCCACTCTCATTCCACTCAAATGTGGATGCACTTCCTCTTCAATTCAGCCTTCCCCATCCCTAGCTCATTAGCGTAATTAGTATATATGCGTATAACCTGAACAGTTAGTAAGACGTGAAAAAAATCAAAAAATAGGAAAAAAATCAAATGTTAAGCCCATTTAGTCTGGTTTACCAGTGATTTGCAGGGCCAGATCCAAACCACGTCCTGGTGTAATGAGGGTGATTAATCCCTTAATAGTTTTACAGTTTCACTCCATGAAGATGCAGGTGAATCTTCAATGCGTAATACCGCTATAATTTATTCAACATTAGCGTTATGTGCGTAAGCTATAAAGATGCGGGAGAAATTAACGTTATTTTTAAAATACATTTTTTTGTTTCACACATTATTATATTTTAAATTGAATTTATGTTTGTCTAAATTTAAAATCCAAAAAGTATAATATATTTTCCCTCTTCATATCTTAGTAATGGTATGTAGGTGACAGTTTTAAAAATTGTATAATTTATTATAGTACAATCTATCTGAGAAATAATGGCGTTTTCAATACATATTCTTATAAATAATTAACGATTCCCGTAATATCGTTCCAACTACTCGTATATTTACCTTCAGTTGATACTGTGTGCGTGTGTAAACGGAATAAACTCCTCATTCCCTCGCCAGAGCGGAACTCTGCATCACGCCTTGCTAGCATGTTGTCAGTGTGGTCTAACATTCAGGACAACACATACGGCAAAAAGTACAACGATTTCTTGAGGTTGGAACGGAATACAAGCTATTTTATGCATTGGTTTGTCCAAAAATAATTCTTTTTCTTCACCTAGGTTTGGGCTAAAAACAAATTATTTAAGTAAATTTAAACGTATAGCGCACATAGCTTGAATAAAGCCGAGAGTCCCTTAAGTGAATTTCACTGAGAAGACAGACTTTATTCCAATGTGCACTATACATTTAATTGTATTTATATAAAGATTCATATTCTCTTCAGGACAAATTATTGTTTCTATTTTAATTTTATATATATATATATATATATATATATATATTATATAATATATATGTATATATATATTTTAATTATATATATATATATATAATTAAAATAGAAACAATAATTTGTCCTGAAGAGAATATGAATCTTTATATAAATATATATATATATATATAACCAATTTACATAAGAAAATGCAAAAATTTGTTATCAAAATTTACACTAAAAAATCGCTTAAAGCCTTATATAAACGCCAATGAAATAAATTACAATGTTGATCTATAGCTGTTTTTTTAATAATGTTGAAGGTGACCTGGTGGTCTAGGGGTAAGGTGTCAGACTTCTGTGCTGGAGGCTGGGGTTCAATCCTCGGTCCCGGCATAGATTTATCTGATTTCCAAACCCTTCCTACACCTCTGACAAGACATCTTGTGAATGTGGTGAATGCCAGGCCACCACCGTGGTTCGGATTCCACGTTAAACTGTAGGTCCTTCATTTCATCTCACAATCACCCTACCATTACACATTAGCGTAAGTGCGTATAACCTGAACGGGTAGTAAGACGCGATAATAATAATTATAATAATAATTATTATTATTATTATTTAAAGCAAATAATAATAAAATCTACAAATATAGATTATTAAGAAGGAAATATGTTTAAACATTATAACAATTATTATGTAAATTATTTTTAGCTATTCAATCAATTCTACAAAAGAGATGGAATTATTTAGATTTCGAACATTCTAACTTTAACTCCACTCTATAGTATAGCTAGTTATGTTTAATTCTAAATCGAAATTTTACCACTAAGTCATATTAACACGTTATATATGTGGTATTATTAAAAGATTTTATCTAAAGCACGTGATCAAAAAATAAAATATTATAAGATCTTTATTTATTATTAATTATTAAAATAGTAATAATTAAAAAGATAAAATAAATTTAAATCTAAGCAATGTTTGTGTAACAAGGTGAGAGGCACGCAAATTAAATTTGTATAGTTTCATTAACGCCTATTTTCACCCTTTTAATACTTAATGTGATTGTCTTAAGTATTTATTATAATTATCATCTATTAATCATTTAATAATTTACCAATAACAATATTTTAACTATTTTACAATCACTCTGAGTTTCATGGTAGCTAAAAGATTACTAAAAAATTATAAATTAAATTTATCCTAGTTGAGGTTTTTCTAAGAACAAAAATAAGCTAATTTAGTCATTTACAAAACCTGTTCTTCAGCAAAGCAGCCCCTTGAAAGCAGTTTTCCCCGTTAGTTACAATCATTCATTGTCATGTGTATCTGCCCGTTCACAAAACAACTCTCTACTTCCCACCATCCATTCTATTTCAACATACAATTCACCGACTCATCAATCAAATCACAATATGTTTCCTTTCTTTCTTTCTTTTAAAAAACAAAAAAACCATTTGACTATTTAGTTTAGTTTCAATAAAAGCGCAATTAATGAGGAAAGTGAGGGTTTGTTCGGAACACGCGACCATCTAATCATTCGCCGCTCACACAGAACCGTCGCTGTAGTCCCATTATTTATTATGACAATGATTAATCACAGGCGTCAACAGCGGGAAGCTTCTTTTGTTCCACGGATGAACTCCGATAAGCACCTCTTTGCGATTCTCAACAAAGGTCCACTATAAACCAAACTATCAAATTTCCAAATGCTTCCAGGGAGTTTTTTTAGTCGTTATTTTTCCTCAAATTACAGTGCCTGAAAATAAATGGATACCATGTATGCCCTTGTTAGATCAGAAATTTCAAATTATAGCTCCAAAGAAAAGCGGAATGTCTGGAGTGTGTTTCATATTCATATCAATAAGCCTAAGGTTTGTATTCAAGAACATCATTAAGTGGCTGTCAAGTGGACACTAGCGTGGGTTTGTTTGCGTCATAATAGGTTAAAAGGTGGAGCAATAGTGTTCCACTAATCGATCCACTAAGCATTAACTAACGTTCTTGCACACCACCCTAAGTCAGTGGAACATTCAGGGAAGGAGGAAATTTGGGCATTTGTTAACTTTTCCACAAGATCATAATTCATTTTAATAAAAGTTTAAGGGTGGTATGCAAGAACGTATAGTGAATGCTTTGGTTCCCTGCACACAGCACAGTTTTTTTTTCCCCCCGTGGCCGGACATGGCACGGTCCCGTGAGTTCCATCGACCATTAGTTGGAATGGAGCTTTACATATGTCAGAGTCCCGTACACAACTGCCATTGCAATCACGGCGCCCCACTGGACTAGTCCGGTGTCGTGGTCGTATCTGGTCGCAGTAGGGCCCTGTGTCGAGTGCCAAACTACAAGTACGATGAAATTGCATCCCTCATTTTCAAGTTCCACTGAACCAAGTTGCCTCTTTTACGTTGTAATAGTACATCAAACAACGATTTGGATAGCCCAAAATAATTGAAGAATTTTGCATCGTTCCCTCGTAAGTCTGTGAACAATGTCACAAATGCTTCCACTCTGTCTCACCCTACATTCAAAGGATGAACCCAACAAATTCTAATTTTCTTTCCCTTAGTAAATATAATAAATACAAAGTAATTGCCTTCTGCGATCCATCGTACTTACTGTCTGGAATTAACTGATGTCATTTGGTGACTTGAAAGCTTGCCTTGACGTTACCACGCCATGTGTACCACGGCAGCTTGCCGTAGTCTACACGGTGCAACGGCCACGGCAAAAAAAACTGTGCTGTGGGCAAGAAGCCAAGTGATCCGATAACTTGGTCCAGAGTACTATATCACTCAAACCTTTTAACCTATGATGACGCAAACAAACACACGCTAGTGTGCACAAAGCATCCACTTATTCTAGTTCTTGCATACGGCCCTAAGTATTTGGGGACAACTAAAATAAAGAACAATGGAGATGTGCTAAAAGCATATGTTAGTAACAGCTCAGTAATCAAATGGTTTACCATTATGCAATAAAAGCTCATAAAAAATTTAAAATTGGAAAAGAAATGCATAAATAGTATTTAATTAAAGGTAGTTGAAAAATAGCACTTGGACAAGAGAATCAAATACGGGACCTTTGCTTAGGGAGCCATGGTTTAAGTTGTCTCGTAATAAGTCTCTATGATTCATGGCAGAGTACAAAATGGACGTGTGTAATTATTGAGTGCTTGAAAATATATTCAAAGCACCACCACCGATGATTTTGGGGGTCATAAATGTTACTTCAAGTCGCCGGTGAATGCTCTTCAATTAAATTTCCAAACATACGACGAATTCAAAAGTCCATAATATTTTATATATATATTATATATATATAATATATTTAGAGTAGGTGTGTCAAACTCATGTGATCATTTTAACGGTTACAATAAACATCCTAAATGTAATTTCAAGTAGTTACTAGGGCATCCCCAGCTATGTGTGGTTCGAACACATGACCCGGTGAATGGATGCTATTAGGTGGTGGGAGGGTTTTGGTCAGTGCGTACACACGTAGACACAATTGTTTAATAGTCGTGGGCTGTAATATACTACAGTGAATGTGTTTGTTTTGTTGGACCTATAGATGTTAAATAGGTAAGATTGTACATCGAGAATATTCCGATTAGGATCGGCAGTGAATAGTCTAGTCAAAGTATGGTTCGTATTAAAGATACAAAGTTCAAAGTTTTAAATAGAAATAGGGCCGGGCCATTGAGTGTTCCACACAGGGTGTGTTCTGAGAAGTTGCCTAATGCCATGCGTGTAATGGGGTTCTGACTATCATATGTGTATATTTAATAAAGAGTACAAGGTTGTGTCATCTGATGTGATTCATTATCTAGAGAGATGAGCTTTATTATTATAAAGGTGACTCAATAGAACCCTTGACAACAAGTGAGACGGCACAGCGTCTCCTACGGACCTGGAGATAAAAGGGTCCGTTTACCCTCCCCCTACCAAAAAAGTAAAAAACTAACAGTTAAGACCCATGCATAAGGACCACATTGAAAATTGAAAATAATGAAGGGGCCTCATTTTAAAAAGCACAATAAAAATGCAAATATAAATAAATTAATCATGGATTTAATATAAAACGAAGATTATATTTAAAAATATAATACAAACTGTACCCCTTAATTTTTACCAGAAATATTGAAACTTTTATTTTCCTTAATTGTATAAAGTGCTGGGCTTTAAACAGTGCCCAAAAATATCAACATTTTGAGTGTTTGTTGTTTGTTCCTTTAATTAGATAAAAAACTGCTGTTTACACACTTATATGCTGCCAAACACTGCACACATTTGGTACACAAATTTAACAATTTATTTGAAATTTATGTTTGGTGAGCAAAGAGTAAGATTTTTCATACCAGCCTGACTTACTAGATTTCCCTAAATAAGGCTACATGGGTCCAGCAGGTCCAAGGTTTGACATCCCTGTTTTATAGTATGTGAAGAATGACCCTGAGTAAAAGAATATTCTTGGATAGCTCAGCTGTAAAGAGCATTGGCAAGCTAAGGGAAAGGTCTTGGGTATAAATTCACGTTTTATGGTGTATTTTTAAAAACTTTGAAAAACTAGATTAAAGTAACAACCCCAATTCACAGTTATATCCATAGCCAAGTAATCTTTCACCTATTTTATATAAATGATATCTTAAATATATCCCCCTCCCTCTCCCTTGAAGTTAATTCCTGGGTGCGCGGCCTCAAGTTCCCCGGCCCACTTCACTGAATTTTTTGTTATATATACTATCATACACTACAAATTGCGGATGGTTTTTCTTACAAAGCTCGCAATATCAGTGAAATGGTGTTGTGTTTTTTCCAGGGTAAGCAGATTTGCTCTAAACTGTACTTGTAAATTTATACCATAACTCAATAAAATACTGAATGGCAGGATATATTCGAATGTGAAGTGTGATGATCAGAGCCGATGTGTTGTTGGTAAAATAAGTGTGGGCCGGGGAAGAACACATCGGATATAGTTTTAACAAACTCTGCTTTTCCTGACAACACTTCACGACACAAAACCACCCGCAAAAGTATTAAAATGATCGAAGAGTGCCTAGAATGTATATCATCTATGAGTGTTTATTGTGCCAGACATTGTTGACATTAATTTTACGAAGAAATTATGTAAAACGTATTTTTTAATTTAAATATATATATATATATCTAGTATGCAAAGCAAATAAAAAAAAAATCTGAATTTTTAAGACACTTATGAATTTAAACAAAATTAGCATCACATCCTACAATCCGTTCGGGTTATACATAGGCACTAATTTATGCTAATGTTCTAGGGATAGGTAAAATTTAATTTTAAGAAAGTGTAACTCCATTTGCGTGGAGAAAAATTTGATAACTATTTCAAAAAACTCCCTTCAGTTCACGCAAACTGGATTGAAGCCCTTATCTTCCCATCATCGGGGCCAGCAAAAAAAGATATTTTATTTATTACAGATTTATTTTTAAAATGTTTTGATTTTTGATTTAAAAAGATTGAAGAAAGAATCAAATAGGCCTATATTATCTTACACTAGGAACAGACTGTCGTGTATAGCCTACATCATAGGTAATCAAGCCACCAAATACAGATGTTATTGTTGCCATGGGTTATTCAAATTATTTTTTAGATTAAATAAGGGATCTCACACTTTGCATACTTCATTATTAGAGATTTTGGAGCTAAAGTTGATTGAGACTGTAGTGAGTGCTGCTAACTTACGGTAAGTCATTTGCTTCCTTTTATATGTAAAACATGTTTTAACGAATCAAAAGCAGAGTCTTTTTGAAAGCTACATATTTATGACTTCATCAAGGGCTATATTAATTAATTATAGATATTCCTCAGATTATGATGATACCATTAAGAGCCTTGTATATCCGTAAACAAATAGCAATGTTAGTTAAGATGAATATAATAATAATAATAATATTATTATTATTATTATTATTATTAACACCGCGTCTTACTACCCGTTCGGGTTATACGCTTTAAGTACTAATTACGTTGATGGATTAGGAATTGGGAAGGTTGAATTAGAGGAAGTGAACCCGAATTTGCGTGGAGGGAGAATGGAAAACCATTTAGGTAAAACCACCCCAAGTTCACCCGACCGAGATTCGAAACTCGATCTCCCCGTCCTCAGCAGTCGAGCACAACATGACAAGCGCGTTAGCCAACTACGCCACCGAGGCGGGTAAGATGAATATTGTAAATTATGTTTGTTTTTTATTTTTTACTTGGTCTTGGTACCCATTCAGGCTATCAGTACACATCAATTATGCGAATAGCGTAGGAATGAGTAAGATAATTTTAGAGAAAATATACCCGTTTTGTGTGGGGAAGAGTGGAAAACAATAAAAGAAAAACCAGCCTCAGTACATCAAAACTGGATTCAAATCCCGATCTCCTCGTGACTAACAATAATGTCCAACACAAGAGTGACGCGTTAGAAAGTGCGACCACCGATGCGAGTTATGAAGTTCTTGCTCCAGTAAAAAGTGTATCGTACATTTAATATGCTGTTCAGACGTAGAGATGGTAACAATTTAAATATATATATCTTTACAGTATTATCTTTGTTTCAGTGATTTTTTTATAAAAATTTCTGGACTGCATGAGTTTATGAGAGTCTTGGAGTAGCAAGGTCCCAATTTAGTCGTGCTCTCCACCATCTTAGCCTTTTTTATATCACGTTTTACTACCTAAACAGGTTATTAGAATTTTAACTACACTAATAGAGTAAGAATGAGGATGGCAGAGCTTAGAGAAAACACATTGCACCGTCTAAAGGAGTCATTAAGAAAAAAGTTTAACCCCACCCACTTAGCCAAGAATCGAACCTTGACCTTTTCATTGGCAAATTAACCATACGAGTTTAACTTTTAGTCAACGTGTCCACTGTTGCGTGTCAAAGAACAGCTTTAATCCAATTTTCATAGTGAAATTACTATATCTACTTGCACGTATTCATACGTCAGGCTATGTTATCTACAGCTGTCACTATTGAGAGATATTATCAATATTTATAAAATAATACTAATATTGTAGAAGAATAGACATTATCGATTCTGTCAGCAATGGTTTTTCTAAAGGTTTCTTTCTATTAATGTGCGTCTATATTAATTTTACCGAAAAATCATAAAATATGACACTGTGTAGCATTTGAAGACATTTTACAGAAAGCCGGGTATGTTTTGAGCAGTGTGTGAAATAAGGAGTAAGGAGATAAAGATAACCTAGAGTAAGCAAATGAAAATTGACAAAGATATTGTCGTCCTATATGGGCTTGGGGTAAAGTTCCCACTTCAGGACCTGATATTCGTTGGTTCAAATCCAGCTGGGGTGGACAGATTTTTCTTGAGGAATAAGAAATCCGTAGTACAACTTCCTTTGAAGGTGAAGTAAGGCCGTCTGCCTTTAGTATCGCATAATATCCCTACGAAATAATGTCACACACTCTTGGTGAGAAAAGTTATGTAACACAGGTTGGAAGGGAGGGGATAGGCTAAATGTCTACATCGTGTTACATGAGGGGGTAGGTGGAGTTAAAAAGGTAAGAAAAAATCTTTACGTGATTTATGGATGAGACCCGAAACTAAAAAAGCCTTTAGCCTCAGGTATGGTAAAAAAAACACTGTCGAAAGAACGGTATCAGAAAGTGTGACTAAAACTACTTTCATACATTCATGCGTCAAGTCAGATGCTCTTCAAGTGGCACTTTTAATGAGAAAAATATTACCAATTATAAAGAAAAATGTTATCAAAATTAATCGAACTCTTTTTTATCCAAACAACTCTTCCCATATTATTACATTATTAGCTTGCCTGTTGGAGGAAAGCTATAGGAAATACCTACAAGTATACAGTACCAGCTAGGGAACTGTACAATGGCCCAACCTTTCTTTTACCCTCGTAGGCTTATTAGAATTTATTTTGCTTGGTGTTATTCCTTCTCTCTTTCCAATGCAACTCCATTACCTTCTTAAGTGCTAAATGTAATGTGCGTTGAATGTATACACTCAAAGAACAAACTCTCAAATAAACAACATTATATTCGTTTGAATTAACTTTTAATATTAGTTCCATATCTTACCACTAGAAAGCCCTATAATAAGTTGGTGGTACTGAATGAGAAGGAGGGGGTTGGAGGGAGGGGGTGCGAAAAGTTCCCGATAGTTTAGTTTCGTCTTTTCCTTCAAGGAACTACGTTGTTTCGGAGGTAGAAAAAAAGGAAAATTAAAAAAGGAGCTTAGTGAAAGTCAGAGAAACATTTACCAGGGTTGGAAAACACTAGCGATCCTAGGTCATTATTAAGAGCATTCATCATAGTAGGCCCAACTAAGCTCTCGGCTCACGCGAGGTGAAAAGAAAGGACCAAGATATATCAGAAGTGCAGTGCATTAGTATTTGAATGATTACTCGAAATTTTCTGCAGTGACAATGGGGGACAAAGTGACAAATTTTCTTGTTAATAACTACTGTATGTCTCTATTATGACAGAATGAAGATGTGTGCACAGTGCATATCTGTGAAGGCCTGCTAAAATGGTCAAAAATCAGCCTTTTCAATGTAGTTTATTCGTTAATCATTTAATAATATTATTATTATTATCATCATTTAATATTTCAACGACGTTCTGTATTAGTAACTTCTATTATCTCTATGTATTTATTAATATTTAGTCTGAAACTATCCACGTGCAATAAGGTTCGTGTAAATATACTATTTCTAGATGATTTGACCACAGAGTTGATGAGCATGTCGTGACCCATCTTAGTTAAAAAATAAACACTTTTGTTCATTAGATTGTCGACTTATTGGTTGACATATACACAGATTTAACGGAAAGTGGTTACATTAAATGAGTAGAAATCAACCTAAGTAATTGTTATATGAACAGTAGACCTCGCTCTCTCTATTTTATTTAAGCATCGCGTACTAATTACGCTAATGGGTTAGAGTTGACGAAGGTTGAATTTAGAGAAAGTGTACGCACATTTGTGTGGAGAGAGATAGGGAAACCAATAAGTAGAAACCACCTTCAGTACACTCAGCCGAGATAGATCCACGATCTCCCCGTCATCGATATTCTAGTATATTGCGAGAGTAGCACCTTAGACCATGCGGTCGCTGAAGCGGGTCTCCCTCTATTCAAAAACTGTTAAGATCATTATGTTAAGAATAATGTCCTGTTATTATCATTATACAGTCTTAAGATTTCTCTTTGGATGTCAAGTTGAATTACCTCCTATAATTATTAATCCTTGGATTTGAAGTTGATATTTTCCCGTGGTTATAAAGTTATATTATAAGCAAATTAAATTGATACTATATTCAATAATACATTATATTAATGAGAATAACCAATATTCACGTTGTTTAAGACGGCTCACCATTGATGTTAAAATTTAAAAGAAACTCACTCTAGGAGTTCAATTGATAGCTTAACATTTTAGTATCAAATCAATTGAGATGAGCAATTCGTACTAAACGAAAAACCTTTTGAGTAGCCACTAGTTTAAACGAATAACCTGATTGAAGAACCATGTATGTATATCCATCCTTCAGCCTAGGCTCAAAGAGCGTCCCTGCCAAATTTCTATAAAAATTGGTATACCCGTTTGTCAGTTATCCCGAACGATCAGACAGACAGATTTTTGAATAGCCACTATCTTAAAGTTGATAATCAGAGCGAAAAACTTTGGACATACTTTGTCCGATCTAGGTCCAAAGAATTCCCTGCCACATTTCTTTAAAATTAGTCAACGTATTTTGACAGCTCTCACAGAATAAAGATCCTGACATGAAAACATACAGACAATATACCATATGGTCAAAATAAAACAATATTGCCAAGCTCTGTCAATAATATTTGAATTGCATGTACCCACCCTGATAATTTATAGAACCACCTCTGGTGTAGTCAACTGATATTTGAACATCTACCTGGTGATCCAGTCGATTGAGAACTTCGCTGTGAATTTACACGTTTGCTGTAAAACTAAATGAGAACAGAAACGTGGCCACGTGATGAGCTCGGAACAAATCAGCGCAATATGCGTTGTCTATTCGGCGTAACTCTTGAAAAGTTGTTCGAATTTTGATTGTAAGGGACATCATATGCTTTTGGAAACCCAGTACAATTTTTAAAACTAGCCATCTCAATCACTGTGCATGCAACGACAAAGCGAGATGAAATAGGCGGAAGCGTCTACTGCTGTGTGAAGATTTAAAATAACTCGTTAAATGGAAATCATGTGTATGGTTATTGTTCTTGCTTGATTTATTTCACTACACAATACAAGCCTTGACAAATAAATAGAATTTTTTTAAATCCAACAGACAGTAATGTTAAAGAACTGTTTATCCATCCGAAAATAAAACCTGTTGATACTCAACTGTTTATCGTTAGAGTTGCAGAGCACCATGGGTCGACATACATTTCAGCCTGCATTGCAATCGTTGCATCAATCACGTAATTTCTGCTTTCAATTTCCAACAAACGTGTGAATCTAGCCTAGACCATGTGATCACGCTCGCGAGTGATTAAATTTCTAGATAATGTTTTTGTTTCAATGAAAGACTATAAAACATTTGAGTGCTTATTTTAAAACTAAAGTGAAAAAATAGGGTTTTTCCAGCGTACTATTTTGTAAAAAACAAAAACTAAATTATGATTTGGTGCGTCATATTCATTGCATAATTTAAAATAACCACAATATTCTATATTAAAAATACACAACATATAGTACTAATTTAAACATAAATGACTGTACATCATAACATATAAAAATAAATTTGGGACAATTAGAGGTGGTGAAAATTTAGTAATATAAATTCATAAATTGATATGTTCTAAATGGAACCACGAGGTGATACCTCAAGAATGAAAGGAAGGTATTATAATATCCATTTTCAAAAAAGAATATAAAAAATAGGGTAATGACTATAGAGCTATCTCACTACTACCAACATGCTATAAAATTCTAACACTATTTTAATGATATGGATGCCATATGTAAAGGAAATGATTGGAGATCATCAGTGGGGATCTCTACGAAATGGACAACGGATTAAATTTTTAAGACTAGGCAAAAATTAGTAAGCTTTTTGTTAATTTAAAGTGTTTAGCGTAGAGTAACCGAATAATTTCTTTAAAAAAAGGGTATTTTAAGATATAGATTGTTGCCTATCCCATTTAAAGTCGATTCCATTTTGTTTGTATAGCTTCCCTTCACGTATTTTCTCTCTTTAGTTTTTCATTTTATTACACTTCCTTTTTATTACCCACTCGTGTTTCTCTTTCCAATCTCTTTGACTCTCTTCGTGCCAATAACTTATCCAATATCCTCCGTATCAGCCGAGCTGTAAGAGGCGGCAAGAAAACAGACTATTTTTTTTCCGAGAATAGACGTGGCTCACCCAGAAATAAAAACACTTATCTCTTATAAGAGTGTGTATTTTCATCAATAGCTGCCACTTTTCGTGCCGAGAACATAAAGCTCATCCGAATGACAACAGTTCTTAGATTAATAGATAATTGTAATTATTATGACGCAACAAATCATCAGCTAGTTTTCTTGCTTTACAAAATAGTTGACTGGAAAAACCTTATTTTCACACTTTATCTTTAAAATAAGTGTTAAATTGGTTTATTTTCTCTCGTTGAAACAGAAACATTGTCTATGAATTTAATCACTCACAAACGTGGTCCCGTGATCTAGGCTATATTCACACATTCTCTGGAAATATAAAGCAGAGTTGGCGTGAGTGGCGCAGCTATCCCATGCTGGCAAATATGTATGTTACTTTGCAACTAAAACTACAAACAGCTGATTATCAGATCAAAAAGAGTGAATGATTCTGTATGCCTCAATATATAAAGAAAGGAAGGCCTTGATACTTACTATCCAGAGGAGGGCCAATAGTTTATGCATTTCTTAAAACCACGAAAAAGCTCATTGTTGCTATTCAGAATAGGGCCTGTAAATAGGTCTTTATATTTTCTTTAGATTTAAAAGAAAGCCCTTGCTATTATTAAGAAAAAGGCTAATTAGTTATTCTCCTAGACTCGATATCAATAACACGGTATTTTCTACCATTCAGAGTACCGCCAAATGTAATAACCAACTGGTTCTCCCTTTACCCCTCTCTTTCTCTCTCTCTCTCTCTCTCCCGCGCCAATCCCCATCCAATGACCAGGTCTAAGGAAGGAGTTGTGTGATTTGTTTACATGTTTAATTAGAGCTAGATATTATGCCCTTCATTTACCCCGTAAGGTAGCAAGCATACATTGAATTATTCAACTATGGTATAGTTTATAAAATAGGGCCATAGGTAAATTCGTCAAGGTAATAATGCTACCTTTCAAGGTATATAATAGTCAAAGTATTTTAGGAGAGATAGAAAGATCTGGAATAAAATATATTCTAGAGTACTGCTGGTGAGGTGACGTAACTAAACGGACGAATTAGGTCTTCTTTCACTAATTTTTATTCTATATATCTATAGCCACATCGCATAGAATGATAGGTCAAGGATTAAATAGTTGAATATGCAGATAATATTGTATAAGTGTTACTTATACGTAATATATCAAAAAGACAAACAAAATGGTTTAGTAAGTAAAAACGGAATCCTAAGTTTTTTATTGAAAATATTTTATCTTCCTTATATCTTTTTGATTTACAAACATTAATTGTATATTTATATATAGTTTTATAGTAAGTTTTATATATTACAATTTTGTGTATTTCCAGATTTTTTAATCCTTCTCAAATTAAATGTGGAAAGTGAAGAAAATCTGCTGAAGCTTCCTCTAAAACAAAATCTATTACCAAAATTGCTTATAAGGTTTTTCACCCCAGTTAATTTAAATAAACATTTAATATATTTATTTTAATATAAGTGGACAAACGTGGCTGCC
Source organism: Timema cristinae (assembly GCA_039000515.1). Classification (NCBI taxonomy): domain Eukaryota; kingdom Metazoa; phylum Arthropoda; class Insecta; order Phasmatodea; family Timematidae; genus Timema; species Timema cristinae. The sequence continues at coordinate 53,528,452 of JBCFYV010000012.1, forward strand.
TACTTGGTCTCGTTGTCTACCAGAAGCATGCGTTGAATCTCTTCCCTAAGCCACAAAGGAGATTAAAACTGACTACATCAACTAGTCACAGCGCTGAACGGGTAATCATGAGTCGCTAACATTACCTTACTACTGTACATTTCTATCCAATTCTGAAGAAGCATCCATGTCAGTGAAAGGGAAGTAAGCCAGTCACCGCCGAGCTTGGACAACCTCATGGAGATCAAGGCAACATAAGACTGCTTAGACGATACAATTGGGCCAACTTTGATTATTTACTCTCCAACTATGAGGTAAGTAAAAGAGAATGGTAATTTCGTTTTGTAGTGGCGGCAAGTTTAAACCAAAAGGAGTTTATAAATGGGGTTTCTAATTAAATGTAAAATTATATGAGTCATTTTACTGCAATTTAAAATATTAACTTTATATAATAAAATTATTAAAAGCATCCTATCAGTCGTCATTCCACCGGAGAGAATGTCAATTTTTTAATCGTTCTTCGACTTATAAAGCAAAGAGGAAGAAGAGAAAACTAATAAAGGAAAGGGGACAGTTGTTGAATTGAAAATGGGCTTAGTTTTTTTTGTGCGCGTGATGCCAGCCAATTTTAAAAGAGTGCTGTATTTTTCAACAACTACTTGCATATGTTTATATAAAAAAATCTGCTTGAGCTTCTACTTCAACTAGAAGTAATTTTTCACCTTTCAACAATATCTAACAAAACTTTAAATATTAAAATGAAATGAGCAATTATTTTTTTGTATGTTGTTTTCAACCAGATCTGAAAATGGGTGGGATTAGAAGTGGTTTTCCTCTACAAACACACTGGTTTTATTTCCTTTCCAAATTTCAACAACTATTTCAAAACATAGCTTTAACTTAGGACTTCCAAGTCTAATTTATTTATATGATCAAATTAGATGGTGATGAAAACATTTCATTTTATTAGCTTGCAAATTATATGGGTATAATCGGAAAATACATGGGTGACCAAAAGCAACACTCATTCATTCAAATTTCCTTGCAAAAATTTTTAACATTCCTTTTATGATTTTCTTTCACTAATAGTTTAAACTTTTGCTAAATATAATAGTAAGGAACAATACATTTTGTTATATATATATATATATATATAGTGTGTGTGTGTGTGTGTGTTGTAATTAAATTTCAAATCACATATAAAACCACTTAAATATTATATTATTAAATGTATAAAATTATGTTTTCAAGTTTTGTTATTTTAATTTCATTATTGTTGATAATCATGTTTTAATTTTTGCCCTGTATCTATCTAACACGTCTCTAGGTAGGAAAAATCATGACACATGTTTAAAATAATTACAATATAATATAAAACACAAAGATTTTTTTATTTATTCTCAAAGTAGTGCACATTGTAAAAACATTGTTTAGAAGTGTCTGGTTCCCAACTTATGAATATTGTTCTCCTTGTACTACTTATTATCCATGGTGTAACTTTCTACATCATCCCGCAGTATGATAAGAGTAGTACACAGGTAGAAAAAACGTATTTTGGGAATTAATTTTCATAATTTCATTTTAAGAGTATCTTAATTAGGTCAATTTTTTTTTATGATTTACTCATGTTATTGCTTGCCGACTGACTAACCAAGCAAATATTAGAGTTGTATATTTAGTCATGAATTGGATTCTCAGGGTGTATAGCGCATGATGTTTAAGAGCTTCTTGCAATGGCGACTAGGGGGGGAGACATTTTTGGGGAACTGTTTGTATATTACATTTTTTTTTTATTTGTGGGTTTAGTGTTGGTTTTTTTTACCCACGTTGTCCAGTGGTTTCTTGTACCCTTATATTAAGCCATTTAGAGTCAAAGTGTACTAATTAAATAAAAATATTTATTAAGATATCATTAAAGTAAATTTCTTAGTAAATATACTTTAATAACAACTGTGTTCTTATATTCAAATTAAAAATAACACTTTTAACCAAATCATATTTTATGTAAAAGGCATGAAACATTTAAGTATTTGACTAAAAAACCATGTTAAGGTTTATTTTACTTATTCTGTTTTGGGAATACTGTATGTACTACTTACTGTATGTGGGTATCAATTTTAATATTATCTTTCTTTTACATTCTTTATATAATCGTTCTTGATCTGGTCAAAAGTTACTCATGTCCAGAGAAGATTGAAAATCACGGATCACTTGCACTCGGTGACAGAGTTATGAATTATCCGAGGGTCTTACTTTCACCTACTTTTAAAGATATATATATATATAGATTAGATAGATAGATAATAGATAGATAGATAGATAGATATAGATAGATATATAGTCAAATTTCCATTGAGAGAGCCTTTTTTTCTAAATACAAACATACTTTTTTAGGCTAAGCAATTATACCATTTTGCTATAGTGTAAGGATCATTGACATTGTCTAGTTATCGACCATATCTGTCAAAAGTGACAGCTGTATATAGCATGTCCTGACGTATGAAAACATAAAAGTAGATCAGTAACTTTCCAATACCCTGATTTTTATTGAAAGCCCACTTTCAAACGACAAACTTTGATCGAAAGTTACTCAAATCCGGCATCCTAAAAATATTTCTTAAATGATTTATTGAATTCACCTAAGAGTTATCAAGAGATTCCAAATATAAGTCTTTATGGATTACTATATAATTTATCTTTGAATTATAAATAAAACGGACTAAGAATGTAACTGGAATTTAAATTTTTTTGGTAGTTGTGGTAACATGAGTTTACAGTTCTAAAATATGTGCTTCCTATGAAAATCAGATCGTAGTTATCAGATAAAGCTCTTTTTATGAGAGTTAGACTGTAAATATGTATACCGTGAATATAATTCTAAACCTCATGCTTAACTATTTGTAGAGTATATAGTTTAAAAAATATATTAGTCAATTTGAACAGGAGGCTTCAAGTATTATATTGATAGCTAAAGTGCATGCATAAATAGATCCAAAAAGTTCTCCTTTTTATAAGAAAACAATTAAATTGTTATGTAATAAATTTGTATAAGTATTTAAATCATTATAGTTTGTTGTTAACTTTAACATAATCAAAGTTTAGTAAAAAAAATAGCAAACACATTAAAGTGAAAATAAATTAAATTTAATAATTAGCATGATACAATCGTACAAATTTTATTATACAATAATATAGTAAAAATTTAATTAAAGCTGGGTTGAATCCTATACATCTCGAATTCGAATCTAAATTTTCTTTCGACCCTCGAATCCAAATTCTAATCCTTGAATCTTTAAAAATGTACAATTTTAATTATTAAGTGAAAATATTTAAGATTCAACTAAAATAAAGTTATATAAGGCTTGGTACGACTGACAAATGAAGGATACGGGGGAAGGGGGTGGGTTAAGTATGTCACACTACATACATTTTTTATATCTCAAATTCCATTAATTTAAATATGACAAAGACCTCTTTTAACCATAATCAAAAGTTCATTAGAAAGTTATCGTGATTATGTCTAACAGAGGAAAGCGATAAATCAATTTAAGTTAAAATGGGACTTTTACCCTTCACCCCCTCTCACCACCCACGTGCCCTTTAAATGATTTTATTTCTAGTATCTATTACGTCATAAAAAACAAAGATAACATACGTTTAGTATGTTAAATGAATTAATACAATATATTTTTTTTTTACTTTCTCTCTACCCCTCGAAAAGAAAAATATTGTGATCTTAAATGAAATAGAAACAATTTTTTTTATAATGTAGACGTTTCATAACCCCATGAAAAAGAAATAAAGTGTTTTCATAGGGGAGGGGGAAAGTTTGTCTGTGTCTTTAATTAGAGTTGAAACCATTTTACATATAGGGCAAAGACCTGGTACCTAGGCTTTTCATAGGAAGGAGTTTTTGGAATTATATATCTAACCCTAAAATTAAAGGTAGTCTGCTGAAAAGCAAAAAAAGATAAAATCGATTTTATCAAAATCCGTTATTATGATTTTTATTAATTTTTTTCGATCCAAGCACTGTTTAAAATCATAAACAAAATTAGCTCTCTCTTTTTTCCATTAAAATGGCTTTAAGGGCACCTTAAAATAGCAAAAATGTTCTAAATTGATCACATATCCGCAACTATTTGATATACGAAATAACTTATAGCTATAAAGTTGTAGTGTTGTAAAAAATTAGAAATATATTATTTGGAATATATTTTTATAGCATGAATAGATTCTGATCTATAAAAAACATATACTTTTTTATAGACTACTTGAAAATATTTAAATGGTTCTTATAATCTTTGGTGGACAAAGAGGCTCCTCTTTTCTCAATGTTTCTGTAACTGTGTATATTATTAAAGGTGAAGTGATTCCTGCAACAATGTATATTATTTGTTTCACAAATTCTACGAACTTCTTGTAAATGTGTCTATTTTAAGATTAAAAGGAAAGAGAGTCCGTGCGGTACACCGTACAATTATTTTAATATTTTGTTACTCTCTCAAATACACAAGCCCTTTTAATTTATTTAACACTAGCTTAAAATTATTATATCAAAGTCAAGGTCTATTGCATTCGATATATTTTTGTTGTTGATATTTTTTATGAATCTCGAGTTTCTATATTACCATAGGATTAGAGAGGGATTTGAGGAGTCAAGAATTCTAATGCCCCATCCATAAAGTCAATCATTGTTGACCACAACAACATAGCTTGTATTTTCTAAAATATCCTTCGTTTCAGAGTCCCTCTCTAGTAATCCCCCTCTTTTAAGTCTGCGGGAGACAGTTAAGGTCCAACAGTTTGCGGAGATACTCCGTAATACGTACTAAAAAACCAACCAATCTAGCGTCCCGCTGACACTGAAATGAACGTCGATACTATAGAAAGATATTTAGTAAGTTTCAGTAAGATATTTACTGCTGATGAAAGAAGAGAACAAAATTCAGAAAGATATTGCTTTCTATATAAGGTTATAAATTCTCTCTCTAAGGATAAAACTAAAAGGAAAATAAGTGGTGAAGAGGCCTATTTACTAATAAAAAAATAAGATATTTTGTACGTAGTGTAGTTTTACAAGTCGTGAAGTACTAGCGAATCTTGTGTTATGTTTCATTAAAGCGACGTTAAAAACAGTTCAGATTATTTAAAAACTAACTCAGCATATAACCGGTTTTGTATTATAGTGGTCAGAGCCCTCTGACTGCTAGTCTAGAGGTCGCGGGTTCTATTCCCGGCTGATAGTGGGGAATTTTTCTCAAAAGGAGAACAATTATTCACGTTCCGTCACCAGGATTTGGTTGATTAGGCTTAAGTTGGGTTTCAGGTATTCATTGGCTCTACAACCTCATGTTTACTATCATCAACCCCTCATCTCGTCGGGATATGGAAAGAGCCTCAAAGAAATGGATATACGTACGATCAGTACATTTGGGCGTCTCCTTGGAACGGTAAAATAATACTGGTTAATCTTTCCGTAACCTGAGATACAGATTGGTGTAGTAAAGATACGCCATCAATATTAACTCTCAATTCAAGGAAACAATTTTTGTTTAAGATTTCTCATGGCCGTATCTTACACATATATACAAATTTTTAGTTTACAAGCATTGTTTGAAAACAATGGTTTTTATTAATAATATATACAGTAGTAGAAATTAAAATATTGTAATCAATATGATATAGTAAAATAAAGCATATTAGATTTATATCACTCTGGTCATAAGGTCATATAAAATATGTTGTGCATTTTTTTGTAATGCACCGCGCCTTACTACCTGTTCATATTAAAAGCATATTATTTACTCCTTTTTTTTAAGCATTACTTATTTACTACCTGTTCAGGTTTACGCTAATGTACTAATTACACAAACACTTTTAGAGGTAAGCAAAATTATATTTATAGAAAGTGTACCAGCATTTACTTAGAAGGAAAATGGAAAACGATTCTGGAAAAACACTGTCAGTACACCCGACCGAGATTCGAACCTCAATCTCCCCGTCGTTGGCAATTTAGTCAGATGCGAGAATGACTCCTTAGAGTATGCGGCCACCGAAGTAGGTATTAATACTAAATGTTTTTTTAAATTTAGTATCATGATATGTATCCTAGGTGGAGGTTTACATACCAACGATAATCTTTTATGGTAAATCGTGATAAAATTATTGTTTTATAATATGTAAAAAAATTGTTTTCCCTCAATAATTACTAAATGTAAAAATATTATTAATAATATTTTATCATAATTGATACTATTTGTCAAAAGTGAATGTTGAAGATAATATAATTTAGCGTATGTGAAAGTAGTCTGGACATCTGTCGAAAGTGTTTGTATCACAACTGCACTATAATAACATAAGTAATTCAAACCTGATAAAAAATAAATACTTAATTAGAAGATGACATAATATTATTTACTTAAAAAGGTAAGTTAAAATTTAGAGGTGTAAATTGGAAGGAAAAGCTATTTTAAAATTGAGTATTTATTTATCTTTACAGTTTAAATATACTATATTGGTGTTAGTATGAATTTACTGTACTTACTTCATTTCCAAAAGTGAACAAAATAATGCTATATGCATCTTAGGGCGATTAGACCAAAGGTCAAGGGGGTCTGTACTGGTTTGCCGGTAACAAGAAGGTTGGTGTTGAAATCTTGGTCAGGTATACTAAAGATGGATTATACTAAATGGTTTATCACTCTCTTACCACACAAATTAGGAAACATTTTCTCTAAATTCTGCCTTACTCATCTTGACCCACTAAATAGATTACCCGCTTCGGTGGTTGGATAGGCCAAGCCTTCAAGTCAACATACTCGCAATAGACTGGACTATTATTATTATTATTATTATTATTATTATTATTATTAGCACCGCGTCTTACTACCGTTCGGTTATACGCACTTACGGTAATGTGTAATGGTAGGGTGATTGTGAGATGAAATGGAGGACCTACAGTTTAACGTGGAATCCGAACCACGGTGGTGGCCTGGCATTCCCCACATTCACAAGATGTCTTGTCAGAGGTGAAGGAAGGGTTTGGTAATCAGATAAATCTGTGCCGGGACCGAGGATTGAACCCCGGCCGCCAGCACAGAAGTCTGACACCAAACCCCTAGACCACCAGGTCACCGACTGGACTATCAATGACGGGGAGATCAATGTTTAAAGCCCGATCTGGTGACTGAGGTGTGGTTTTTCCCCCTTAAATGGTTTTAAACTCCCTTCTACACAAATGTAGGTAAGATGTATCTAGGTTCAACCTTTCTATATTTTAACACATTAGCATAATTAGTTAATAAGTATCATGTCAATCAAGTAAAAAGACATCCACAAACCGTAATCTGTACAAAATACAGAACTGAAATAAAAGAATCCAAAGAAGAGAATTAAAACTGATATATTCTGCAATAATATAATTTGTGTTCTACTTACTTTAAGCGGATGTTCCCGGATACAAACACCATATTTCGGCAAACTATTCTATCAAGTATGGCAGAAGCGAAGGCGTGGCAGTTTTAACAGACGTTTGAACCCTTGAACACTCGATGTTGACGAAGGACCGGACTGTCATTGGTTCGATGCCTCAAGCTACGAGCACTGCTGCCCTAGCGGACTTCCTTGGCAACTCTTTCTCCACTTCCCCTCCCCCCCTTTCCTTCCTTTTCCCTCATTACATGCCCAAATGTGGTCCTGTTTAGAGTAAAAAAAAGATTATATAACGGGTGACCCCAAGGTCTTCATATTATATCCTTGAAGGAGGAACCCCTGCTCCAGCACCTGAAGAAGAAACTGGTGGTTTGATGTTTGGTCGTGGATCTCACCACCTCAACGCCGAGGGAATCTCGACTGACGTAGCAAGTGTCGACAAATAACCAAGTCCTTCAGACTTGTAGTTGTCAAGGAGACTAATTTTGTTTCTGTCTGTCGAAACGGCAAATATGTTTTCTAAGACCTTCAGACTTGTTGTTTTAGTCAGAGTGACTAAATTTTATTTCTGTGTCCTTCTGACTTAATTTCTTTAGTCAAATAGTATGACTATATATTTTCCCTAGTCCATATGACGTAGCTAAAATACAGGGTCTTTGAGCTCTATATGTAATAAGTACCTTGCTTTAAGGTTCCTCTTCTCCATAAGTTCATTATTCCTTTTTAAGTCCTTATGACTTCACAATATACCATGACGCCATGAACTCATGCTCACTTGTTCAATTTTCGTATGGCTACAAACAGGTTGTCTAACGCCTTTATTTGAGGACCTAGTTAGGTCAGTATCTCACAGAATTCTTGTTGGAATCCTTCTTTCTGTGTTATTATTTTGGGTGCGCAAAGTGCGGAACACGCCTAGTTTTGTATAGTGGCCCGCACAGATAGTATTTTCATTTTCCCCTTGTTGGCACCTCGTGTGTCCAAGTATTTAAAGTTAGTGTGTACTAGATTTTGTGTATACCCCAGGGAGTGGGTAATGTTATAAATGTATTGAGTGCTCTGGCAGAACCCACTGGGAAAGGACTGGCCATAGTACAATTTTGTGTTGACACCTGATTGTTAGCCATCTGATAATGTAATTGACAGACCGTCCTCTACCATTTATTATTTAGTGTGTCTATGGGACCTTTCTTAATTTCAAATCAAGCTAATTAGCTAGGCTGACATTTAGCTAGGTACTCTAAAACTATAGGATTTACAGCTATATTTTTATTAGTAATTAATTCACCATGTTTTCTGATTAGACCCTTCTGGCTATAGCCCGGATGTTTTGGAATCCAATACTCTCTATCAACTTAACTTCCTTTGACTGTTACCAGTGTCGTCTTGGATACGTGTATTCTCCCGTGCTACGGGAAGTTCCTATATTTTTGGAGTTGTTAAATCCTATCATATTTTGTCAGTTTAAAACTTAATGTTTTCCTTTATGCTTCTAAGAGTTACATGTTTTCCCTAACCAATTTAACGGACATTTATTACTGTTTTACTGCTATTATTATTATTATTATTATTATTATTATTATTATTATTATTATTATTATTATTATTAGCACCACGTCTTACTACCCGTTCGGGTTATACGCACTTACGCTAATGTGTAATGGTAGGGTGATTGTGAGATGAAATGAAGGACCTACAGTTTAACGTGGAATCCGAACCACGGTGGTGGCCTGGCATTCCCCACATTCACAGATGTCTGCAGAGGGGAAGGAAGGGTTTGGAAATCAGATAAATCTGTGTCGGGACCGAGGATTGAGCCCCGGACCCCAGCACAAAAGTCCGACACCTTACCCCTAGACCGCCAGGTCACCTTTACTGCTATCAATTGTAACCCTATATCATTTTATGTTTTTTTTTATAATATATTTATTATTGTTGCCTATTTATTTCTCTTACTCTTATGAAATATTTCCACAAGTTATACATACTTTGTAATAGTTATCGTTATCTCCTCTACATATTAGAGTGAAGGGGAAGTGATAATACAATATGTGTACAACAAGAATGGGTATTAAAACGCGGTGCTAGAAATTATATATATTTATTTTAAGTGCAGATATCCAGGATCATTAAAAAGATGTGATGGAATAAAAAAGGTTAATTTTACTAATGGTAAGAAAATTCTGTTGTTGAACTTCATATTATGCAACAATTAGTTTGTGTGCCAAATATATTTAATCATATGATACAAAATTCAGACATTATTATTATTATTACTTAGCATGCGTTCGGTTTATACGCCTATGTACTAATGGATTATGAATGAGAAGGTTGAATTTAGAGGAAGTGAATCCGCATTTTCGTGGACGGAGAGTGGAAAAGATTTTGGAAAACCTACCCCAGTCCACCCGACTGAGATTCGAACCTCGATCTCCCCATTCTAGACAGTCTAGCTAAACACAAAACTAGCGCGTTAGCCAACTACGTCACCAAGGCAGGTAATACGAACATTAAAGTGGGTGGAACTAGACGCAAAATAAGGTTCGTAATTGTATAGTTTTTATGACAAAAAATCTGGGGCCACAGTAAATAAAATATTTTTTAGTATGTTTGTTTAGCTAAAATTCTACACATAGTAATGTTAATAGTTTCTTAATGTCATCACAGAATTTGAAAAATTTATTTTCATAAAAATCAAAGAGATTTTAGTCAGGTGTCTAGATGTCGATGACAAATATTCAACAAATACCGCCGAGACTGCAATGTTTAAGAAAAATTAAATTTTTATTTATTTTGGCACACCAGTTTTTTTACTATAAAAACTGCAATACAGACCTAAGCTTGTGTTCCTGCCCACTACACCTTAAAATATGTCTTACATTATGGAATTAAACAGCTTATCCTGATAGTATTGGAAATATCAAGAGTTGTATAAGTGTGTCATTAGCTTCCATGCGTGTAGGTCCTGCCTGATAACTTTAGCTTCCATTTCAGAGACTCAGAGAAACTCGATCCAGAAAGCAATCAAAACGTAGTCAATAAAACTGGCAGCAGCACGCCTCGAAATGAAGGAGGTGTTAAGTGCTAATAAAACAAAAAAGTTTTATTTTGTTTGCAATTGTTTTTATTACAAGCACTAACACGGTATAAACTTCTACATACTTTGTAGTTAATGCCCTACATTTTCAGTAAATGTAATGTTTGTTTTATTCGTCATAGACACGTTTTGAAATAAGTTCACGTAATTATGGTGAAATCAATATTTAACTCACAATTAAATAACATTTATTAAAGCTATTTCACATTAATTGTATCAAGATCCACATCAATAGGCCCGTGGATTAAACTTCAAACTTCGACTCTCTCCTAGTTTGGTTTGCCAATAACGAGTAGGTCGAGTTTCAAATCCTGAACGGACACGCTGAGAGTGGTTTAAATCCATTGTTTATTGTTCTTGTTATATAAAAAAATGACTGTACATAACCTCTGACTTATAGCTGCCTCATCCCTTTGACCCTAGAGTAACTGAATATGGATATCCTGGATGATAGTGTTAAATAAAACACTTAAAAAAAAGATAAATAGAACAATTGAGAATGTCATAATCAATTTTGAGAGTTTATTCAAAAAAATAAACTATCGTTGTCTTAATATTTAACAAGTAAAAGCCAATTTTTTACATTCATAGCACGTCAAACTGTTGATCTAAGAGTTATGAGTTCAATTGTCAGCGTATATGAAAAACGCTTAAATGGCAAATTTGGGTTTAACTTTTCATAAGGGTAAGTTAACAATTAGGGGACATGATGTTGTATCTGTTACATAAATAAGTTAGCCTGTAGGTTGTATGCTAATAAATAGGTCGGTTCAAATAGTGCACGTTAAATAAAAAATTCAACCTTTTTTAACTGTAGACATTATTTTTTTATTGTGATCAAAACTTAATTTGGAATGACAAAGTTTAAAAATCATGGTTTAAACAACCCTGTTTTTTATCTAATTGTTTTACTAGCACGTCTTACCACCTGTTCAAGTTATACGCATATGATAATTACTTTAATAAGGTAGGGATGTGGTAGGAAGCATTTTAAAGGTTATATACCAGCATTTGCGTGGAAGGAAAGTGGGAAACCATTTAGGGAAAAACCATCCTCAATATATCTAACCGAGAATCAGATCCCAACCTTTCCGTAATCAGCAGGCCAGGCTAACATGAGAGTGACGCCTTATACCATTCAACCACCGAAGCGGGTAAAAAAAGACTGTCAAAACGCACAAAGGTAAAATTTCTCTATAATTACATATTTTGGTATCCCTGTCTTATTTATTAACAAAACAAGCAATAAGATATGTGCGCACATTTATGTTAAGGCTACACGGATATTAATAAATCTATTTTTTACTCTCTATCTTACAGATAGAGAAAGTATGGTGATCGTAGAAAAAATCGAACTCGAGATTTTGATGAATCTTGACGTTTCATGACTCCCTGAATCCTAAAAAGTGTTTTTGAATTTCCGTCTGCTGTCTGTCTGTACCTCCAACCAGAGCCTAAACTATTTTACCGATAGGCTAAAACTTGGTATCTAGGGTTTTCATAGGGTTTTCTCGAGGTGTTTTTGGAATTGGATATATACCCCTAAAATTAAGGGTATTTTACTGAAGGGCAAAAAGAGAAAAAGTCGATTTTCTCAAAATCGGCTCTAACGATTTTGATTAAATTTCATTTCTAAACATTTAATAATATTACAAACAAAATGGCTACTCTCAATATTTGGGCAAAATGGCATTAAGGACTCCGGTCTGATGCGTAAATTAACATTTTTTATAATATCTCCGAAACTATTTGAGATATGAAATTACTTAGCATTACGAATATGTATTATATCTTTAATACAAATATTTTATTCGAAAACCTTTTTATAAAATCAATAACTTTCAATCTATAGCAATTATATATATTTTTTAACTTTTGGACATTAAAGTTTAAGTATTGCAACCGTAAAAAAAATCTAACCTGAAATGCTGATGGATGTCGACGTCTCATGACGCCCCGAACCCTAAAAAATGGTCTTTGCAATGCCGTCTAACTCTTTGTCTATTAAAACCTAAAATTAAGAGTAGTTTTATAAGGGGCGAAAAGAGAAAAAACAGGTTTTCTCAAAATCTGCTCCAACTATTTTGATTAAAATTCGTATATAGGCGTTGATTAAGATTATAAATAAACTGGCTATTTTTTAGGGTTCGGGGGGTCATGAGACGTCGACATCCATCAACATTTCAGGTTAGATTTTTTTTACGGTCGCAATACTTAAACTTTAATGTCCAAAAAGTAAAGCGTATATAGAGAGAAAGTCTGTGCGGTGCGCCGTACCATTTATTTTTAATTTATCTAGCACAGCGTCTTACTACCCGTTTCGGGTTATACGCTTAAATCTAAGTTGTATATGCCATTGACAATAATCTTTCATTGGTGTCAATCAATGTAACAAATTACAATATAAAATAAGAACGAAAATAATTCAATACTATCATATACTTTCTTATGCTCTTCTTTCTTTCTTTCCCTCCCTTTAAAGCAGTCAGTGGAACTTATGAGTTTGTGAATAAAAGCCACGGACTTGGGTTGTCAACCAGACAAAAAAGGAAAAGGGTGAGGGTATTCACCCCAACGCCACCACCATCCCTTATAAAAACTTAAAACTAGGAACGAAAAAGCAGTCGGCTAACTTTAAATTGATGTAACTCATGTTTTAAAATGTTAAAAAGGTAAAGGAAAAGAGGAGTGGGTAGTTTATTCTCCATGTCAACCCGTGTAATTAATTAAAACGACCTGTCACTTTCGTTACAGTCTAGGACAAAAAGTACGAGGATGTTATATAGCCACCAGTCAACACGTTCAATATTATTTGATCAAAAATAAGTGCATTTGTTTTTATTGGCTGTAATGTATATAATAAAACTATCTCAGTCCTATGATGAAACAAAATATAACGTAAGTTACAATCATTGGCATTTGTCTTGGGCTCTATGCTATTTTCCTATTTTTATAATGAGTGTCCCTGAACACAATGTGTTTAAAGTTAAATAGCAAACTAATAGGACGCTCTCGTATTTATAATTATTATTATTATTATTATTATTATTAACTTGCTCAATCCCAACTAAATCATATTAAATGGCTAACAAACTAACTTGTTCTAGTCAACCTCAGTGGTCTTGAGGTAACGTTGTCACCTCAGTACCCGATGATCGTGGGTTCAAACTCAGCCAGGGTCAATCGATTTTTTTGAGATATAAAATACGTACCACAGATTCCTTGGAAGGGGAAATATAGCCGTCGGTCGATTGTGGCATGCAAAAGAACCTTGAAAGGTGTGAGGAAATACCTTTCCCGGAAAAAAATAGTAGGCCCTTTCACACTCACTCATAGAAATTCTCGTGTGCTGACATAACCAGTGAGTTCAGAAAATGCACATTAAATACCTCAAATAATAATAATAATAATAATTTATTATATAACTAACAAATATCCTCAACTGCTAGTTTTTAACTGGAATAGAAAAACCGCACTTTTCCAACCATAATTTTTTTGCCCTTGGAGTAAGTCAAACATAAAATTCTTATTTCACAAGGCAAATGCACCAACTGTTCTAATGTGTTGGACTTACACACCTACTAATCATTAAATTACCAGCTTTGTTCTCATATGAAGACGTACAAAACATGTCAAGTTTGGAAACTCCATCTTGAACGCGGTTCAAATGAGTTGGATGTTTGTTTAAGCTTCCAATAAATCTTAAAAAGGTAGAGTTTAATGAAACTGTTAATGTTACCATAATAACCAGTGTTTCCCCCCCCCCACCCCCCCCCCACCCCCACCCCCCAATTGTCAAGCAGTGCTGCTAACACCAATATCAATGTTTGGGCAAACAAGTTCCGGCAAGAATTCAATGGTCGATTAACCGCACATCTAAAGTTACAGCCCCGACAAGACAGTTTGGTTAAAGGCTACAACTATTTTCCGGATGACTTAACTTCACGACACTTTTATCACTGATAGGGCCAGTTGGTTGTTCTCGAGTGCGTTGGTTGGCCCCACAGCCTTTCTCTAAGCTTAATTTAAAATGACATTAGTAACAGTGTTGATAGCATTTTTTAAAATTGTAAATGAAATTTTAATACTTGGTTTTATCTTCACAATGATGCATATTATTAATTTGTACAGATCTTACTCAGTATTATCTATGATTTTTTTTTCAAACTACCACTAACTATAAATAAAAATATAAAAATAGGTATACATCAATATTATTATTATTTTATATCAACCTTAAATATTAACAAGTTTGTACTCACATTAAAGTAAGATGATATAGTTAAACCGAACGAGTAGCGAAGTGAAAGGTAAACAGGAATCTACAAGAGATAAAATAATTAAGTGGAAATTGGGATCTGTGAGGAATACAAATTAGTTGAACTTACTATTCCCTGGAGGAAGCAACTAAAGGGGTACACCAGCTAGACTGTAGAGGCCACGTTGTGTTATCAAAGTGAGTCACGTAATTTTAGTGCTTAGTGTGGCTGGAGAAGATAAGAGATGGAAGATTTTCATCGTGGGCTTGAAAAACCTTGTTAACGTTGTTCGAGATACTCCATCAATTGGGTCATGTTATTCTAACACAAACGTAGAGAGAGCTTTGTAGTTAAAACTTATTGAATACAAAATCGATTGCAATCTCGATTAAGGGATATTTAACGCTATTGAATTTGCGCACTGTCCAACTCATAATGCCATAGCCTGGCATATTATTATTATTATTATTATTATTATTATTATTATTATTATTATTATTATTATTATTATTATTATTATTATTATTATTATTATTATTATTATTATTATTATTATTATTATTATTATTATTATTATTATTATTATTATTATTATTATTATTATTATTATTATTATTATTATTATTATTATTATTATTATTATTATTATTATTATTATTATTATTATTATTATTATTATTATTATTATTATTATTATTAGCACCGCGTCTTACTACCCGTTCGGGTTATACGCACTTACGCTAATGTGTAATGGAAAGGTGATTGTGAGATGAAATGAAAGATCTACAGTTTAACCTGGAATCCGAACCACGGTGGTGGCCTGGCATTCCCCACATTCACAAGATGTCTTGTCAGAGGTGAAGGAAGGGTTTAGTAATCAGATAAAGCTGTGCCGGGACCGAGGATTGAACCCCGGCCGCCAGCACAGAAGTCTGACACCTTACCCTAGACCACCAGGTCACCCGCCTGGCATATTGAACATCTGGTAATACAGAGACAAAAAACGTCTACTTGGAAATTGGTTTAAATCAAAAGCATTTAACGCTTAGTTTTTTTAAACTCATGAATTACAAGCTAGCCTAACATGAATAAGCTTTCAAATTAATTAAAGGATCTTTTGGTAATAAGACAAAATCATACTTAAAATAAAAGGTACCTACCATGAAGTCATACATAATTCATTATATTATAATTTGGGGTGAAATTTTTCAAACTCAGTTATCAATAGACTATTCATAAATAAGTTTTAATCAGAAAAAAAAAAGTTTTTTTTTAGCGCCGTGTCCCCGTTCGGGTTATACGTGTATGTACTAATCACGCTAATGTTTTGGAGATTAGGAAACTTATATATAGATATAGTGTGCCCGCATTTGGGTGGAGGGAGAATGAAAACCATTTTATACAAAACTCCCTCTGAACATCCGAACAAGATTCTATCCTCGATCTCCCCGTCATCGGAAGCCTAGTCTAAATATTAGCTTGTTGTACATAATCAAGCACTATTCGCATAAAGGTTGTAAACCAAATTATTAGATATTAGTTACATTCATAGTGATATAGTAAGGATAATTATAATAATACTTATTAATTATCCAAGGAACACCCTAAAACAATACAAAGGATTTAATTCTAATGAAGAGATATAATTGATACGAAATATAAGGGAAAATGAGGATAGAAATTTTAATTAGCAAAATACAACTGGGATTATCAGAGTTGAATGGTTATATATAAACAAGTCTGAATAAATATATATTACATTATTTAAAATAAAAGTTACTGAATATAATAATGTCAAACCTTTAGCAAAAAACCCTTTAACTTGAAATTCTTATTACGTTATGAAATCAAGTAGAATAAGAACAACATAATATGGTAGGTTAAAATACAAAAACATATTAAAATTAGACAATAAATAAGATAAAAATCACATATTCCGAGGTTACATGTTAATGAGTAAAACATTACTAAGTAAAATATATTAATTATAGTCAAACAGTTGAATTAAGTTAAAGGTAAGCGTATAACCCAAACGGGTAGTAAGACACGGTGCTAAATATTATTAAAAAGTTAAAGGTAATATTATGACAGATCCAGAATTGTCAAAAGGAAAAGTTAAATTATAAAATATGGAAGTAAACAGGGAAATTAAGCAAAGAATTGTTTAATAGAAGCTAGAGACGGTATTCCTAGGTGAGGACTTGAACATATTCTAATTATGTCAAGTCCTCACATAGGAATATCGTATAGGTTTTATTAAACAATTCTTTGCTTAATTTCCCTGTTTACAACCATATGTTATAATTTAACTTTTCCTTTTGACAACTCTGGATCTGTCATAATATTACCTTTAACTTGATTCAACTGTTTGACTATAATTAATATATCTTACTTAGTAATGTTTTACTCATTAACATGTAAACACGGAATATGTGATTTTTATCTTATTTATTGTCTAATTTTAATATGTTTTTTGTATTTTAACCTACCATATTATCTTGTACTTATTCTACTTGATTTCATAACTTAATAAGAATTTAAAGTTAAAGCGTTTTTTTGCTAAAGGTATGACATTATTATATTCAGTAACTTTTCTTTTAAATAATGTAATATATATTTATTCAGACTTGTTTATATATAACCATTCAACTCTGATAATCCCAGTTGTCTTTTGCTAATTAAAATTTCTATCTTCATTTTTCCTTATATTTCATATCAATTATATCTCTTCATTATAATTAAATCCTTTGTATTGTTTTTGGGTGTTCCTTGGATAATTAATTAGTATCAAATTATTAGAGCCATATTATTTTATTCTATTAAAAATCAGTTACTAGTGAACTACGTCTAATTATTTTTTATTTCAAATAACAAACATTAAATCTTATTTACATGTAACAAACAAACTCCCTAGAAATTAATTTTCAACCAGATCACTAAAGCCATTTTTTAATATTTTTTAAAAAATCTGTGAACTACCCTTGAAGGAATTTTATTCGACATGTTAACTCATCAATCTTTGTTTGATATTCACTCTAAACAAAATCGTTACTACAATATTTTTTTATTTCAAATTTTCAAAACTCAGTTCATCCTTAAATTACCCTTAATTTCAGGGCTAGAATTGAATTCACGATTAATCTTATAGGTATGACTATATAACCTCTAAATATCGAGCAAAATGTTACGGCTGTAGCTCCATGTAGGCCTACAAAACAGATAAACATACAGGTGTAGAGACGAAGAAAATAGTAATCCCCGCCTTTTTGACTTCGGGGTTATATTAAACATCAAAATAAATCGTATTTTCGAGGTTAAGAGTTTTTCACGATATCAATAAATTCTCTATATTAGAAAATTTTTTTTTTTCTTTTAAATCGAATAAGCATGAGTGCCCTGGACTTGTTAGCTTCTCTAATCACTTTATCGCAGGAACGACCTGGTAAAAATAATACCTGAATAAACGCGATCATTAGAATATCAACAATAATATAATTATAATTACTACTAAGCAAGACTTTCATTACGTATACAATTTGAGCTGGTAAACTTTAGTCCTCTTACCAAAAGTGTTGCCAATGTTAATTGTGGAAAGATATCACTTTGAGTATTAGCTAACAAATCAAATTAGAGTAGAAATAAGTTGTGTAACAATGTGCCAATTCAAGTACTCAGAAGACATTAAAAACTTGAGTATAAATTAACAGTCTGTATTACGCTGTGTTTTAGTGTTATCGCGTGCCCTTGCATAGTAAAATGATCTTAAAGAGCAAAAACACGCTATCTCGTATGTCAGGGCTTAATTCTTCTTTTCAGCTGGAAAATATGTATCAGTGAGAGCATATACCATTTTGAACAAATAATTAAACATGCATTATTATCTTCACACATTAAAAAATTCCAACACTTTAATAGCGATATTTGTTAAGGTTTTATTGTATGCAGTAAAGTTGTATTTAAAGTTGTCAGAAAGTAAGTCATTATTTAGGATCCTATTACTTTCTAAGTAAGTGAAAAATAAAAGTGAGTTTTAAAAAACGCGTAGATTTACTGCAAACCTAATAAGCCATAACCAACAGTTTCAATAAATTTGCTTTTTATAAATCATTTGATGAAATTTAATAATTAATAAAACATAAACATTCAAGGTATTGTTGTTGGAAATACGCTTCTTTCAGTTTTAGCTACGGCGTGTATTTTGTATGGTAGCTATTTAAAATATAGCTTAGCTTGACTTTGACTAGCGGTAGAGGGGATCGAATCAAGATAAAGTCATGGGAAGTGTATCTAAATTTTCGTGGAGGGCGAGTGAAAAACCATTTTTGGACTAACCATCCTCAGTACACCCAACCAAGATACGAACCTCAATCCTCATCATAGGCAGTCTAGTCTACTTAAAGAATAGTGTGGATTTTTTTATCTAAGATTTATCTTACGATATATTAAACCGGTACTAGCAATAGTGCATTTTCTTAAACCTCCCCTTTATCATCTTGTTCACCTGGTTTATGGCTATAACGTTGCTAAAAGCTAGACACACATGCACAAAAAGTTTCGTTTATTTGCGTAAAGGATTAGCAAAAGAGAATAACTGTCCCTAAACGGGAGCATGAATTAGCCTTAGTTATTACTTTCTGTCGCATCCAAATTGCTTTATTAATGGCGAACATTTAGCTGGTACAGCTATTTAGATAGTGTATAACGCAAAGTGAGTAATTGTTTCGAGAACTATAGTTTCCAAAATAGAATAGTCTTGAACAAAATGTACACTGTATAAAATAAAATAATACGTTTTGAGAATGTAAATCATCCATTAGTTTTGCAAGCAGTATACTCATTAAGTTAATTCCACCACTTTGTTCGTCATAAATAAAGTTTTATAACAGCTTAATTAGAATATTACTAATGTCTTGTGATAAATTACTATGGTAATGGATGCTTATAAGAGGTACTTAATGAAAAGGGGTGAAGTATAAATTATATTGAACAAACAAAACTACAAGACATAAAATAATAATTTACATTTTAAATGAGATTAAACATGAAACATAATACGAAAAATAGTAAATGTTTAATCATATTTACTGATAACGAGTATTTTTTGTATATTATTTTTAATTTTCTCAGTTATTTCAGGCATTTAAAGTGCACTTTTTGAACCAACTTTCTTTTTCACATGACCTATAAACTAACTTATATCTAGAAAATGACATAACATCCAACCCTCAGCCGTTAATTCATCACTGTGAAAGGGGAAACCCTCATTTAACCAATCATAGATTTTGTGGCCGTGCCGGGAATAAAACCCGTGACCCTTAACTCACTAGAAACACATGCTACCAACTGAGCTAAGGTAGCAAATGAATTGTGCACATTAAGTAAAGTAAAAATTGTTATAGTTCTCTGAGTATATGGCTAATATGTATATAATTTTTAACATCTCATCTTACAGTGGTTTTTTTAGCAGCACGTATTACAGTAGGTCTTATAACTATAGTATGATTTTGGTATGAAGAAAAGTAGAAGTTAGTTTACCAAAGTTACTAAAGCCATTTTAATATATTCATACATAAAGTCATGTTATCTGCAGCTGTCACTTTTGATACATATTATTAATACCTATAAAATAACACAAGCAGTATAAATAAATATTGTCAATGTCGGCCGCAAAGAAATATGTTAGAATTTTCTCTGTTGTTTTTCCAACCAAAATCATGGGTATATCCCCGTTTTGTATAGCTTATTTAAAAAATAGTGTCCTTACTAATAAATACAAAGACTTCAGTCTTAAAAATAGCTCGATACCTTACATTGTTTAGGTGCCTAGATAGTTCGCCTACAATATTTAAACTCTTTTCAATCCATCCAACCACGCCTCTTGATATTAAAGCTATAAAACTCGCATTTCAAAAACCCGGATGCGCGTTCAATAAACCGCACATAGATAAGGCGCATTATGGCTGCCGTGAAATGGGGCACCTTGACTGTGTTGCCAGTCATAGAACACAGACACAAACAAACACTCATGCCAGGATATAAAACACGCACACACACACTCGTGCAAACTATAACACACACACACACAGTGTGTGTACAAAGCGCAAGAATAAAGCGCAGCTCGTTACAACCATGCAAATTGTACGGTAGCGTAACCAAGCAAATTGTACGTCAGGCTTACGGTGTATAGGTTAGCAGTGGTCCTTTCTTTACTAGCTTCCTCTCGAGTGCTGAACTATCGTAGCCCTCATTATTACTGGTTCGCCCGGGGCTACAACGGACCAACGTCACAATAGATCGACCCGAAATATAAATGGCGTTAGTGGCCGCTTGTTGTATACAATGAATTTGAATAGAATTATAATGGTTTTGCTTGTATAAGGGTGGAGATATTAAGGGTTTTAAGTGAATTTTATTGGCAATTAATACGGTAGAGTTTCCAGTATCTTTTATAGATCATATCTATAATGATACATATTCATAATGGAACCTATTAGTGTATGTTTATCCGTTATAGGATTTTTACCTACCATATTAAAATAAAATGAAAAGACGTTGAAAATCAAATTTGGAAAACCAGGAGTTAGAAAACAGAGGAATCGACGTGGCCAAGGAAGCTTTTAACAAGAAGAGGTTACTGCTGACCAACAAGTTGCGTTTGGAACTAAGAAGAAACGGATTAAATGCTAAATTTGTATCATCGTACTTATGGAGCAGAAACTTTAACTTTTAGGAAGATGAAAAATAAATACTTGGATAGCTATGAAGGGTGGTTGTGGGTAGTAATTGATAAAATCAGGCGTGACAGGGTGACAAATGAAAAAGAAGTCCTAAAAATAACGAGTGAGAAAAGAACCATTTTAATGTGATTCTTCGGCGCAAAAATAACTGTATCGGACACATCCTTAGGAGAAACTTTCTTTGGCCACATAGAAAGAAAGATTGAAGGAAAGAGGAGCTTAAAAAGTAGTAGTATTCAAATATCGGATGACTTGAAGGAAAGAAGAAAATTCTGGGAGCTGAAGGAGGCAAAGAACAGCGCGCATTGGCTGTATAAGCTCACTGACATAATGAATGGACCTGTTTTAAGACATAACTTATAATAATAATAATAATAATAATAATAATAATATATACAGCATGAAAATGTATTGAAATCAAAATTAATCGATTTATATAATCTTAAAAAATATGTATGTAATAAAGTATGAGATTAATCGGTGCCGATAAGAAAGAAGGACACCATATTTTATATCTGGAGGGATGTCAATGAAAACAAATACTTAAAAATTAAATGTAATTAGTTTTAAAATGACATCTTGACACCAGAATTGAATCCGGGACTTTTGACTTAGTGCGTTAATTATCCCCACTTTGCCAGCCAACCCTGTACAATGTGACCGGTGACTGGACTGATTTCAATGACTGTACAGGTGACTGGTTTCAATGATTGTTCAGGAGATTGTGATTTCAATGGATGTTCATGTGACTGATTTTCAATTATTGCTCTGTGACTAATTTCAATGGTTGTTCAGGTGAATGATTGTATTTATTGGTCAGGGGACTGTTATTTCAATGATTGCATCGATGAATTTGATTTCAATTATTGCACCGGTGACTATGATTTCAATTATTGCTCTGGTGACTGTGATTTCAATGGTTGTTCAGGTGAATGATTGTATTTATTGGTCAGGGGACTGTTATTTCAATGATTGCATCGTATGATTGATTTCAATTATTGCACGGTGAACTATGATTTCAATTATTGCTCGGTGACTGTGATTTCAATGGTTGTTCAGGTGAATGATTGTATTTATTGGTCAGGGGACTTTTCAATATTGCATCGATGATTGTTTCAATTATTCACCGGTGACTATGATTTCAATTATTGCTTGGTGACTGTGATTTCAATGTTATCAGGTGAATGATTTGTAATTTATTGTCAGGGACTTTATTTCAATGATTGCACGGGACTTGATTCAATTATTGCACGTGACTAAAATTTAATTATGCTCTGGTGACTGTGATTTCTATGTTGTTCAGTAATGATTTATTATTGGTCAGGGGACTGTTATTTCAATGATTGCAACTATGAATATGATTTCAATTATTTTCAGGTGACGTGATTCTTAATGGTTTCAGGTGAATGATGTTTATTGGTCAGGGATGTTTTCAATGATTGCACCGGTGACTATGATTTCAATTATTGCACCGGTGACTATAATTTCAATTATTGCTCTGGTGACTGTGATTTCTATGGTTGTTCAGGTAAATGATTTTATTTATTGGTCAGGGGACTGTTATTTCAATGATTGCACCGGTGACTATGATTTCAATTATTGTTCAGGTGACTGTGATTTAAATGATTACCAGGTGACCATGATTTTAATTGTTGCTCCGGTGACTGTGATTTCAATTATTGCTCAGATCACTGTGGACTTATTTCAATTATTGCTCAGATGACCGTCATTCCAATGATTGCTTCAAGTAACTGAAGAATCGACACGTCCATCATTGACCATGTATTAAACTATGAATTGATGAATGATCTTAGGCACGGGAGGATTCCTTGATGGTTCAGTGGGAAAGCGTTAGTACGCTTGCTAAGGGTTTCAGATTATATTCTCGTGCTTTTGTGTTTATTCTTCAACCTAGATGTCGACGACTATATCCGTACCAAGGTCTAATTCCCCCTCCTCACCAATATAAACACATATAGGCCAACATAGTGTTTTTAGAGAACTATTCTATTAATTGTAGACCCTGAAAAAAAACACGTAATTTATATAATTAAAGCAACATAATTCATACCAATGAAATAATAAAAGTGTAATTGTATCATAAACTATTAAGAGCAGTCTTAACAACGAAATATAAATTGGTTTGTGTTTAAATATACTAATACTTATAATAACCGGCCCCGAGGTGTAGTGGTCAGTGCACCAGGCTGGTACCTTGAGTATAGGTTTGGTAATTTAGGCTAAGTTAGGTTAAGACTCGCCCCAGGGTACACACACATCTCCATAATTAACCATCACATCATCAAACATCTATTATGGGTACGGCGTGTGTAGACAACCTCCTTTGGTGTTCCTGAGCAACGATCTGTGTCAACGGAGCGTCAAATATCTACACATTAAGTGACCGAACTTGAATTTCAGATTCTCTCCCGGTCATATGTGTCATACGATAAAAAAACTTATAATGATATAATATGAAACTAAAGTAGTTTAATGTATATAATAATATATATGTATGCACATAGAAATTAATTTTGAATATGTTTAGAGTTTCAAACTTTTTTTACCCCTTATTCCAGACCTTGATTTTAATTTTCCAACCCCTACATCCCCATCCTCACAAATCAGACTTGATGGGACTTAAGCCTTTGTCAATGCACCCACAGCTTAGAGTACATACGAATACGGGTATAATATAAATATTAAAATCTTAATCAGCACCTACCATGTCCTTTATACTTGCGGACGACCTTGTGATTGCTAATTCACGGGGACCGGGACTGAAATGTTTTATTGAAAGTAAATAATGAACTCTATTTTTCTACATTCCATTTTTTCTTTAATAGGATAAGTGTTTGCCCATATATGTTTTAGACATTTTTTATTACCTTTTTTCATTTTCGTAGCTCGATTTCACCCAATCCCAGCTTTATTTGTAGAGTCATGGAAATAATAATAATAATAATAATAATAATAATAATAATAATGATGATGATGATGATGATGACGACGATATAATAATAATAATGATAGTAATATAATAATAATAATATATAATAATAAAGCCCATTTTATGATAGTTTGGTATACGTCTAATAATTGCTTGCAGTCTGGCGTAGTTTATGAATTTTCTGACTGGGAACAGTATCACGCCTTTTAAAGGTAGCCGACATCGAGTTTAAAACAACCGAGCTCATAATTAGCTAAACGATTTATATGTTTCTTAGAAATAGAGGATCATGTTCAATAAAATGTTCAACTTTTAGTCATAAAAAACACATTCAACGAAGCTCATTAAAGTTAAATGTAGGTTTACCTAACCGACGTCAGATCAAACCCTTACTAATTAGAGTTAGAAGATTTTCAACGTATATTCTCAAACATGATTGTTATAGCAATCATCATGTTTATTTTCAAGTATTATAATTTGATATTTATATATAAATTTCGACTAAATGAAGAATGTTTAAAACCAAGCTAGTGCAAATATAAATAGAGTGGAAATCTACTTTTTTGGGGGGGGGGGGGGTGGACTGGAAATGGGAGGGAGGTACTCTAGAAAATTTCACTATAAGTGTAGCCCCATATGGGAGTCTGTAACCCCTTAGCCACCACTTTCTACGCTCTTGGCAATTATCAACGGATTAACCATTAGAATAAACCGTGCATGTGGCCACATAGCTTCCATAATAAGCTTGTATATCTGTTTTACCGGTGACGTGAAGGTCAGGATTCAAATCCTGGTCTTTTGTACTGAGTTAAAATTTTTCTCTATATAGTTTTCAACATTTATCTCCACAAAATGAAGGTACATTTTCTTTGAATCCCATCTTACTAACGCCAACTCAGTGTAAACAAGTGACCATAAATCGTCATAAAGCACCAATAAAAGTTTGAAATTAAAACTCTAGTCCATTCAGACGAACAAAAGCCCTAAACACTCCCCCCAGAATCCCACAGGGGCCCTTGACACGCGGTGAAGTACACATTTTAAAACTTTCCGAGTAACTTACATTCACAAACGACAGTTGTTTATTTTCTGGAGCAAGTTTCCCAGCCAAGAGTTGTGACGGTGGGACACTCCCTGCCTCCGAAAGAGAAGTTTTTTTTTGTTAGTAAGAGGGGAAAGGGGGGAAGCAGAAAAGGTGGAGTAATGTTGCCTCGCGGATCATTAATTCGGTAGTAGAAAGTAGCACGCGGAGGTTCTAGAGACATAAAGTTTCTAGCAACTCGTGTGTGGAGACAGAGAGAGAGAGAGAGAGAGAGAGAAAATTTGCACGCAGCACTGACTATTCTGAAGGTCAAAGTAACACAGGGGTTCTCCTTTATGTTTGGAATGCTCATACCACACTTACCCTAGATGGTAATGAAGGATCAAATTCGGTCAATAACTACTAACTAATAACTACAATAACTACTAAAATTCGGTAAAAAACACAAAAATATAAATTTAAATTAGGTCATTTTAATAACACTTATCATTATTAGTTAAAATGGTTTAACATCGATTGAGGCGAGTGTACGAAAATGTATAGGCCTTTAAAATTCAGTACCAGTAAAGTACCAGTCATTTACAATTCTTAAAACGAATGTTAAAATTTTACACAAGAAATTGCATTTAATAGCAAGGTCAAGTTTTACTATGTAAATATGCACTAACATTTATATTTTTAGGATAAGATTTTTTTCCTCTATACCTTTCTATTAAGAATTTCTTATTATAATGGCTTCCTAAGAGAAATAAGCTTAATAGATTTAGTATCAAGGTTTAGAAACCATGGCTGTAAATATAAAGAAACTTTTTTTGATAAATTACGCGTAATAACGTGCTGTATAGCTTGAGTGAAATGTTAAATATGCAATTTAATCTATGTAAATAGAATTCACTTTATTCCGTGATTTTACCTCAAACACATAATTACTTAATTAAAACAGAATTTAACAAAGGTAAGACTTTTATCATACTTCAGTTTCATAAATGAAACTACTTTCAAAGTATTACATTTGATGATTAGATTAAATTAATTTCTTTATTTTTTTGATGCGACTCCCACTACTCAGCCGGGTTATGATCAAATATTTATACTAATATATTAGGGATCAGATAGCTCTAATTTATAAAACTTTTACCATCAGATAGTGAAACCACTAAAGAAAGGATTATTATTAGCACCGCGTCTTACTACCCGTTCGGATTTATACGCACTTACGCTAATGTGTAATGGTAGGGTGATTGTGAGATGAAATGGAGGACCTACAGTTTAACGTGGAATCCGAACCACGGGGAGGCCTGGCATTCCCCACATTCACAATATATCTTGTCAGAGGTGTGGAAGGGTTTGGTAAACTGATAAATCTGTGCCGGGACCGAGGATTGAACCCCGGATCCAGCACAAAAGTCCGACACCTACCCTAGACCACCAGGTCACCACTATAGAAAGAACATTTTCAGTAAACTCTGGCGAAGATTCACAGCTAAAACTTTCAGTCATCATCCAAAAATCCAGCCCACGTACCCATTCATGCGGGGAATATTATCATTATTAAAAATTATATTTCAGAGCCTAGATTAGGCCCGATATTTTATTTATGTACAAACCCTTAAATCTCAATGAGTGATTGAGGTTGTAAACATCTGTGAATTGTGTGTCAATAAATAAAACATCGGACCTAATCTAAGCTCAGAAACAGATATATTCTATTAATACACACATATAGAGATAGGCCTATGGATAAATATATATGCTTACATACGATAACTATATTTATTACTACATATAACTCTACTCATAGCTATATATAATTCTATTTATCAAAACATGCATACACTAGGTATATAACTCTTACCTATATGATATTTATCTATATATATATATATTTATATGAGTGTGTGTGTGCATATGTATATATATATGTGTGTGTGCATATGTATATATATATATATATATTATATATATATTATATATATATACACCCGTGATGTAGTGTCTCTTGGTCGTTGAGAGGACATACAAATGTTATAGTTTTCAAATATTGTGATGTATCAGTGTCGGAAACAATATCGAACCTCCAATCAGTAGTGGCCGGTGACATTGTCCTAAGAACCCGGAAACCACCCCATCCGGTCCTCGATCACCCCTGACTAAGGGTGGTTCCAAGTTTTGCCGGAGCCCACTGGGGAGGGGTGGGAGCTGCTTCCTTTTGTTCCACTGGTCTGGTCTAGTGAATTGTGGCTCCCAGGAGAAAACGGGTACCGGGTTCACAAACTCCAAACAATTTGTTTTGGGTTTCGCAAGGATCTTTGATAGCGTTTCTCTTTCTCCTCTTTGTACGGTCTCGGATGTGACCCGCATTGCACAGAAGGGGCGTGCGGCTTGAGACTTGGGGAGGAAAAGTGCAGGAATAAAGGGGTGGGGCAAGATGGGAGGGGGAGGGGGGACTTGGCTCCAGATTTTTATACTCGTGTTAGTAACATCCCTTGTATCAAAGGCCAGTCCCTTTGTTTTCGAAACAAAAGCAAATAAAAAGAAATTCTCAAGAATTCACAGTTCTCTGATACAGAATAAAAATAAATTGTTTTTCAGCCGTATTTTATTTTAACTTTCTGTGGTATATTTTCTTATTCTTCCAGTTCCTTGGTTCTGGTTCTTCATGAGACATCACAACGAACTAAAGGTTCTTAGTTTACTATAGTAGCAAGGTTCCAAGTCATTTTTTATGTACATCGTGTCATTCTACACATTCAAAAAATTCTATTTATTGGCACTAACAGGGTAAGTGTGAGGTTAAATACAGTCTAATTTTTATAGGAAGGCCTTTTATAAATGAAATGAAAATACTCTATTTGTCATCATTGATAGTTACTATATATACATTTCTTGTATTGATAATATCTATGAAAAAGAACAGCGACAGATCACATGGATCGGCGTATAGATATGTAAACGTAGATTAAAAACATTTTCTGTCAGGTAAAGTTAATTTTGTACAAATTTGACTAAAGAGTTAAGAGAAAATATATTATCATTTGTGTGGAGAGATGTGAACACCATTTAGGAAAAAGTACTCAGTACACCTAGCCGGAATTCAAACTCCGACCTTCCCATCACTGGTGAAAAACGTGTGGCACAAAAGGTATAGTAAATATTACCACAGTTATCACAAATAAACCGGTACGTCTTGGTCACACATACATAATGCCTAGCTCAAACCGACAAGATTAGCCAAATTTCAAGCCCAAACATCCACTACAATCAAGGCTTCAAAAGAATTTAGATTTTCCAGCCTTTCTCTAGGTCAATGCTTCCCAAACTTTCGACTAGTTGCGTACTCCTTTAGGAAGCGTTGCTTAACCAATATAATACTTCCAGCTGCTTATAAAGTATAAAGGGTAGCTCTAAATTTTAACTAGGCCTTAGTGGTAAGCTAAGTAAAGTCATGAAACTAGGAAAGAAGGGTTTATATAAATCCCAAAAATTACATCAAAATCTTCAATAACGTATCAACATATAATATATACCTATATAAAACTATTTATAAGCAATAAAACTCGGTAGTACCTCGTGTACTTCCTGAAATTAACCACGAGAGGCCAACAGTATAAAGAATAGGATTTAGGCAGGGATTCTGTTTGTTACCTGTTCTGTTTGTTACAGACATCATGGTTGAAAAGTATAACAAATTGAATAACACTTCGTGAATATGTCACTTTTAAATCATTACTTTCCACAGATATCCTTGTATACAGAGTGCCCTAAAGTTGTGAGTAGGCCTATGGACCAAGTTTAGCAATATCTTTTATAAACATACACGAATAATGGATTATAGTTAATGTATTTATAAGATTGTTAAAGGCATATTATATATTCATAACGAATTACATTAATAAAATTACGTTTAATTGATTTTGGTGTTCGCATGAGTCATGGTGTCACACTCTCAATAGACTAGACTGAAGATGACTGGGAGATCGGGGTTCGAATCCCAGTCAGGTGTACTGAGGCCAGTTTTCCCTCTCCTTCCACGCAAATGCGGGGACACTTTCACTTATTTAAAAATTATTCATCCCTTTTAATTTAGTGTAATCAGTACATATGTATACAACCCAAACGGGTAGTATGATTAAGTGCTTTATAAATAAATGGTACTACAATTTAGCACCACTTTTTCGTATTGTTTAGTAAAGCTCCGAATAAAATTTTCAAAAATATTTTTTCGGTAAATTAACCTTAAGTAAGTTTTTCTCGTAAAAACAAACACATCATCTTGTTAAACACAATAAAACACTTTTTTTTTGAAAAAATATTTTAAAGAAATTTTAAATTTTCCATACTAATTTATTTGAAAACTAAACTAAAATTATTCATTTGTAAAAAAAAAATGTATTTCTATATATCAGGAAAAACTTTTCCCTAATATCCATTTTATATTCAAATTTAAATGGCCAGAAACGAAAATTTTCAAATTTCTATAGTTGTTTTATAAAGTTTTTAGAATCATTGAAACTACCCAACTATAATTATTGTTCATTACAATTTTGTTTAAAATAATTAAAAGTATTAAATGACTGCAAATAAATTTATACATCTCATTATAGTCATATTATGATAATATACAAAGCCATTACAAAATATTGGGGTACATTAATTGAAACTTGTGACCTGTAGAGTGTTTACTTACGTACATACAAACCAAGGCACAATTATTTAGCAGCGCAACATTATTTTCCATGATTTGGCATCAAGAGAAAATTCAATAAAATTAAAAAGGTATTAATATGTTTATCAAAGTTTGACCTTTAAGAAAATTTGATTTGAGCGGTCAAGATTATTTTACTAACACACATCGGCAAAAATGCCCCAACTAACAATTGAAAACGCCTATAGTTACGACACTAGGGCATGGTGTAAAATAAAGTGAGCACTTGCTATAGGTGAAACAAAAACTTGAAACTATAAAAACTGTGCTCTTACGTAGGCCATCCCGCAAATTAGTTCTGTCAAAAGAGTTGCCTATTGATAAAGGGGCACTTAAGGAAGGTATAATTTGTAATGGAAGTGTACTTAGATTAGTAGCTATGTCATTCAAGCCATAATAAACGTGTATTCTACTTGTCTATGATAATTTAGTAATGTGCAAAGGGACATCCTTAGAGTCTACGCGTTATTCCCGTGTCACTGATCTATTTCTAACTTAGAAATTAACAAATAGATACAAGCAGTAATATAAAATATGTAAACAGTTATGAAAAAACTGTCTAAACTTTCCTATATACTTGTAAATATACATAGTGACATAGACTTACAAGCCATAGAAAGTATGTATTACAATCGTACGCCTTCTATACATATATAGATGAGTTGGGTTGAATCCACCATCTTACGAATCCAAATACGAATCTTGGAGAAAACTATGAACATGAGAGGAAATATAAATAAAATATTAATATAATATAAAAATAGAAAATACCAATAGTAACTAAATGTTAACATTCTTTCTCATAATACATTCATTGAAACATTCATACATTCAGTTAAGTTTTAAATTTATAGTCTGGGGTCTGATTGTTGAATTTTTCCTATAGTTTTAAATGTTTCCCTACCACCAATAGGCATTATTCAATATCTAAAATAAATTTCATGTGAAAGATTTAAAACAATTTTTTAATGATTAGAGTCTCGAATCCGTAGTTTTCTCGAATCTCGAATATCCTTAAGGATTAGAGGAATTTGAAGGCCTCATCCCATATATTTACACGTATATATACACACACACATACATATATATATATATATATATATATATATATATATATATATATATATATATATTAGTGAGACGACGACAGCTTTCATAGTATACCTTACTTCCCACTGTCTAGCTCCCATCTTAATGCGCAAAGATTTACAGCCAATCTAATATTTTTCTTGAATAAATCTGGTTACCGTTTAATGTATATAGTTCCTTTTGCCAGAAAGGGAACAAGTTCACCTCGCTTTGTTTCGCTATGAAATGAGAGGACACTTCAAGCTAAGAATGTAATATTACAACCTAAATTGAGTGTATATAGTGATAGTAAATCATTATTTAATCATTTTTCCTTCACCTTAGTTTTGATTTTCAATGACTGAAAATATTTATAAACAAAGTGATTTGTAGAGTAATTATAACGTTTGTGTGAATTTATCCATACCACATGTTAATTTTAATTATTAGTTACTAATTCAGGTCCATGATAAAATAAAGCCCATTCGAAATAAATTAAGATGACTTACTCTATGGCATTAGGAACTCGAAAGTGCATTACCACATTTACAAAAGTACACCACCTATCCCTATCTTGAGCTAGTTCTATCCAATCCACCTCATTACACCCTATCTCTTTCATGTCCATTCTAATGCTATCCTCCCATCTGCAACTAGGTCTTCCCAATGGTATCTATCTTCTCCTTGGGTTTGCCGGTCAATTACCTGAACACGGTTCTAGGATCTCCTATTCACGCTGCATGTCCTATCCACCATAATATATGATACATGATAATCCTAACAGTATTTTGTAATGAGTTCAGGGTATGCAACTCATCATTATGTAGTCTCCTCAACTCGCAACTAGTCTCATCATATTTTGGACCAAATACTTTCCTATGCAATTTGTTTTTGAACATACTAAATTTGTGTTCGTCATGTAAGGTAAATGACCACTTTCACACCCTTGGAGAACAACCAGTAAAATTATTTGTTTGCATTTTTTGAGTTTTACCTTGAAACCAGGAGAGATATTAGTAACCTACTGATCGAATAATTGCATGCATTTCCCGACTGTATTTTCCTAATTTACAATATAATTTATTATTATAGAAGATATATATACATAACACAAGGTGATGGATTAGATGTTTTAGTATGAGTATTAGATATTAATCATTTATTTAGTACCTCATTATAATAGATACACGCAAAAATATCTAGGTCCCATCTAGATTCCTATTTACATTTTAACCAATATTTTGTCTTGTCTTTAGCTTGTAACACAGAAGTTATTTTTACGTGTCAACAATAAATGTTAAATTTATTTGATTTGTATTCCCTTATATTGTACGATACTGAATCCTCAACTTTGCTGTTACTTGCAACAATCCTGAACCTACCCCGTATACAGTATACTGCACACACGGAACACAATTCAATAAGCAAAAATACATAAATGAACTGAAAAACATTTTTTAAGACAAATCACATAAAACATGATCGATATTTTCCCTTTCAGAAATAACTGAATTCTTAAAGTTTTGGTACATATTTAATTCCACGTACAAAATTTTCTGTTTTTTTTTGTTTTTTTTTTTTTTGTGACAACGATCAATTCAGATAGTTGGAAGATTGACTCAATGGAGCTCAAGTATAAGAATATATGGAAAATTAATAACTCGTTTTAACTAGAGGCTTGAATAGAAATAAAGAAAGAGCAGATGGAGAAAATTCACTTGTTATATATACTATGATCGGTAGATATGTCCGAATAATATTTTAACCAGTAACTGTCCTAACTTGGTCTGCAACCACGGATCTCTAGATATCCTCTGTACGAATAAATTATTATGTATAACATTTAATTATAAAGAAATATTACATAAGATAAATTAATTATCATATTTTTATCCATGCTATTATAGATAAAACCTTTAAAACAAATAGAAATAAATCACTTATGTAACTTTAAGCTCAGCAAATTAATATAATGCTTGTTACAGCCAAGTTTGATATAAATTACTGAATCGAAACTAAAATATTTCCTTTGATTTATCAATTAATGTAAAGAATGTTATGGCTGGATAAATGTTTTAGTGAGGGTATAAGGTAGAGGAAATACTCGACGTGCCTTCTTGCAAACTGATACCATGCGTAAAAACAAGTCGGTAATTAAGCTCGGGTAAGAAACAAACTTCAGACTGCGGCTGTTAATCGAACTGCATTCCTCCACGGAGAGTCATATCGGCTGGAAAAGAACAATCTCTCTCTTCAAGTCCACAGCCTCAGACACTGTTGCCAGCTTTACACAGATCTAAACTTGGAAACCAGACCTTAAAATTAAAAATATAGTTCAGACAAACTAGGAGAAATGTCTTTGAAAAAAAAAACAAAGTTGGCTTTGAGACGTGGATATAAATATGTGTAGGGTTTGCGAAGTGTGATAGTTAAAACAGTTTTTTCTCGTTATTTAATATATTGTGGTCTTGTGTGTGTTATATGTTAAAATACAAATATACTAAATGAAATAAAAACGTTATCTTATTTTATCTTTCGCATGCAGAACAAGAATGGATGAAAAAAATGCCAGCATTTTATTTCTTGTATTGTGTTAGATTTACTAAAGCATTAAAAAAAACTGATTTTCAAACTAATTAAGGCTCATCCAATAAATGTCCAAATGCTTGTAAAGTCTTCTACGGAAGTAAGATATATTAACAGTTTAAGGGTAAGCGTTGCTATTTCAATCTCATCAAATTTTTACTGTTTTTCTACCAGACTTGTCCTTAACTCAATTTACTAATTATGTAGTAATAGGTTTGAGACACATTTCATTCTTATGGGCAAAGCAAACTTTACGGAAAAAAATACCAACTATTTCAAGTGAAAATAGAATACTTTAGAATTATTGCTGAATTAAAAAATAATTGCTATTATATTATAGATATTGATCAACGTACGTGTTCCCTTCTTGTATATGATGGTGGAGATTTGCTGGACGGTTTAATCTTGTTTTACACCCTTTTTTTTTTAGATTTAAATAATACATTCATCAAGTAAGATATGTTTATTTTTTAATTCACAATGAAAATTTATTTTATAAATCAAGTTTGAACCTTAATTATTTAACACACTGAACTGTTTCATTTTCGTCAACTAGACCACATCAATTTTAGTTGTAAAAGTGTTTGAGTATATTTCATTGTAATATTGAACTGCTTGTACTATTGTACTGTCTGTTAAAGTTACTGTAAAGCATTATTTTATTTTTTACGCCCATGAATTGGTCCCTGAAGCTGGAATTTATCACTATGTGTTTAAATATATATTCAATACAAACATACCAACATTCACACCTGGTTTAAGTAACCCTAGTTTCCCAGTAGTATTTATTTCAAGTGTACCCCAAGTAATCCAGCATCATATCTCAAAGCCTAGGAATCCAATTCTATTCCACCTGGAGATTCCGAGGTCCAAGATCTTCGTGACATTATTAAGTTAGTGAAGAATCAGCTGGCATCTCACAAACAAATAAATAACTGTGAGAACTAGCCCTGTTAGGCATTCAAGGATGACCAAGTAAGAGGGTGAGAAGGGGATCTATGGTTGGAGGACGAAGTATTGTAGCAATATTGATGGAATGTAGCAGTTAATAAGGTTACTCAATATAGACTATATGTATGTATATAAATATATTTATTCACATATACAAATACATATGTGTATCTAAAAATATATATTTATTAGTTAGCAATCTATAAGTGTGTTATCGGTGACCAGGCGGTCTAGGGGTAAGGTGTCGGATTTTTGTGCTGGGGTCTGGGGTTCAATCCTCGGTCCGGCACAGATTTATCTGATTACCAAACCCTTCCTTAACCTCTAACAAGACATCTTGTGAATGTGGGGAATGCCAGGCCTCCGCCGTGGTTCGGATTCTACGTTAGACTGTAGGTCCTCCATTTCATCTCACCATCACCCTACCATTACACATTAGCGTAAGTGCGTATAACCCGAACGGGTAGTAAGATGCGGTGCTAATAATAATATAAGTGTCTTGAATATACATGATTATAAATTTTAATTTTATTACGATAGGATAGTTAAATTTAGAATCTTTATAAATTATCACAAATGGTTTAGAAATATCTGTATAAGGTTATAAAAATAAATTAATACCATAATAAGATATATTTTCCATCGTTGAATTTTACATTTTCACCATTGTCCTTAATTTATTTTCACATCGTTTAGTTTTCAAGCCAATATAAACTGGAAAGGAAAATAGAGTAACAAATCCTTAGTCCTGACTAGACGATATCAACTTGTTGGAAGGAGAGCCAGATATCATGTGTGGGTTATTGATCACCTCAACCTAACCCTAACCTCCTTCACTCCCTAGACGCTAATTGACGACGCTTGGAGGCGTCACATACGCGCCCAAAGAAAGGACTTGTCTGTGTGACTTTTGACCTCCCGTCTATTCACACTCCCAGAGGCGTCACGAGAGATTGCAGGCGACGTCAAACGAGACAATTCCATCTGGCCACAGTCATTTCTAACGCTTTGGAAGGGCAGCTCAGGGAATTTCTCTTCGCCACTTTATACTTTACGTCGTCCATTCGTATCTCAATCCAATAATACTAAAACTTTGGTTTCGAGAGAGCCAATCAAATGTTAGCATGTTTTATTAGTATTTTTAATGGAAGTGATTTGAATCTAGAAAAGGATTTTTTTAAGTGTTTTGTTTGTTTTAGTTTGGATTACTAACATTTTCCTATTAAAAATTTAAAAAAAATGTTTATTCCAATATATATTTAAAAAACACACAAAATTAGTTTGACAAACTTTATAATTTTGGGGGGAAATTTGAGCAAGTACTGTGCTATGGATCTTAAACTATGAAAATTAATACTTCAAAAAAATTCTGTATTAGAAAGTGAAATTATTTTAAATTAATAGCCATAGAAATGACCATAAAATAGAGGGTCATGTTGTTTTCAAAAACAAATAAACCTTAAATTTATAGAGTAACTATAATGATATTGATGCAAACGAAAAGGAAGATATGATTAAGGTTTGTAATAAGAAATATAATTTAATAATATTTAGCTCGTTAGTTGTATACTTACATAAGGAGAATATATGTAAAATATTCATCTTTAGAAAACAATTTGCTAGATTTGTCATTTCCTTCAAAAGGTTTCCCAGGCTGATAAAGATTCTGATGCAATATTATTCACAAACACATTACCTATTTATCTGTTACTAGCCCCTTCCCCCTAAAACAATATTGTAAAGAATCCTGTAAAACAAAGCTTCAAATCATCCATTATGTCAATATAAAAACAAAACTTTCTTTTACTTATTTTTTTTAAATACAGTCCTACCATCACTGTGTAACCCCCTCCTTTTTATCCTCCCTCCTATTTTCATCTCATTCCTCTTTCCTCGCCAATACCCCTCCGCCCCCTTCACCAACCCACTTTCCCTTCAAAAACTTTTTTTTCCAACGACTATATAATATACTATCGACATTTGTATGAGGAAAAAATTACATTTTCTAAATAAAATATAGCCTATGTTACTCGCTGATAATGTAGCTTTATATTGGTGAAAGAATATTTAAAATCAGTCAAGTAGTTTTTGAGTTTATCCATTAAAAAGAAAAAAGAAAAACAAACAAGAAACTAAAAATCAAATCTTTCCCCTTTATAATATTAGTTTAAATGTTCATGTATATCAATTACATCCATGGAATTATTTAATTACCCAACACGTTTATCTTAATGCTATTTTTTATTTACTTATACTTATATTAGATATACAAAAGTTTGATTATTTATAGTGGTCTAAGAATTCTATCAAATTCAATAAATTCTTTCAAACAAACTATTATAAGGGATTCATTACAAGAAACTGGTGGTCCCCATTGATTAAAAAAACCTTAAAACATACATAATTTATAAATAATAAATATCGCATATATAACAATTTCACAAAAAACTCTCCCACTAGCCGCCACTGTGAGGAATTGTAAAATACCATGCACTATTCGCTCTGGAAAGCAAACTCCCTACTAAATACTCAACCTTAACTAATGTTTGCCCGGTTAGTCAGTCGGTAAGCAATAATTCGAGTAAAGCCCTTAGAAACGAGACTCTAGGACTTAAGTTAAAGACACTTCAAACAAACTTGTTATCCCGGATGAAAAATTCTACTTCTGTTAAAATATGAATTTTTAAATTTACTGTAAATTAATTTATCAAACAAAACAGTATATTTAAGTTTTCTATGTAAATATTAATTTTAAGCGTAGCCTGGATTTTAACGAACAAGCGAGAAAGAGCCTACCCATTTTGCCGGAAAGATACTTACTTTCCCATAACTTCCAGGGATATTTTACATGCCATAATCCACATAGGACCAACGGCTTTAATTCTCCTCCGAAGGAAGCTGTATTACGGATATTTGTAACTCTGTAAAATTCGGCTGGGTTTGGACCCACGAGGCGAGCACCTTACTCCAATACCACCGAGTTCAACATGAGTTACTTACATATTAATGGTATTAGTGTTTGTCAATGAGCGAGGAAGATGATGTGTTTCGTAAAGAACAGAAGATTCGTCTTTGCCATAATATGATTTGTCTCTGCAAGGTTAACTATTGTGATTGCGTCTACTAACCCAAGCTCAAGATGGTATTGCCAGTGACGTACATAATTATGGCAAGAGCATATATCGGGCTGTTCAGTTGTATTCTTTAATTGGGGAATATAGTATTGATTCATATGAACTGCAAACACTTTAGCCATTTGTTATTTTGTTTTACAATGTAGGCTTAAATGTCATGAGTATTTGATGCAATAATTATGTTTTGAAAGAACAATGGATACATAAATCTTCGACTTCAGTGGTTCTTGAGTATAGTGTTCACCTCAGAACACAATGTGCATGGGTTCAAAGCCTGGCGTAGAGATCTGGATTTGTCTTGAAGGAGTGTGAAAATATTTTCCCGGTATGATTGGTAGGCATTTTCACTCTCACTCATAGAAATTTTCGTGTGGTAATATAATCACTCGGTTCAAAAAGTGCAGGTTAAATACCTCAAATAAATTAAAATAAATGGATAATCAATTATTAAATTTACCTTTTGAAGGGAGGTGACCTGGTGGTCTAGGGGTAAGGTGTCAGACTTCTGTGCTGGCGGCCGGGGTTCAATCCTCGATCCCGGCACAGATTTATCTGATTTCCAAACCCTTCCTACACCTCTGACAAGACATCTTGTGAATGTGTGGAATGCCAGGTCACCACCGTGGTTCGGATTCCACGTTAAACTGTAGGTTCTTCATTTCATCTCACTATCACCCTACCATTACACATTAGCGTAAGTACGTATAACTCGAACGGGTAGTAAGACGCGGTGCTAATAATAATACCTTTTGAACTACTATATTCATAGCCAGAATAAAAGTGATATGTGTTTACAAAAGATTTTGTACTGTAAATTATGCTCTCAGTAGATATCAACGGTTTGCGTGTAGTTTTAGTTAGTAGTCGCTAGTCTCCTTCGGGATGTGTAAATGTTCTTTTTTGAGCACAGCTATCCACAGATAAATCTTTGGTAGGAGCTATATAAAAAAAAAGCCCAACTATCCTAATGATAATGGCAATTCTTGCTCGACCAAGAGCAAGTGCACGCACATTTTCTCTAAACTCTAACTTTCGCGTACCTTCTCAAACAGTCTAATTAAATACATACATCCCGGACGGGTAATAAGATGTTGAGTTAAAAAAAAAGAAGCTAGAACTATTTGTAAACACGCTAAAAAATTCAAGATTATTTTAAGGATATTATTTTTAATATCAACTATCTAAAACTTATCCTAGCTAGTCAGGACTACAAGAGATGTTCCACTTCGATGTCAACCTTGGAAAAAACTGTGAAAATATCTTTATTAATACTCACCTCCTGTATACAAATAATCTCACACAGAGCTCAAACAGTTTTAATTTAATATTGAACCACACTAAAACTACTTTTAGCTCAACACAAAAACAACTCGTTGATACATCCCATGTTTATAAATAAATCTACATCTGATTATAGTATACAACTTCAAAAAATATGTGTACCCACCACAATTTATCCTCTGTTAGAGCAGTACTGTATTCACGTTTCCATTAAACTGTGCTGCACCTATTTCAAACCAAGACCTGCTCACATCAAGAAACTCGAAATGTACAGTGAGGCCAACGATTAAAGTCAAATATCTGATACTCGAAGCTGGACTACGCATGAGCTTTGTCAACTCTAGACTATTCGAGAGACTTCTCCTACCTTCCCCTCCAGTTTCTGCCATTTTCTCTATGTATACTAGGAAGAACCATTGTTTCTCCGCGTAGCCACGCATCATTCCCTCTCGTAAAAGGACATGCAACAAGCGTATCCCTCTACCTAAAACTATATTTTAACCTTGAACCATCTATACTTTTCTGTGTTTGGTGTATATTGTTAGCTCCTAGGCCACAGATAAGGATTTATCAAATACTTAGCCTTAACGGAAGTTTCACTGCGCTTCTTGAGCCAAGTTGAGTCCATCATCACTGGCGTTCGCTAGCTCAGTGAAGAAAGCACTTACAAATGTTCAGTTGTTTAACGGTTCACTTTTAACAGGTTCGTCATCAAGTGGGCATTGTAATAGTAATGAGTAGTCGTCTGTGTAAGCTCTTTGTGTGGCAAGATTATGTGAAGAGGGGGATGGGTAAATACCTGAACGTAGCTTTGTGGAAGCTGGCTGATTGACTTGAGATGGATATTTGTGTCCTTTATCTAGTGAAACCATATTTAATAAGAGCTTTTTTTTAAAAAATGCCTCTTGATGGGACCTAACAATGCCCGTGTTGAAATACTCAAGCTCTCCCACGGAATGCAGCCTTTTTAACCTGGACTCTGAGGGTCTGGTATATATACCTGTGTTTTAGGCTAATAAAATTGTAAAGTACCTTAATATTTGTTTGACTACACGAGCAAAAGATCAAAACTGCATCCCCACACCAAACACAAACACACGAACAAGAACAAATGATATACATTATGAATTGCCAAATAAATATGTTCCATTCGAAAGCATTGTCGTGTTTCCATAGCAGTGAAATAAATAGGTTATACCTCCGCTTGGCCACCGTGGGTCGCGCGTGGCCCCCTCTGTTTGCGTGTAGCGACAAACAAGTTTTGCCCACAGCCTTGTAAACAACCACTACCCCTCCTCTATCAGGGTTTCATGCACAGCAAGGATCACTCGGGGATGAATGGTATTAATCGCACGTCATAAACTAACGTTCCCATACCTTTTTGTTGTTCATTAAATACATTTACACAAAAATATCCGTACCATTACGCTAGTGTATGAATCGTGTCGAGTTTTACATCAACAAAATCTACACGGTCACTACAATAATATGTTAGCTAGAATATTGAGGTCACTCTTGTCTAATTTGTTTTACCATTGAAGGGGAGGTTTGGGATTAGAATCTACGTTTGGGTGATTTTTGTATGAAGAACGGTAGAAGTTAATTTATAAGGTTACTAAAACAATTTTAATATATTCATAAATAAGTCATGTTAACTGCAGCTTTCACTTTTTATATATATTATCAATACCTACCTATAAAATAGCATACATAATATAGAAAGATGTTAGTAATGTTGACCTCAAAATATATTTTAATTTTCTCTACTTTTATTCCAACCAAAATCAGTCTATAGTTATAAGGGTTTTTATGAGTGATTTGTTGCACTGCCTAAACGCAATTGCGGTCACGTTTACTTTAAATTCTACATAAATCACCCCTATATTGTAGTCTAAATATGTCTTTCATCCGAGTGATTTAAGTTTTCATAGAAAATAGCCTTATCTGACAGCAAGAAAGGCTACTTAAAATACTTTAATATAGCTATACGCCAGGTCAAGGGATCTACAAATTTCATGTTTGATAGATAATTTCGAAATCTATAAAACAACACTAATAAAATAAAAAGATATTATTCATTTTTGCAACAATTACTTTTTCTACCGCGTGCTATAATCAAGGCTATCCGCATTTAAATACACTGACGGGCTAAGAAATGAGGGAAATAGTTTTTAAAAAATAGGCAAAAGATGGCAATATATTAAAGTGTGCCGATGCCAACATTGTTTGATGAATGTGAAGCGTGGGTTTATCAAGAGAAACGCAAGAGCAAGATGAATACGGTAGGAATGAGATATCTATAGTAAACGTATGTGGAAAAACTCGGGTGGAAAGATCAGTAATTAATGGGCGCTGAGGCGTATGGTTTGAAAGGGGATCCAATAAGACAATGTGAAAGAAGTGTTTTAAGGTTTTTTTTAAGCATATTGAGAGGTTGAGTATGGATCGAGTGACGAAACGAATGTATGAAGGTAGAGTGTGTGGATAAAAGGAAGGGTCAGGCCATGTGAGAGGTGGCTAAATCTAGCAGACTAATGTGTGAAAAGGATAAACATTAAGAGTTTTAGGAATAAAATAACATGTAGGATTCGATGTATGTATGTTGTTGACGCGAAGATAGTATGCAAGGAAGAGAAGTGTGGAGAAAGTTAGTGAAGATGGAATACGTAAGGAGTTGTTTCTAGATCTTTATGCACATTTCTTGCTTACACTGTAAGAGAACGGCGTGATTATGTATGTATGTATGTATGTATTATGTATAAAAATCATCAATTTTATTCTCTAGGTTGGTGATACCTTTGTGTATACAGCTAACGCTCAATCTGAATCAAACTACCCATATAAACTTGATCTGAGATTTTCCAAAAAAATCTAATCTAATTTCTACTTAGCTTAACCTAAACAATCTTGATTTATATTTATAAAACTTAAACCAATTTACTTGAACTTTGCTTGGATTAACTAACGTTTAGCAAAAGTAAAAGAATTTAATTTTATAAAATAATAAACATTTAGCCTTTAATTAACCTAATCAAACCTAACATAACCATTCTACTTTAATTTTACCGTAGATTACTTCGCATAACTTAATTTATTTACTAGATCCTTTGTATGGATGTATGGATACTTGTTTATAACAATTTAAAACATTAGGTATTATATTTATTTATTTTTTCACTATATCTTACTAACGGTCCAGGCTATACACAGGTTGTTTAGCCCAAAATACAAATATAGTTTGTTTGAACCAAAGTAATATACAATTCCTCTACACTTATATCTGGAAAGCTATGCTAATATCAATAAATTGTGTTTAAAGTTTTGGCGTACAGTGTTTGGAGATCAAAGCTATTCTAGCATGCTGGTACAACAGGTTGCATACAAGTTGGGCGCAGGGAATTACACACCTCAAAATCTTGGAGCAAGGCAGCAGAACATACCAGAATTATTAATAGTAAACAACACACCAGTCCCTATATAAATGCGAATACGTTCTGAGAGTCATCAATAACGGTCCTATATCACATACAGTGCCTACCATTATTAAATGTTCAGTGCCGCGCGCCTAAATCCTATGCAATCTGTTGTACACGGATGCTTACACAGCTTTTCTCTCCCGGCACTGCACGCCGGAACTTTGATGTAGTTTTCCGGATGTAAGAGTATGAAGATTTCATACTACTTTTGGTTCAAACCATTTATATATACAGTTTGGGCTATGCATTTCCGAACAAACTGTATATAACGCTAATAAGTTAGGGATGATGAAGGTACAATTAATCGAAAATGAACCAGAATTTTATTCGAGAAATCGTGGTAAATTATTTAGAAAAAAAAAATCCGTGAACTTGGCTTATATTTGAACCCCAACCTCCTCGTCACCTAGAAACTAGACTAAATGAACTTGACATTTAGATCACGTGCCCGCCGACACGCGTTTTGTTTATGATAGTTAAAATATGCACTTTATGGAAGAAAAAAGGAAGAAAATATGCTAATTGTTGTGGAGTACTCAATATTTTCATATAGTTACGACTGAGTAGTCCGTAATACTTGGCACGTGATCAAAGGTTTCAGTCTCATTTGGTCTCGTATGCAGGTGACCAGGAGGTCGGGTTTTAAATCTCATTTTGGTGCATTGGGGGAGTGGGGAGGGGAATTGACATGTGATTTAGCACTGTGTTTTTATTCCTTTTCTAAGTTTATGCGGATGCATTTCTTTTATGCTACCCTCTCAATCTATACTAATTAGATTAAAAACGTTAAAAGCATATGTTTTAAACGTATTAACTGAAAAACAGTAAATACGAAAATAAAATAATAAAATAATTATCATATTAAAAGTAGGAGCTAAAATAAAATACCCGCTTCAGTGGCCGAACGGTCTAAGACGTCAACCTCATTTTAAACTGGCCTACTGATGGAGGGGAGATCAAAGTTCAAATCCCTGTCGGTCTACTGAGGATTATTTTTTCTAAAAATTGTTTCCCACGCAAATACGGGTAGATTACCTGTAATATATTTTATTCCTCATCCCTACCCCTTTAGAGTAATTATCATATATGCGTATAACCTAAACAAGTAGGTCTAGTAGGACGCGGCGTGTAAAAACCATTAAATAAACTATTATCACCCAACATCAAAAGGAAACCACTTAATCCAATATTTCACAAGGCCGATACCCCACGCTTTTGTAACAATGCATTGTGAAATTTAATTTATTCTAATTATTAATCATTTTACTATCAAATAAACATAATGCGAATGGTTTCATTACTACAATTTCTGTATACCATTTTTATGCCAATTTAAAGGTTATTTCATGTTTGATACAAACAATCGCCTTTAAAAATACCGTGAATGAAATAAATTATGCAAATGGA
This sequence comes from Timema cristinae, assembly GCA_039000515.1. Lineage (NCBI taxonomy): Eukaryota > Metazoa > Arthropoda > Insecta > Phasmatodea > Timematidae > Timema > Timema cristinae. The sequence goes on from JBCFYV010000012.1 coordinate 53,572,558, forward strand.
GCTCGTATCAGCAATGACATAACAGACAGCATTATCTATGAATGTAAAGGAAATACGGCTGGTAAACGCAAAGTGTCATTAGATTCATGGGATTTCAACATGTCCGGTTTTACAGATATTTCCTTTGTTCAATAAAATACAGTATCATGGAAAAAAAAACTGTAATGGACTATTTTTTTATGAGAAGGTTATGTCATAGCCACTCTTGACATATTATTTATAATCTCGCATTACCAATTAGAATATATGTCAGCTTCTACCATTTTATTTCATTTTGGATGTACGCAAATTTGAATATGCAAAATATAAATAACATTGTGTTTGTTTATCGCTTCGGATTGATGAAGCATCATGAATTAATGTTCTTGAAATGGTATATTTTTATAATGTTTCAAATCTGCTTAACATGTTTAAAATAATTCTTCATAGTTTCAAAGAACGTATTCGTAGCTTCCATCATTTCTGCTTCAAGACTTTCCAAGCAACTACAAATTGGAGGTTAAAATTCGTTACGTTGGGTAATATTGTTACAAATAACATGTATTGGACGAGCTTAAAAACTAGCTATTATTATGACTACTGACAGAGCTAAACGCTAGTCATCATGGCAATCACTGACAGTTTTAAAAGCTAGTTGTCAATATAATAAGATAACAAAAACCAATTATTTTACACATTTTTTTTGTAAACAATTTATTTTTCATTAAGTTTTGAGATACCCAACCCTTTCCTCAGAACGTTAATTTGGTTTATTATTATTTTGGCTTATCACTTAACTCAGGCGGAGGCTTGTATTGTTTTATAAACATTAACTTTGCAAAAGCAAGAACAAGATTTCTATGAGTAAGGAAAGAGGGAAAGGTTGTAGCCTACCTCTTTCATCATCCCACACAAATAACAAATAGACAAGAGAATTATAAATTGTATTTAAAACAATCAAGATACATCTCGATGAGGAAGTGGAACATACAAGCGTTAGGCTCTGAGCAAGTAAACAAGCCAAATGGGCCGTCAGGCGCATCGGTAACCACCTAGGCCAGAAGGGCATGTAAAACAGCAACAATAGGTGGCAACTAATTTAAGCGCCAAAAATGGCGTCATCAGAAAACAACGATAATTCACTAAGAATTGACCTACAAGTTAATATTAATTACACCTCTCATAATCAAAGGTTAAGAGCCAAGAACAGGCTTGTGGCCTAGCATTAAATCTAAGGTTAGAATAGGATCACTAGTTGTCATCATCATCTGACAAACCCTAACTAACCTAAAAAATGTGTATGAAACCTTTCATTATTTATATATAAAGCTCAAAATACCTAACAACAATAAATAATCTGAATATACAATAACAAGTAGAATGTCTACCAGAGAAATATTTTCTTGACGGCGCGTGGCCCCGTCCTTAACTAACCTATAAAATATAAGTGATACCACGATATTAAAACTATACCAAATATAATAATAAACAAAACGTCCACATTAAAAATGTTATCCATGCCAGCTCGCGGCCCCACAGTAAACTAACATCTTAACGTAAATTACCCACCAATAATAAACCATCTCAATCCTTTTTGACATCAAAAATATCATGACCACAGAAAATAATACATAACATATTGTTACTGTCTCTCTTCTAGCTAAAGCAGGCCATGAAACTTTCCGTGAAACGGATATAATAAATTTAAGATAAAAGACGATCAGGCCAAAAAGTCTTCTCAAAACACCCAAGAAACGAGAGCAGCTACGGGCTGGTCGCCCATGGTATCCAAATATGCCATAGCCTTAAAGGCAAAAATCCGTAAAAGAAATAATAATAATAATAATAATAATAATAATAATAATAAAAATATATGTAAGTCCTGAACAGTAAATTTAGAATAATAAATATTTACCGCCAAAGAGAATTTTGAGAAACATGTCAAGCCTACTTTGTCAGGCCTCTCAACTCGGAGGCCCAGAATGTAATGCGTGATCACATTCTGGACTCCAACCTTTATATATCTTAAGGAAATCTTGTGTTCTCGGGGTGCGGAGAGCAACGGAGAGGAAAGGGGTAGTGGTTCCAGAACAGTCTCCACTCGTCCACACGCATTTACGTCTATACATAATCACAGTTCGTAGAAGTTCTGAATACGCCCGCCGACGCACGCTGAGCTCACGCACAACGCAGATCATTTGTTTTGGGGAGCGGTTCAACCAACACGGCTGGCAGCGAACCTCGGACCTCGATCTAGTTAAACGTCGACAGTGCTGCGGTGTGTATGTCGGACTAAAGTCATGCTGGAATGAGTCAACTGGGGCTGGCTTGGTGAGTTATACAACTTCTCCGAATTTATGTTGTAACAAGATTACAAGGTTAATCAGCAAAATATGAAAAGAGAAAATTGATAAAACAAATAGGCAGTGAAAATGCGCGATTTTCGTGAAACAATGTGTGAGGTAAAAACCGTTTAAACGGTATGTAGAGTCTCATCTCAAACAAGGCCACGCTTCACCTCATTTTGGGCTGTGTTTTTTCATATCAACATTTAGCGTGAACTTTCTAGACAGGCTTATTATATAAATCTTGTTTTTAAATTAATCACCCATATCGGTAGGTATAAGTTCTAAACTTAAAGTTCATCTATACTGTTTTTTATATAACAGAGTGCTCATGGTTATAATCCCCTCTTAGTGTACTAAGTGGGTTATTTCCTAAGGATCCTTACACTCTCACTCACTCTCTCTCTCCACAAAACTAAATTCTAAATTCTACCTCCCTCATTCCACCTCATTAGCACCACTAGACAGTTATAGCACGAGTGGCGTGTGTAAAAATATATTATTTAAATAAGTGTTTTGTCATCAAATGTTATTGCTTATTACAAATAGAGGTTTTGATTTACACTTTTATAATATGAGCCGTATCTACCAGTTAAAAGAGTTATTATATTCACTACCATATATTTTTACGAGCACTGTGATCGATCTGCAGCTGTTACTTTTAGCCTATATATAAATCTATAAAATAACACATAAAGAAAAATATAAGTGTTGGTGGCTAAAAAAAAATAGGCTTGATGTTATAAAAGGCTTTTTCTAAGAAAATTTGACAGAAAAAATACCCAACCCTTGTACATTACAATGTATGTGTACAGAATCGTGTACACATGTTCAATTATTTACTACACCTGTCCCTTACCACAAACCAGGGAGTTATGAGTTTATAGTAGACTTCCAGAGATTATTTCAGTTTTAAAGCATATCACGAACCAATAGAACATTGCTTGGAGTAGGCAGTGCGATTATAAAACCTGATATTCCTCCTGTCAGAGGAGTAAATGTAGGGTAACCCGGGGTTTAATGGGCCAACTCCTGATAAGACAAGGACAGACGCTCTATGAAAATCTCTATTGTGAGTGGCTCACCTAGATAGGACTTTAGTCTTATCTTCATAACTGCAAGACAAAGATGGGACATCCGTTTTCATCAACAAACTAGAGGTAGCTTTGAAGGGGAGTTTTCAAGAACACAGAAGTACACAGGTAAAATGAGCTAACGCTCATTACCTTTATTTAGCCCAATGATTACAGCAGTTTCAGTATTCCACGTTTTAATACCTTTCCAGGCGATTTGTATATTTACATTGATGACGTATACTCGTATATGGGGAATATAAAAATTAAAGGGAGTGTAACCACATTTGCGTGGAGTGAGAGGGATAGGCCACTAAATAATGGCAATTCATAACACTCTGCCTTGATTCGAAACGTGACTTTCTGGTTACCGGAAAGCTAAAATCTATAAGACTGTCGCCTTTGTTACGTGCTCACAAGTGTGGGTCTATAAAAGTTAACTCACGTCTGGTGAACACCTAAGCAATCATATTTAAATATTTGTATTTGTAATTTTACCCACTTAAATGTATCCATTTAAAGTGCTTGCTTGTTTCCGAACTCGGTCTAAAAAAAAACTAATTTTAGTTTTAGCAGGACCTGTTTGGATAACAAATAGTTTGGTATTGGCTTGGGTGATTTCTAATAATAAAATTTTATATAAAAAAACATCTTGTGAATGTGGGGAATGTCAGCCTCCACCGTGGTTCGGATTCCACGTTAAACTGTAGGTCCTTCATTTAATCTCACAATCACCTATCATTACACATTAGCGTAAGTGCGTATAACCCGAACGGGTAGTAAGACGTGGTGCTATAAATAATAATAATAATAATATAATAAATAATATATAAAAAAACTCACAGACAGTGTTTAAAGAGTTTTAATAGGTGTTAATCTCCTAAGTTAATTTAGTTTGCAAGTTGTATTAAACAATTTGACTAAACTTTTTTTTAATGTTATTTTAGTGAGGATAGGTATTTAATTAGTTAATTATAATAATATAGACTATAAATTGAGATTTAGCCTGTTGTTTAGTAACACATACAAAGTTATGTTACATTATTATAACCCACCTCTGTTGCGTAGGTTACCGTGTTTGAGCTCGACTGCTGAGGACGGGGAATCGAGGTTCGAATCTCGGTCGGGTGAATTGGGGGTGTTTTTTCTAAATGGTTTTCCACTCTCTTTCCACGCAAATGAGGGTTCACTTCCTCTAATTCAACCTTCCCAATTCCTAAATCCATTAACGTAATTAGTACTTAAAGCGTATAACCCGAACGGGTAGTAAGACGCGGTGATTATTATTATTATTATTATTATTATTATTACATTATTATATTCGAGATAAATAAATAATATGGGGATGACAAAGTTCAACCATAATCTACCATAACGTCACATTGCCATGGTGCGGGCGATGTGTAAACTTAGCCGTCCATAATTGGCCGTAATGCGGCAACTAACCGAGCGTCGAGGAACCGATATTTCCATATTCGATGTAACATCTTGTGAATTTGGGGAATGCCAGGCCGCCACCGTGGTTCGGATTCCACGTTAAACTGTAGGTCCTTCATTTCATCTCACAATCACCCTACCATTACACATTAGCGTAAGTGCGTTTAACCCGAACGGGTAGTAAGACGCGGTGCTAATAATAATAATATAATAATAATATAATAATAATATTCGATGTAGCCCCCCTCACCCCCCCCACCTCCTGAATGCGATAACGCATCGTCTTTAAAAGGATGATAATAAATACAGAATAATATATATTTATTTATTCTTTGTATGAAGAAGGGGTTGTAAGACGGGGTTTTCCCTTACGTTGGCTTGTGGTAGTCCTCTAAATGAAAATGGCTTTACCATTTTTTCTCTATTGCACGTCTTACTACCCATTCGGACAATCCTAATTTAATTACTACAGTAGAGCAAGGATGAAGAAGGTAAAATTTAGATTAAATGTTTTCACGTTTTTCGGAGAGGGTAGTTTGTTAACTATTCAGGGTGAACTACCCTCAGTACCCATGGCCAGGATCAGGTTCCTGACCTTCTTGTTACTGGTACGTTTTAATAATATGATGGTAAGAATTTTTTTTTATGGATAGATAACATTAAATATACTGTAGTTTAAACCCACTTTGGTGGCCGCATGGTCTATGGTGCTACTCTCACAAATGACTGGACTGCCGAGGACGGGGAGATTGGGGTCCTATCCCGGTCAGGTGCACTAGGGTGATTCTTCCTAAATGGTCTTACCACTTTTCCTCCCCACAAATGTAGGCGCACTTTCTTTAAACTAAACCTTACTAATCCTTTACACATTAGTGTAATTAGTATATTGACGTAGAGTACAACCCAAATGGATATTAATACGTGGTGCTAAAAAAAGTTTGTATTGACACTTAGACACGGGAATATAGTAAGATGAGCCTAGTATTTAGTCCGCGTGTCCACCAACGGAGGTTCGAATCATCCTTGGAGTTCTTTAAAGGTTCTAAACATGTTGGATCAATAAGTTTTATAAGACTTTAATAATCTAAGGGTAGTGTGATATCTCTGACAGTTACTCATATTGATCGAATTTAAGAATATATCATTAAATTAGACTAGGTACCAATAATTACACTCAGTTAAACCACTAATCATGGTGACATTTGGCTACTGAATTTTACATGGAGTGACTCCCAATAGTACTCAGTGACCACCTCAAAGGGTGGATGTAGATTGGTTTTTTCAAGAAATTATGAAACAAAAGTATTTGTGATGTTGTGACTAAGCCCTTTTATGCTTATCATTCCTACTTTATAAGCATATATTTTGCTACTTCAAAGAAAACAATTCACTGGCCTGGCAAAACCTTCTGTTGTATATTTATTCTTATTTAATTAGGTCCTATTTCATCCCCAAACTTACCTATTTTATATCCATGATGATGTGCCTTCAATCTAAAACTATGGACAGGGGGTCAAGTTTAAATCAATACAATTCAATTTTAAACACCTAATTTCATCTTGAAAAATAATACTAGCATTAACAGCAAGATCCGTGACAACTGTGGTTTTAACCAGAGGGGCGCTCTTAATTAACCGTTGGGAGGTCTGGCATTTACACATAAGCAACATATTTTCACATAAGACACAAGGGCCAGTTTCATGGTCAAATTGAACATGCCTTAAGTGTGGAGCTACACTAAATGCAGGACGACAATACCTAAACCAGAATAGAATGGGCCAGTTTCAAAAATAAAATGGGCCAGTTCCATTCTGGTTGGCTTACGACATTTAGTGTAGCGCCACACTGGAGGTGTGCTCAATCTGACTATGAAATGGCCCGTTTTACTATTTGTTCAGGCTATGCGCATATATTATAATTAATCTAATGGGGAAGAGGTGAGAAATAAATTATTTCAGAAGAACCCACCTCGGTGTCGTAGTTGGCTAACGTGATAGTTTCGTGTTGAGCTATACTGCCGAGAATGGGGCTACTGAGGTCCAAGTCTCGGTCAGCTGAACTGGGGTAGGTTATTCCTAAATGGTTTTCCACTCTCCCCCATGAAAATGCGGGTTCACTTACTCTAAAATTCAACCTTTTCAATTGATAATCCATTAGCGTTATAAATAATAAGCGTATAGCCCGAAGGGTAAAAAGTACGTGGTGCTAAATAAAAACTTAAGAGGTAATCTACCCAATATTAGCGTGGAAGGAGAGTAGGAAACCATTTATGATAAACCTAAGTAGACCATACAGGGATTCGAGCCCTGATCTTCCCGTCATCAGCATCCCAGTCTAACACTAGAGCTACACCGTAGACTGCTTGGCCACTGAAGAGGGTTGCGTTTTTATTCATTGACTAACCAGTATGTGTCGATCCTTAATTATTATTTTTTATCATCAACTCGTTTTAATACACGGCTCTAAGTAATCCCTTTTGATAATATTAGAGGAGGCGCGAACAAACCCAAAAGTTTTTTCTTTAGCCTTTTTTGACTAACCAAGTCTAACACTTAGTAACACTCGGTGATAATGATGACAATGTGGTGAACTTTACGTGGGTCTCCTTTAGCTTCTAAAGAAGGTAAACATAATTGATTAAACGCTTCATACACCTGGTGCGTAATGATTTCACGATAAAATAAATCATATGTTGTTTCGAAGAGTGTGTGTGTGTGTGTGTGTGTGAGAGAGAGAGAGAGAGAGAGAGAGAAGGCCTAAAAACTAGAATATTACCGGTTCGATCTAAAACAGCATTGTTAAGACATCGCGTAAGGCTACAGACAGAGGAAAAGATCCAAATGGGTATTATATCATAAACTTTGTATTAAAATGCTTTCCACGTCGAAGCCACAAATCATCTTTACAAGCATGCGAAATATGCTCACGGGTTGGAAGCGAGATAAATGGAACGTGCCCGACATGCATTCACAGAATGGTTGTGTCTGTTTCGAGTATTTTAATACCACTTTCTCATACCCTCTCCCTATGAAAGTGATGTCCCTTATATTCCCCCTTTCTCTAGTATACGGTTAAATATCAACAAAGTCGTTTTAATTCCTTCCCACGCTTCGAATACGACACTTTCAAGAACATATTCTAGAAGAGATCGACAAATAATATAACGTTTGGATTAGGAATTGTCTATTTGAGTAGCACTGTAAGAAGCAGTGAGCAAATAAGACCTGTCATTCCCAGCGATAAAGAAGGTGAAATAAGTTTGAAAGTCCTCATGACTGTACAATTTTAGTTTTTTCTGGTAAATATTGTAGGTGTACAAAGTTTTGAAACTTCAACTTGGCTTCGAAATAATATAAGTTTTGGCTTTGCTTAAAAATAATATCTGAATTTGATAGTAAAAATCTTGACAGATAAAATACCCTTTATTGTAAAAATCCCATAAAGTACCATATTTGGTATATTGAGAATATTACAGGTTCCATAAAATGCATACATAAATATACAATTTTAATAATTATAAATACATAAATCGTATAATTTCTGTTAAAATGCAGAAGAAAACAACAGAAGAGAACAGAAAAAATTAAAACCATCTATAAATTGTTTCTTTTCCCGTGATTTGACTAATTTTAGCCCATGCTGTCTTTTATTAGCCATGAGCTGTAATAATAATAAATCATAGTTTATCACTTCTGCTGTCGTCTATCAGTCTTATAACCAATTAAAGTACATATTTGATGCTTCCTCTCTACTTGTTCAAAATAAGCATGGTAATTAAAACTTCCGTGCGTCTTTTGGACATATAATTTAGGATTTTTTTAGGGGTGCTTACTGCTTAGTTGATAAATGTCGCAAGAGAGAATCATCCGAGGAGATACAATACAGATTGTCGTTTATACAGGTAAAATAATTTGTTTTGTTATTTCTGGGATAAGGCACGTGAGATAAATTGACATATCATTCTAGGATTGTGGAAGGTGAAGTAAATTGACCTGCCCATCATAGAGATGTGGGAGGTGAAATAAATAATTGACCTGCCCATCCTAGAGATGTAGGAGGTGACATAAATAATTGACCTTCCTGTCCTAGAGATGTGGGAGGTGAAAAAAGGTTCCGAGAGAGAGAGAGAGAGAGTAGAGGAAGTAAATTGAACTGTTGGTTGTTCCTAGTATTGTGGCAGGTGAAATAAATGAACAAGTTGTTCCTAAGGTGTGTGGCAGGTAAAATAAGAACCAAATGATCATGCTGTGAAATCTTAACTGCTCACAAGGTCTAGAATGACTGTAATTAAAGCCTTTTTGACAATCCTACTGATATATGTATTTGTGAACTAGTGTTGAGGCCTGTCTATGCCAGGTTGATTTTAATACTAACCAATCTAACAAAACCTAATCGACAAATGTATGGAAGTTTGGCTTTGCCTGTAAAAAAAAAAGTAACTTACTCTCAGTTATTAGGTAAGTGTGCGAAAAATGAGAGTGAACTAAATGAATTATAGTTTTATTAAAGTAAAAGAAAATCAAAATTATGACTTTGATAGGCAATCAAATTAGTCTAATTATTTATTATAATATTTTATAAATTGTAAAATATTATAATGAAATTCACGTAAGTGAAAGTAAATAAACATCATTTGTTAAATTAAAACAAAAATAATTCGATGGAAAGTCTTTAGTTATAAAATGAGCCTGCCTAGGAGATGCTATAAAAATGTTCAAATATAATTTAATAAAGGAACCGTGGTCAGGCGGACAAAGGAGTGATTCTCGTTCTGTTATACTCACCAGTGGGTGTTAGGTAAGTATTTGAATCACAGCTGGCGTACGGGGTTGATTTCCTTAATAGTTCCGAATATCCTTCCGCGCAGATTCTGTTATATTTCCAATCAATTCTACCTTCCATATACCTTTTCAAACAGTGTAAATATGTTAGTAGGCCAAACGTGTGATGAGACGCACATCACAGACAGCGAGATCCATATATGTTGCTAATGGGACTCTCGATAGTTATTTGTTTGATATAAAATGAAACCCTTTAGTTGATTTCATGATTAGGTAGGCAAATTCATTTCTTGAAACAATATAAAAATGTTTAGTGTAATAATCAGCTAATATAAAGCATTATAGAAGGTATCTAGCTAACATCTATTTGCAAACTATTCAAATCCAAACAGACAAAGTAATCCTTGATACAATCCATGGGGGATCTATTACGAATTTTAATATATAGGTATGTCTTAATTCCAAGCAATTACCACTTTAACACACTAATACCCGCATCGGTGGGCATGTGAACTAAGTGGGAGGCGCATCTAGTAATTGAAGGGGAGTTAGGGTTCAAATCACGTTTGAGGGTATTAAGGGGGATTTCAAATGGAGATCTTCCATTCTTTACACATTCTAATGAAGGTGCACTTTACGTTAGTTATTATAATAGTTTGTATCCATGAACTAATCAAAAACACAATTCTGGTGGTAAACTTAATTAAAAAATTATACATAAATAACGTGAAAAGAATAGCCCTGATTTAACAAAATACACTTTAAGACTTATTGAGAATCAAACCTAGGACCTTTAACTAAAGCCTGTAGTGAATAAAATACAGCACATAGATCTGTTTTGGGTATACGACTAAATAATAGCCCAACTATAAAGTAATTATATTTTCAACAATTAGTATATTTAATAAGTATATCCATGTGATTATATTATAGGTATCTAATTACTTGGAATCATTTTAAACTCTCAATTGAAGGAGGAATTGCTTTTCACTAACAAGGAACAGAATTTCTTATGACGGGGATATTGGGGTTTGAGTCCCAATCATAGTACTGAGAATATTTTTCTCTTAACCAGTTTCCCAATAAATAGACTCAAAGTTCCTCATACTTACCTCATCAGTGTAACTATGTGAATAGCATAAAAGGGTAGTAAGATGAAGTGTACAAAACAAAACTAAGCTTCAGCAAGCAATTGGTGTTTTTAATTCTGAGGTGACCGGTTGAGATTCGGTTCCTAATCCTGGCGTGGTAAAGTGAAGGTGATTTCCTGTATCGTGATTTTCACGGTTTTCTTTCTCTCTTAGATATGTTCTCTCCGTTCGAATACTATTGGATTTCTCTAAAATTAACCGTCCTCATCCTGTATATATAGATTAATGTAAGAAGCAGATCGACCAAAAGGGTTGTAAAACGAGTTTCATTACAAAATAAAAGCAAGAGGAAAAAAAATTGACGATAAAAAGAAGGAAGTATAAAGAAACACTACCCCAACCCTCTACGTAACGACTCTGAAAAAAAATTCCCCTTTAACGATCGAAACCGCTGCGACGAACTCTAATCGATAACGACATATCGATGACTGTTTGCAGTTCGTCCCTTCCTACCACTTGGGCCTCCTCAACATTGTTGGAATGACTTTAAAAAAAAAAAGTCTACTCAAAATGCTAATGCACCACGATAGAATATCCTATCAGGCAACCAGATGCTACGAACCTTGCAGCCTTCGATAGATATTCGCAGCGTGTATTCCTAATTATATTGTTCATACAGAATAGCACTGCTCAACATTCTCAATAGTTAAAACTTTAGGTTTATAAAAGTTGTACACAAATTCATGCAATTCATTTTACCGGATGGAATCCTTTAAACAAATTAGATAAGAAATATAATTAAGACCAGCGCTGACCAACACTTGGTTTAGAAATAAGTGACACCGTCAAATGGACTTAGGATTGATTCCTTGCAAGATAATGAAAGGCACCAAGTAAAGAGAAAGTGATTATTACTATTATCGTTACATTATTCATTTATATAGGGGTTGTTCAAAACCAGACCCGTGCATTTAGAGACAAGTGGCAGTTTGTCGCAATATGCCATCTTGTATACCCCGCAACATGCAAGAGTCAATGGTTGTGCAAGAAATGTGCAATTTCGCTAAAAGACCACCAATAAAATTATGTGGAATAGTTTTGTAGGCATGCTCTTTCAATTGTCTCCATTAAAATAAATTTAGTGGACTGAGGTAAGACTACTGAGAAAGTAACTTTAAAGAATCCTCTATCCTCATTCTTAGGTAATGTCCCTGCCAAATCTTGTTTAAAATTATCCACGTGTTTGGCATTTATCGTGGAACAAACATCTGGAAAGACAGACAGACGGAATTCCAAATGGTCAAGTTATAAAATGACCTTGCCATTGTCGATCAACTAATGTGGTAGAAATTAGGAAAGTATAGTAATTAATAGTAAGTCTGTATACCCTCTTTTGCAAGGGGCGAGAGAAATAACTTATATATGAATAAACACTTCGAAAAGTGATCTCAACAATAGTAGACCAAACAAAACAATATAACACACGCTTTGGTCCACGTATCCACCACTGTGGTGGCATTGAATAAAAGTATGCTTGTTTTATACAGGTAACTTATACTTTCAAATATTGGAACACTATATAACTAGGGTAGGCCCCTTTTTCTTTCTTTTTTTTATAAAACTTTTCATTACTTTAAACACAAGTAAACTAAAATTTTCAAAACACTGGTTCAAATACTAATAAGTTATTTAATATAGTATTGAGATAATCATATTTAAAAAAAATACTTTTAAAATGTTTATCTTATTAAAGTTGGTTTATTTTAAAAAATATTAATTTAGAAGAATGTGTGAGAAGTATCAAACTATAATAAAACATCTGTTTAAGCAATATTCATCCCAAACTTGCTAATCTACTTTTGATCAAAATTACACAAATTAATAATTGGTACTATAAAATCGTTCATACTTTCTCATATAGCTTGTGGAAAATTGTTCAAAAATAAGTCATCAATACAACATCATTTATTAAGTTTTCTTAAGAAAAATAAACAGTTATTTGAAATATTATGAAACTATTTTAAAACTTAGATTTTCAACAAAGTGTTTAAAGCAATTTTAAAAAAATGTGAACATCAGTAAATTCCTCTTAGGATGGCAGTTTAGGAGATGCGAGAAAAGGTGTGTTTTTGCAGGTTTTTTTTAGCTATTTTGGCCCAAATAAATCAAACATGGCATTAGTAGAAATATAAAGCTTAGTTTTCTTCACAAGCTGATATTAACAGTTGTTGAATATCTGTCATGAGCATAGCAGTATTTGATGATACACTTTTTAAATGAAGAGAATAAGTTGCTATTAAATTATAGGACACAAATGTCAGATGTTCAAGAAATGTTGATATCACCATGTGAAGAAAATTAAACTTTATTTTTCTAATGGAGAAATATTTTATTTATTTGGTAAAAACTTCAAAAACACTGCCCTTTTCTCACGTTCTATACACTATCACCTTAAGTTTTTAGATAACCAATCGTACATTTTACTTGATATGCAAAATAATCCCCAGATACCAATTTTGAACAAATATGTCAGAGCCATTTTCGTAAAATTTCAAACAAACAAAAAAATACCCATTTTGAAGAGTAGACCTAAATTTTAAAAAGTTCCCCAAGCCATTTCAATGAAAAGTCTAAATATTAAGTTTGAAATAGATCTATTCAATATTAATAAATTATGCCCAAAAAAACGGGCCAAAATATGGTAAAACCTACTTTTTTGAGTTCGAGGGGGAAAAAAGGCAATTTATATTCATCATAAACTCGAGGACGAAAATTGTTTCGATTATAATACTTTCTCCGAAAAAAATAAAATAGTTCAAGATCCGCCAAATATTCGTTGGCTTAGCGTAATGCCTCGATATTTCCAAGTGCAGCCAGCTTTGTCATGTAATGCCAGAAGATTAGTTAGTCTTCAAAAGTAATAGCGTTCTTTGAGATAGTTCGGGAGTGGATGGGACTGGTATAGTGGGAGGATTGTGTTGGAAGGATGGAAGGAGCAAAGGAGCGAAGGTATTGAAAGAGTGGAATAGGAAGTAGGATTTCAGGATGGAAAAGGGGGTATGGGGAATGCAGAATGGAAAATAGGGCGTTGTAAGAGTGGTAGGGATGATGGGTGTTGCCAGGGTGTAAGGGGTGGTTGTTCGTCCTGTAAGGAGGGGGATGTTGAAGGGTGGTAAAGGGGGAGACGGGTATGAGGGCTCGTCGCTGCGGTGAGCGCGGGGCCCAGTTCCAAGTTGACGTCACGGGAAACGACCGCACTTTGTAAGCCCAGGAAACTTTAAATCCCACAACGTGAAATACAAAGACAAAACATGATGTTTGACAAGTAGAGGGGCTTACAAGTCTTGACAAATACAAACCACACAACTAATCTAGAAACGACTAGCTCAGAAAGAACGATATATAGAGCCCTTTTTATTAACATTTTTGTTATTGATAATTACCCGTAATATATGAATTAACTCGTAAATAGTAAATATGAAAAGCGATGGTTAAATACTTTTGGGAGACATAGTTTAAATTCTGTTACCCTAGAAATATTGAAGATATATGAAAATAAATACAAGTTATTATATCAAATTTGCGATAACAAATCAATCAATCAATCAATAATTTGACCTGGTGGTCTAGGGGTAATCTGTCAAACTTCTGTGCTCGGATCCCGGGGTTCAATCCTCGTTCCCGGCCCAGATTTATCTGATTACCAAACCCTTCCTCCACCACTGACAAGACGTGTATTAATCACAACTTATAAATGTGGGGAATGCCAGGCCTCCACCGTGGTTCGGATCCCACGTTAAACTGTAGGTCCTCCATTTCATCTCACAATCACCCTACCATTACATATTGGCGTAAGTGCGTATAGCCCAAACGGGTAGTAAGACGTGGTGCTAATAATGATAAAAATGATAATGATGATGATTATTATTATTATTATCATTATAATTTTCAATCATTTATATTTTCTTCATTGTTTGGTTCTTATTTGAGCCAAAAGATACTTAATACGTGTTAATTTGTCACATGCATAAGCATACAAATTGAATTGGATACATAATCCATACTTAAACTACAAGGTGTGCATAGTATCTATAGAGAAGACTGTAACTTGTAGCAGGTTAAAGTGTTATATTATCTACAGGTAGCATACTATGGGTGGTTAATATGGGTGTATAGCCGTGTCATATCAAGGTGGTATAATATCTACATGTGGCATGTTGAGGGTGCATAATATCTGCTAGTAGCCATGCTAAGGGTATATACTATTGACATGTAGTATGATAAGGTTGTATAGTATTTTCAGGTAGCATACTAAGGGTGTATATCTGCAGGTAGCCATGATAAGCACTTACATGAAGCATACTAAGGGTGTAGATAATTTACAGGTAACATATAGACTAGGGTTATCTGATTAAAATTTATTGTATAATAAAAGTTACTTTATAGAACAATAAATTTTACTAGTCAAATGCATTGTAGTCCTAAAATTTTAGATGTATAAAATTTATACCTCAAATAAATAAAATAAAATCTATTTTTCTTTGTCATTGTAAATACAATGTTATATTAATAAATTAAAAATTCTACACAATTACATTATAATTATTGGGTAGGAATAATTATAACTATGGCTTATTTAGAAAAATTGTATATCCTCATACTACACTACATACACTACACTACAATACTTAAAGTTATTTATTCTTTTGAGTAAAGTGAATTAAAGATCGAGAGCTTTACTGTACTGTCTTACTTTATTCTTGCATCCAAATACACAATACACTTTTACAAATATGGTTAGTAATTTATCATATTGTAATTTATAATTAACTAGCTAAAACAGATTAAGTGACCTGTCTTTCTTTCACACGGGGAGTGTTCAGGCCATGCCACCAGGAACGCTGTAATCAACTTGTCCCGCGCAAATCGCCAAGTGTTGTCACTTATTATCCGTTAATGTGGTGGAATGTACTTACCTGAAAACAAAAACGAGCATTATCGTTAGTCTAGTTATCTATGAATAAAACATGTTCAGCTAGTTGTAAACAACTAAATTATAACTTTCAAAAGTTACTAGATGCTAAAGTAATTAAACAGGCAGGTGTAGCTCAACGCCAGCGTGTTCCACTGACATAATTAGCTTTCATTCAAGAGGTTGTGGGTCAATGTAGTGGGGGAAGGGGAGAGGCATGAGTGGCAACGCCGTCAAAAGCACGAAACTCGCATTATACTAGCTTGTCGTTGGCGGGAAAGTAGTGGTTTGAATCTCAGATGGTTGCAATGGGTGTGGTCTATCAATTATAACCCACCATATGGTTTTACCATTCTCTTTCCATGATAATTACAACCCATTTCCGATAATCTACCCATTTCTTCTATACTTTTAAGAATAAGATGTTAAAAAGTATTATTTAAACGAACCAATGATAAAAAAAAGACATATTTCGGTGGCCGCATGGTCTAAGGCTTCACTTTCGTGTTAAAATAAACTGCCGATGACAGGGAGATCGGGTCTCAAATTCCAGTCGGGTCTACTGATGGTGGTTTTCCTAAATAATTTTCCACTCTCCCTACACTCAGATGTGGGTACACATTCTATAAATTCAACCTTCCTCCTGCTTATCTCACTAGAGTAATTATAGAATATGTGTATAGACTGAACAGGTAGTAAGAAGCGGTATCAAGAAAAAAATTGCTAGTGAAAAAAATATAGGTCAGGATAAGCGAAGACTGAGGGAAAGGGATAAAAATTGTGATTATGAATGTGGTAGCCTATTTTTTTTAAGAGGTTAGTGCTCATGCAATTCCTAAAAATCCATACACTATATCATCTTTATAATAGTGTAAGTTGGAGAAAAATCGTCCTAACGTATAGTAAGACACGGTGTGCTAGGAAACAAATTAGTGCTATAGTCTGAGAAGAGTAGAGAAAAAATAGGTAAGCACTTTTCTTTTAAATAATAACGTTCAGAAGATAATACAAAATCTTTGTGATAACAATCTTTACCTCAGTTGAAAATTTCAACATGTTAGGTCTAATACAGATCTAATACTCGACCCATTTTCGTGAGACAATATATTTATTTCAAGTTCCTGTCGGGATGATCTATTCCCAGATATATCTTGCGGTCAAACGTAAGATAAGCTTTGGTAGAAGAAGGAGATGTAGATACCTATGTTAATAGTTCGTCAAAATAAAATAAAAGATTTTGCATTTTAATCCTCCCAAAATATTTGTTCTTTAATATGTTATGCCTTATTAAGTGTTGACTTACCCACATACTACAATTATTTTTGTTAGTGCGTTCAAATACAAAGTAATTATCAAACTAATATAAGGGGTGAATAGTATGAAATTAATTTAGAGAAAACATATTCGCATTAGCCAGGGAGTATAAAGCTAATTTTTCTATGGGGGGAGAGTGTGGGGGGTGATTGTCCACTAGAAAAGCTTACTTCACCTTCAGTCAATAAAAGTTGTTATAAGTATATAAGAATCCATTTAAATTTAAGGGGGCTGGTCAAATTCCAGGGGTGTCCAGACCCACCCAATATCCCCTCTTTCTTCACTCTTGATAGTGTAAAGAAAGGGTGAGAAAGCCACAAAGATAAATAATATTTGGAATGCCGAGATGTGAACATCCAGTCTCTCATGTCTTGAATATGTTGTCGATCATGTTAAGTCTTCGTTTTCATTAGTACTTCTAAATTTTTCTATTATTCGGCCATTTTTCCTGTTATGATTATCATGTTATATAAAATTAGGATCAAAGAAAAAAGTATATTCAACCTATTTTTAATTAAAAAATCAGTATAGGCCAAATGCGGCCCTCGATCACTGAAAATGTGGCCTTCACAGTATTCTGGAGAAATATTAAAGATAAATATTTGGTGGCGTATGTGAAATAGCTAAAGATTCAAACGTAAAATTTAATACTGTCATGATTATATTTTATATATATTTAGTTATTAAGAAAAATATGTATAAACATTGTTTTTATAATAGGTGACCTGGTGGTCTAGGGGTAAGGTGTCAGACTTCTGTGCTGGCGACCGGGTTTCAATCCTCGGTCACGGCACAGATTTATCTGATTGCCAAACCCTTCCTTCACCTCTGACAAGACATCTTGTGAATGTGGGGAGTGCCTGGCCTCCACCGTGGTTCGGATTCCACGTTAAACTGTAGGTCCTTCATTTCATCTCACAATCACCCTACCACTACACATTAGCGTAAGTGCGTATAACCCGAACGGGTAGTAAGACGCTGTGCTAATAATAATAATTGTTTTTATAATGCTATGTTATTTTGGGAAAGTGTGTGAGCGTGCATATTTCATAATATATTTTTGTGAAAATAATAAACCTGTTTTTGGCATTAAATTTGAAAGTTTCTACCAACCAAAAGTAATTTTATTATAAGTATTTATTTATTTATTATTTAGCACCACGTCTAACTACTCTTTCGGGTTATAAAGCTTAAGTATTAATTACGCTAATGGGCTAGAAATTGGTAAGATTGAAATATAGAGGAAGTGAACATGCATTTGCGTGGAGGGAGAGTGGAAATACATATAGAAACCCGCTCCCCCAGTTCACCCGAGGGAGATTAGAAACTCGATCTCCACGTCCTCGGCAGTCTAGCTCAACACAAATTAACGCGTTAGCTAACTACGCCACTGAGGTAAGTATTTTTATAATCTGTCCTAGGTATATGAATAAAATGAAGAAGTGTGTCTGTCTACCATGAGTATTGCACGATATCTACCGAACGCAGAGGGTTAAAATATTAAAATTCGTAGACTCTGTGCACAAATATGTGCATCTCAAAGCTGGAATTTTAAATTTTTGATAAAAAATTTTTAACACATTAAAAATTGTCTCGGAAGAAATAAAATGAAGAATGTACTTTTTATAATGTTTAATAAAATTCAGATTCAAGAAAAAATCATATTTTACCCATCAATATCTTAAATAATAAAATGTGTTGCCATTTTTATCTGAGACGCATTTTTTTTTTGTCATGGTGTCTTACAACCCATTCGAGCTATACGAATGTTTGTACATTAATGGTGCAGGTATAAAAAAAGTTGAGAATCCCATTAAAGAAAAACTACCCTTAATATAATGACCTGGAATATATCCCTGACCTCTTTGTCCCCCGAAAGTCAAGCTAGATGCAATCATTATTTAGTCCAAATCCCCACCAATGCCGGTGCAAAGTGTTGTAGATAAGCAATTAATGTATGTAAATAATACAGTTAGCTAAAGACAATATTTTATTACCCTTGACTGATTGAAATGATGGTCACTCAAATTAAAAACTATTTTTAACTTCATAAATTCACATCTGAACGTGGTAAAATAAGATCTTACGTTGCACTTCCCCGCGAATAGATCCTCTAATATTCGGCGCGCCGAGCCGGAACCGGAACTATTAGAATGATGTATATTGTTCGCACGCTCCTCTTATGAAAGCCCAAGTTGCGGTAAAGTTATTCGATGAGAATAAGAGGGTGGGTTAAGGGGGAGGGGAAGTGTTGAATTTACTCCGACCCTCGGCCACAGACAAAATGAACCGGGTTGG
Organism: Timema cristinae; assembly: GCA_039000515.1. Taxonomy (NCBI): domain Eukaryota; kingdom Metazoa; phylum Arthropoda; class Insecta; order Phasmatodea; family Timematidae; genus Timema; species Timema cristinae. The sequence continues at coordinate 53,591,848 of JBCFYV010000012.1, forward strand.
TTTATTTGCGGCGAGAGATCGTTTCATGAAGTGTGTGGCCAGTGTTATATAACTGCTTTCCAGCAACGTAACACGCTTATCCTCGGAAGAACGAGACGCGGAACTTCCCCTGAGCGCACAACTCACTGTCGATGCGTTAAAAACTATTTTCATAATCGAATACAAAATAATAATTTGAAGGTGCTTCCTGTATACGTCTGTGAGTGAAATGTGTTTTCTTTTTTTTAGTATTAATTCATCGCTATGAAAGAGGAAACTCACATGTCCCAATGATAATTTTTTCGGCCATGTTGGGAATCGAACTATGACCCTTAGCTAGTAGACGTAGTAGTAGTAGTAGTAGTAGTAGTAGTTAGTAGTAGTGGTAGTGTGTAGTAGAGTAGTAAGTAGTAGTAGTAGTAGTTTAGTAGACAGACACACTACCAACTGAACTAAGGTGCTGGACCCAAATACATTAAAATAGGCCTATCCCATATGCCTCAAAGTAGCAAGGGGCTATGGTGTTGAATTACACTTAATACTTACTTAGCACCACGTCTTACTACCCGTTCGGGTTATACGATTAAGTACTAATTGCACTAATGGGTTAGACATTGGGAAGGTTGAATATAGAGTAAGTGGGCCCACTTTATCGTGGAGGTAGAGTGGAAAACCATTTAGGAAAAACCACCTCCAGTTCACCCGAGTGAAATTAAAACTTGGATCTCCCCATCCTCGGCAGTCTAGCTCAACAAAACTAGCGCGTTAGCTAACTACGCAATCGAGGCGGGTAATTTGAATTACAGAATACGTACTTTTACTATTTCTCATTTGGCACATACTAGACAATTAATTACAAATCGGCAATAACAAATCCTGAGATAAGCTAGTCATTATTTAATTAAAAGTACAAAGATGCAATTCAAAGCTCCAAAGTTAATAGAACTCTTTCCTTTAAGGACTACAAAAGTTAATGTATACTCAATTTAGTTTAGTTTACAAATAACAAATATAGCCTTCAACTATTGAAACTGATCAATTGTTTCTTGACGTAACTTTTGGCAAGTCAGAATAAGTATATATAATAACAGATTTACTATATTATTTCTGTGGCCTATCTGAACCCATTTGTTTAGTTTTTCTTCACCCTATTTTTTTTTATCAAGTAAGTTGTCAAATTTTAACTTATGTCATTCTTAGTGTTTTTATATTGATTTTAACACCCACTTTACAACTACTCTTATTTCATATTGTGACGCTTTTTACTTATTTTTTAGATTCTTTTTAGCACCACTCTTAATACCCTTTCGGGTTATACACCTATGTATTAATTATTTTAGGGGTTTAGGGATTAGGAACGTTTAATTTAAAGGAGGTGCACCCACATTTGCGTAGAAGGAGAATGGAAAACTATTTAGGAAAGCCACCTTCAGTGCACCCGTCCGGGATCGAACTCCAATATACCCATTTTTGGCATTCTAGCCCAACATGTGAGCAGCGCGTTTGAACATGCGGCCACCGAAGAGGGTTTTTATTGAGATCATTATATCAAAATTAATATATTTTATTTTAAAAAATGTACACGTGTTTGGAACATCTATTAGCTATGATTAGCTAAGTATTTCAGCAATCAACCTCATTTAAGTGTTTCAAGATTCTGCCACTATATGTCAAAGCACGGTGCTTATACCCTAAAGCTCTTCACCACGACAGTCTTTTTCATGGGCTATTAACCGGTAATTTTTTATATGCGATGAGATTATTTTCTTTTCTTGATTTGATAACAACATACTTGAGGATCGTAAAATAGTTTGTGTTCCATACTGAGATAGCCATTTATATGTTAGGTCAGTTGTACTTTTTTTTAATATGACTAAATTATTATATAAATTTAAATTTAACTTTCTTATATTAAAGACTACAGAAAACCACCCATAATTACAACAGTCATTTTTCCTTCACTGATTACTAAATGGTCTATGGCATCAATACAGATACAGGCTATACTGCCAGTGATTGAAAGTTTGGTGTTTGAATCCCGGTTCAGTGCAGTGAGTGTATTTTACTATATGAATACCCAGCCTCATTTAACGCAAATGTGGGTACATTTATTCTAAATCTCACCTTTAGTATCGTTACACCACTAGATTAATTTATATGTGTATTATTTAATCAAGTAAGACACGTACACAAACCTACACTTTTATATCATTCACGTTTTATTTAATATTATCAACCTTGCACAGCGGGGGTTCCATTGGTGTCAGGGTATCACCAAAGCATTTTTATAAACCGCATCGATGATTAGTCTAAGGGTAGTGGTTAATGTAGACTTGAGATTCTGTTTCTAGGCCAGCTGGTGGATGTCATTGTAATTATTTATGATTGATTGATTGATACAGAATAATATTGTAAAATAAATCATTTATTCTTGATTTTTATTAATTTATTGTAATTGGTTAAAAAAAAGTCAAACTTTTTTTTGGGGGTAGTGATGTGTTTATTTCAGCCCCTTCGTCTTCCAACTGGTACCTCATCCGTTACACACTGCGTACGTGTATGCTACCTTGCGTCGTGTTACAAACACTTAGGATATATCATCTATGTTTATGTTTAGAAAATAAAGAATGGCATATAACGAGGATGCTTATTATTACACAATTATTTTAATAATTAGTTAAACAATTTAAACAATCCTGTAAAGAAGAAGTGTGCCATTCCAGAGTCCCGCCCGATCATCTCGTCTTAGCGACATTACCCTAACGACTCTTACAAAACACCACCCAAAATGTATTTAACAAAGAAAACCACACAACTTCTCGACTGAGCCCACTTTCCCCCTTATTTTTATAATTTGAAACTATTCAAAAACCACCCTTTTCCCATTTCACCCTCTTATGGGTTGAATATCTTAAAACACAAAAAATGAATGTCTGAACTGATCTGTTACCTAAAAATAGCATCCCTGTGATGTTTCATATGTCCATCTCAATCAGTTCAAGAGATATAGACAAACCACCCCCTTCTCGCAATACCTTATTTAGAAATCAGTTTGGAAAAAGCCTTATAAACTCTGGCCCCTTACCTAAAACTAACTTCCCTGTCAGGTTTCATCTTTCGAGCTTAATAAAGTAGAAGAATATAGAAAACCCACCCGTTCCTCCCTTCAGCCTCTTAGGGTTGAATTTCTAAAAAAAAAAACTATAAACTTCTGGCCCACTACTTAAAAAGAACCTCACTGCCAATTTGCAATAATCCAGCTCAATCATATAAATACGGAAAAATCACCGGATTCTGCTTCACCTCTTAGGGGTTAAATTTTGAAGGGTCTCAAAAATACTTTGGACTGTTACCTAAAAAAGACCTTCTTTTGTCAAGTTTCATCTTTCTAGCTCGAGTGATTTAGATGACGTGGAAAAAACAGACCGTTCTACTTTAACCCCGTCAGTCACTCTAACACTTGCTCCATGAGTTGAGAAATGCACTTAAAGCCACTGGCTCGAGGAGTAACAAATAAACAGTAACCACAACCACCTTGGACAAGTAATGGAGCAAGGCATCCTACCATTTGTTCCATGAGGTGAGGCGCGTGTGTAGCCTAGGAGCAACTTGTAGGCACTAATACAATACGTGACTTCATATACAGGTAAGTGCAGAGACAGAGAAGGAATACCTACTACTTACAAAAGCTCCAAGTGTATATTGAGAGGTAAAACTTTAATGGCGACACCAATCGGCCGTTTGCCACACCATTTGTATCGTGCACAGTGGATGGTAATTCACCTCAAGCGTGTAACTAGACCGCACACAAGTCGCCCATACACTCTATTCATGGTCAGAGCGACATACACGTACGTACGTTTCTAAAGAGGATTCAACGTAACTGTTCAATCGTCACGTGACGCTTCACAAGTGACGTGTAACGTATTAGCACAGGATCGTTTAGTATGGTAATGATATTAGCCGTGTGTGTTGTGTGGTATATATATATATTATGTTATATATATATATATATATTATATATATTAAAGCTGGCCTTACAGTGGTTCAAACATTAGAATGGACAAAGAAAATAGGAAAGGCCAACATTATTTTTAATTAAATAAAACCCACATCCGTGTTCATATTGGTTAAACGCGTCACTTTCGTGTTGGACTGGATTGTATTAACCAGGCCTAATAACCACAGTGTCCTAGTTGTATAAATGGTCGGAGCCTGAAGTATAATTGTGTATATTAACATTGCCTAATATTAACAGTGTCCTAGTTGGTGTAAATGGTGGGAACCTGAAGTATCATTTTGTATATTAACCAGGCCTAATAACCATAGTGTCCTAGTTGGTACCAATGATGGGAACCTGAAGTATCATTGTGTATATTAGGCTGGCCTTGTGCCCATAGTGTTCTAATTGGTAGTTAATTATAGCCAATATAATAATATAACCCGCTTCTGTAGACACCTGGTCAAAACTCATAGGCGTCACGCTCCCAATCTACTAGACTGTGAATGATGGGGAGGTCAAGGTTAACATCTTGGTTGGGTTAATCGAGCGTGGTTTTTCCTAAATCATTTTACACTCCCCCTCCACGCAAATACGGGTATACTTCCTCTATTATAGCCTAATCCCCCACCAATGCTTCAAATACGTTTCTTATCATATACCCCATAGATAATCCACCTATTGGTGTTGTATAAACCTATGCACTATATAGTAGCTACTAACTGGTCTATCCGTTATTCACATGAGGAATCTATAAAGTAGCTTTAATATTTTTAGTTTATAAAATAAACAAAATAATCTCACTTATTATATTTTGGATACAAATCAATCGTCTAATTTTTGAAAATGGTTAGTCATTCTGATGAAAACCTTTTGGTTCAAAACCAATCATAATAATAATAATACATGGATTTGTATTTGGTGTTATATACAATTTTTGAAATTACAGATTTTATACAATTGATTAAGCTATTAAATATGTCTTAGTTGGATTGAACAAAATAATATTCTCAACTAGCAACTCACATGGATAATATAATTTTAAGGTACCTAAACTGTATAAATGTTAGGCTCTAGAAATGATACTTTGTCAAAAAAATCGAATGAAATAACAACCTTTTATAACCTTTTATCTTTAACTAAGAAAGCAACAAATCAATTCTGCAGCTGGCTTGCCAGTAATTTTATGCGTAGTATCCCCTCCCCCTGCCACCTCTTTCTATTCCTTCTTCACAAAGTCTCTTTTTTTACAACCCACTAGCTAATACAATATTGTTGCCAAGAATCACATTGTTGCATTATTGTTTTCCTTTATTATGTCTCTCATTACTCCTTGCCTTACTATATTAAAATTAAAATATGTTTCTCTGGATCCCAAATAATTAATATATTTAAATTATTGGTTTAATCAGAAAACATACATAATATCTTTAATTAAACCACAAAAAACCAATAAAACCAAAAAACAACACCAATAAATCCAAATAAAACCCAATATAGCCCAACTGTTTTTTTTTGCAACCTGCAATATACATAATTGAATCTTTATTTTTTAAACTTAGGAACCTTTAAGAATATCTATAAATAAAATTAAATTTTTAATTAAATTAGGTTGTACAATTTGTATTAAATTAACGTGAAACACATTTATGTCTATCACATTAATTTAATACAACTTGGACAACCTAATTTCATTAAAAATGGAATTTTATTTATAAATAGGTAAAAAAGTATTAATAAATAAAATCCATTTATTAGAAAAAAACCACAACATGTAGCAAATTAATGTCATAGCGAGGCTGTATCTGAATTGCGTCCCAAAATAAAATGCTTACACTAAGTGCGTCCCTGTTTAAAAAGGGTGTAACACGAATTGCGTCCCTGTTTCAAAAGGGTGTAACACGAATTGCATCCCTGTTTAAAAAAGGTGTAACACATATTGCGTCCCTGTTTAAAAAGAGTGTGTTACACGAAATGCATCTCTATTTAAAAAAAGTTTAACTTTATGATATAAATCAATAATTTAAATGCTTACCTGTTTTTAAATCCCTTATTTCATATAATTATAATGAATTAGTTTCATTAATTAGATTCTTTGTTCGGTCACATATATCTCACACTGCCTTTCACTCAGAACTGTTACTAATATTCTGGAGGTTAAATGTACGGTATCATTATTATTCTCATGGTTATTTTGTAGCGAACTATTAAAAATTTCACCACTAGAAGACAGCTTGATGAAGGTCGAACACTTTTTGTTTGAACAAGACCACCTCTGGATATTCTTCTTCAACATTTTATGGAACCTGAACTTATCAATAATATATATTTGCCTTACTCATTCTCCAAATATAAAACCATAGATTGGCACCCTATTCTCCATCTTTTCACCGCATAACCAACTTGTCCGAGAGAAAATATAAAACCTAATGGAACAAGTCATGAAGCTCTAACGGAAAAAGCCATGAAGATACTTGATATGATAGTTGGGACGCAATTCTTTTGTTGACATGAAAAACTTGGGACACAGTTATTTGTCTATTTAGAATTATCGACACGCAGTTCGGATGTTTCTTATAAGAGGATTCTAAATAGGGATGCAATTACAATGCTGCGCATGGTGACATGGGAGGAAACGTTTGTTGTAGATACCAAACTCTTCTTGTTTACTCTCCATGGCAACCAAAATATATAACGAAATGTATAAAAATTTAGTAGTAAAGCTTTCTCCTAGCGTTAATAATTCTTAATTTTTTTGGTTTTTATTAAATTTAAAAAATTTGTGTGGGAAAAAAAATCTAAAATCTGGCTTCAAGGTGCACATGTTCATGTATAAGGGCTACTATTAATTTAAAATTCAGACGTCTGAATGCGTTAGATATAATGCAACGCTCAGGACATACACAAAAATTTTCATTTTGTTAATATGTCTAATAATATTTAGTAATGAGATAATTTTTTTAAGAGTATCCCACCAGAGTTTGTCTGCTAGACTTCTACTTGCAGTGACGGATATGTAACCATCTTCTGGGGTTGGGGGCACCATGTAGGTGTGATTACTTCGTCCCGGTGAGATGATGTGATGAAGCTAGAATTATTAAACCTGACCAAACCATGGCACCATAGTAACAATTTTACTTTGGTAAAAAATACTTATGGTATTGCCATGAAACAAACCGGTACCTCTAGATTAGTAGCCAGAAATGCTAACAACTATAACAAGAGGCCAACCGATGAGATATTAGGTAGATGTTACATTATAATGTGATTGGTATGATATCTATCATGCTTATGCTTGGCGGGTGCTAATCTTGCTAATGTTATATTTAATATTATATTATAATCTGGGTTCTCATTTGGCTTAGCAACCTTTACAGTATATTTTATTTTATTATTATTATTATTATTATTATTATTATTATTATTATTATTATTTATTATTAGCACCACGTCTTACTACCCGTTCGAGTTATACGCACTTACGCTAATGTGTAATGGTAGGGTGATTGTGAGATGAAATGAAGGACCTACAGTTTAACGTGGAATCCGAACCACGGTGGAGGCCTGGCATCCCCCACATTAACAAGATGTCTTGTCAGAGGTGAAGGAAGGGTTTGGTAATCAGATAAATCTGTGCCGTGACCGAGATTGAACCCCGGCCGCCAGCACAGAAGTCTGACACCTTACCCCTAGACCACCAGGTTACCAATATTTTATTAATAAGATACTTATAAGTTAAACTTCACCCGAAATGTATGCAATTTTTTTTCCTACCTATCCAAATGCCTTCGTCTCCTTTAATCAGAATAATTTCCAAACCTCTTAGTAAGGCTAGAATGAGAGTTAACCCGCCTTTGCTTCCAATGACAATAAGACTGAGTAAACTTTTTTTACTTGTGAGGAATTTTTTTTAAAGAAATTGTATACTTATTTTACTTTAAGACATCAATACTATAAAAAAGATTGTGCATTTTTTGTTGGTTTTATAAATGACAGGAATTACTCAACCAAAGACATGTCTAATACGTCTTTAAGTCACGTTCAAAGGACGTGTCCGTGTCATCGGATTGAAGAATAAAACCTTTAAAAAAACCTGTTGACACATTCGTGTATCGAGCCCCTGGGTATCCCAGAAGTTATTCCCCATTAGCCCGCATAGGTTCCAACTCATTGTTTTGTGAACGCCAAGTTAGCGAGTATTCCCCCATCCTTCTCCCTTCCCCTCCTTAACCATCACCTGGCCACAACCAACACTATACATCATATTTATGGCCGACCCCAGTTCCCATTTCATGAATTATTTTTGGCATCTCCAGAGGAGAGGCGTATATAAAAATAACACTTTGATTCTTCCCAGTGAAAGTATTCTCGCGATATTGAAAAGCCAAGCCTCCGCCAGCCACGCTATGTGATTAGCCGCGCTTCTTCCCAACGAGAGATGAGCTGGTTTTTATGGTTGATGAGGTTTATGGGTAATAAGAAACCAGAACAAGTTGTACACTCCACAAAACAAGATGTCGACTGCAGGCAAGGTGAACAAGAGTTTACTCCCGACACTTCAAACTAGTCAGGATCTTGGTTCCCCAAGAATGAGTTTTCAGGCGTTTATATCGAAATTGCCTAACTGTAACGTAGCAGATAGTCAAGAGAGGATTTCACATTATTATTATTATTATTATTATTATTATTATTATTATTATTATTATTATTATTATTATTATTATTATTTATGTTATATTCGGTGAGTTTTAAAGATATAATATTGAGACAAAAATCATACATATTTAAATAATTTCATGTAGTCCTTCGCTGTAAATAAGCATAGTGTTTGGATATTGGCTACTTTTGCTTTTACCTTACAGGTAGTAAAAGTATTGTGATCGTCAAAAAATCCTAACTAGAGATTTTGATGAATTTCGACGTTTCATGACCCCCGAATCCGAAAAAGTGGTTTTACCATTTCCGTCCGTCTGACTACCTCGTAGTAGAGCCTAAACTATCTAGGGTTTCCATAAGGTTGCCCCGAGGGGTTTTTGGTATTGGATATTTAACCCTAAAATTAAGGGTAGTTTTCTTAAGGGCGAAAAGAAAAAAAATCGATTTTGTCAAAATCGGTTCTAACGATTTTGATTAAATTTAATTTCTAACTTTTGATCAATATTTCAAACCAAGTGGGTACTCTCAATTTTTCGTCAAAATGAATTTAAGGGTTCCGTACTGTGCATAAACTTAATTTGTAATTATATCTCCGTTAGTCTTTGAGATTTGAGATTACATATCATTGTGAATATGTAGGTGTATTTAAGATAAACATAATTTACTTGAAATATATTTTTATAAAACCAAGCTGCACGAATATATATATATTTAACTATTTGAATATATATAATAAAGTATTGCGACCGTAAAAAATCCATCCAGATGTTGATGGATGTTGACGTTTTATGACCCCCCGAAACCTAAAGTTGTTTTTGCAATGTTGTCTGTCTCTGTGTCTGTCTAACCCTAAAATTAAGATTAGTTTACTTAAGAGTGAAAAGAGAAAAAAAATCTATTTTCTCAAAATCAAATTTAAAGATTTTGATTAAATTTCATTTATAAGCATTGATCAATATTATAAACAAAATGCTATCCTCAATTTTTCGTCAAAATGACTTTAAGAGTTCCGTGCAGATGCGTAAATTTGTAAATTTGTATCATATCTTCATAGCTCTTTGAGAAAAGAAATCACTTATCAAAGCAAATATGTACGACTATTAGTATTAAAAATCTTTTATTTGATATTATACTACTATAAAGCCACATGAGTGACTCACTCACTGACATTAATGTTTACCCACTTCCAGATGAGCTAGAAACTTGTAATTTGGCAAACTTATAGCTTTTAGCTTGTAACCAACGGGAAAATTTCAAAGAGGGTTTGGGCCATAGCCCCCAACGAGCAAAGCGAGTATATTCCAATAAAACCAATAGTTTTAAAGCTATACGCAACTATATATATTAACTTTTCGAACACTCAAGGTAAAGTATTGCAAACATTGAAAAAAAATCTAACCCTAGATGTTGATGGAAGTCGACGTTTCATGACACCCTGAACCATAAAAAGTGGTTTTTTGCAATTCCTTCTGTACGTGTGTCTGCCTAACCCTAAATTTGAGAGTTGATTAATAAAGGGCAAAAATAGGGAAAATGTATTTTCTCAAAATCGGCTCAAACGATTTTGATTAAAACTCGTATCTAGGCGTTGATTAAGATTATAAACAAAATTGATATTTTCATTTTCCCACGAAAATAAATTTTAGACTCATTTACAGAGGTGTAAATTTCCATACATCTGCAAATATTTGAGATATTAGATAACTTATCATTGCAAAACTGTAGCACTGTAAAAAATAAAAAACTTTTATTTGGAATACATTTTTATAAAATTAATAGTTTTTGACATATTGGCAAATATTTAAATATAATTTTGTGAGCTTTAGTTTTACAGATATATTACTTAAATTTTAAGGTAGTAATCTCTATAATGCCATTGAGTAAGTAAGTCTCACAAAAAGTTATTATTTTTCCATTAACCTCTTAGGGGAAATGTTTATGCAGCAATAATCTATCGCTACCATTTTAGAATAAATAGTCAATATTTACTTATCTATTTCATCAGTTAAAATTTATAAATGATAAATTTAATAGTAATATATGAATTTAATAGTAATAATAGTAATAGTAGTAATGTAATATTATGAAGATGTGCAACCCCTAATAAAATATCGAAGATTTTAACCATAAGTAGAAATTTTAGTACGAAGTATTGACCCTTGTGGACAAAATAGCGACCTTTTTTTATTGGTCCAAGTATACAAATAAGGAATTCTAATTCCTTATAAATAAAATTATGAAATATAAAGCCGGGAGTTAAAAAATGTTTTACATGATGTATAGCGTAATTTGTGCTCGGGTTTGCTATATTATTTCGTTTCACTTAATATTACGAGTTTTGAGTAAATATCCCCATTTTTAGACAATGGAGCGAGAAAGTCACTGCGTAGTTCCAAACCATATATTAATTAAACATGATTTTTAAATAATATACAGCTTAGGCTATTTGATTTATTTAACGAATATGGCAAGTATGAATATTTTTAGTGACGTCACGAAATTTGATTTTAGATTTTTTTTAGCATAGACTCTTACTACCCGTTTGGGTTAAACGCCTCGTAGCTTAATTATTATTATTATTGTTATTATTATTATTATTATTATTATTATTATTATTATTATTATTATTATTATTATTATTATTAGCACCGCGTCTTACTACCCGTTAGGGTTATACGCACTTACGCTAGTGTGTAATGGTAGGGTGATTGCGAGATGAAATGAAGGGCCTACAGTTTAACGTGGAATCCGAACCACGATGGAGGCCTGGCATTCCCCACATTCACAAGTTGTGATTAATACACGTCTTGTCAGAAGTGAAAGGGAAGGGTTTGGTAATCAGATAAATCTGTGCCGGGACCGAGTATTGAACACCGAACCCTTAGCACAGAAGTCTGACACCTTACCCCTAGACCACCAGGTCACTCTCTCGTAGATTAATGAAGTGCATGGAAGCATATCATCTCTATCTAGAAAAGGAAACAATAAAACGCTTATTTTGAACTATACCTTAAAGCTAGCTGTTCAGGCGTAAAGAGTATAGTGAGGGTTGATAATCGATAGCGGAAGTAGAAGTGTTAATAGCAGTTAATATAGGCCTCACAGGTTGACCCCATCATTTTCTTCCCTTTCTAATTTATATGTTGGCGTTTAAGTGTTTATGTGCCTAGGGTGATGAGAAGCGTCAATTTAAGATGCAATCGTCTTCGCAAAATAGATTCAAATTTACCAAGTTGTTGACGCCATTAACATAAAGTATAAGGGTATTAATGGCAAAAGTGAGTTCCGTGTAACTTGTAGAAATATCTCCCGAGCTTTCGCGTCACATTAAGACAGAGACACATCAAACCAACCGCGTCTAAGACAAAACAGAGGGATGGACGTGATACTATAGCGGTCTTACCAAAAGCGAATATTTTTAAAAATATATATATATATATATATATATATAATTCATTCGGATATTTCTTTTGTCTAGAAATAAATATTCTAAGAAGTTAATTGAATAATAATTCAATTAATCGATAGCGCATCTATATAATGAGTTAAGGGTCCATTGTTTGAACCCAGGTTTGAGAGGGAAATGTATCAATGTTAAAATTAGACTTCCCCTTCAGATATATGAATTTATAACCGTTGTTGTGATACCAGTCAGGGCTTTACGCATATTAATTACGCTAACAGAATGGAAGTGTAGCCGCATTTTCATGGAGGTGTGTGGAAAATTAACTATAATAAACTATCCTCAATACACCGACCAAGATTTAAAGCCCGATCCGCTCGTCATCGCAGTCCAATAAATTGCGAGTGTGACACCTTACACCATTCGACCACCTAAGCAGGTCAAGGAGTGATTAAAGTACACTCTGGTTTACAGCGTAGTATTTGATTGCAAATTAGAGTGTTGACCAATAACATCAATACCCACTACAGTGGATACGAAGTCTAAATGTAAAGTTCATTTAATCTGGTTTGATTGAGCGATGGCGTCGCAGTTTGAACTCCAGTTGGACGTACTGAGAATGTATTTTACTGGATTGTTTTAGACTAACCATTCATACAAATGGGGGTACGTTTCATCCCAACCAGTGTTTCCCACAATGTTGTATTTGTATCTCCAAACTACGTTAAGGATTTCAGGGCTACGTGGTCTACCTTTATCTTTTATTAACAATACTATTGTTTTATTACTAGTCAGTCTGATTTAACAAATAAGACAGATATTGAAGTGATGTGATGGCATTTTACAAGTCCTTCTTAAATTACTTTAATTTGCTTATTATCATGAATTTTTACAAAATTTTGAAAGATCATCTATAAATGTTAACAAAATAGCCAGTATGGATATTCTTCTTTTATTTTATGAAGAAATGAAATGGTTATGTTGTTTAGGTCTTGGCACCTAAAGGGAGTACCTGAATTGCAAAAATTTGGGAATCACTGATCTAAGCTGTTAGTTAATAATACATATCTCATTAGTCCAATTATAACACATTAGCCCAAATTCATTGGAAACACAACTTTACAGATGGGCAGCTCCTGCTAATTTTCACCAAATGTCAGGTCGTATTGTTTTGATAAAGGTTAACCATGCACTTTACGATACCAAGTTTAGTTAAGAACCTAGCGCTAGGCAAAAGAGGGAAACACTAAAAATGTTCATGCAATTGACCTTGTCTGTGAAATCGGATGTATGTGAATACACACCCGTGACGGTACACTGTAATCCTGAATGTAGGTTCCATTTGCAATGAAGGCTTAACTTTTAAGTGGATCGGCCTCCATTATTGCCATATCAATTAAGGTCATTCGACCGTAAACATTTAATTGCACAATGGGTCAATATTTTTAATAAATATGAATTAATATTAATGATAATAATAGTTTTATCAATATTATAAATATTTTTATTGTGTACACCTCATGTGAATGTCTAATTACACTAAATTTCATCCCCATATATTAATTACTTTACCTTACACAAAAAGCATAAAATAGCACGTTTGACACCTTAACTCCCAAAGTGTAATTATGTGAAGTCAATTAATCACTATTGATTTATAGCATTTAGCTGTACACTTGTTAAAATTGTGAATTTTTTTAAATTGTAGAATGTCCTTAAGGTTAATCGTAGTAGAAACAATCAAATTAAGCTTACTACCTTTCAAGGTTACCATAGAGTATGGTCCGATTTTTATATGTAAAAACTTATCTGGTAGATATAAAAATTACTAAACCCGCTTTCATGAATTTATACGTTAAGCCATGTGATTTTCAGTTTAATTTTTGTTTGGATATTATCAATACCTATAAACTAACACGAATATTATAGTAAAGGGCTATAATTGTTAACCAAAATGATGTGATTTTCCTTAAAGTTATTTTTACCACAAAATCTTATATATATATATATATATATAATATATATATATATATTAAAAACATCATTAAAATACTTTTTTCAATATCGCGAGATTATAATTATCTTAAATTTGGAATAATATTACACGCATAAATACATGCACTAACACACTTTTACACACATTCAATACACACATGCATACATACACACAAACATACACAACATCATATACATACTACACACAACAATACATACTACTACATACATACATACATACATACTACATACATACTACATACATACATACATTACATACATACTACATACATACATAATACATACATACTACATACATACATAAACATACATAAAACCAATACATACATACATAATCACGTCGTTCTATTACGGGGTAGGCAAGAAATTGTGCAAATAGCTAACAAAACCACTCCATACTTAATCCATTCTCACTAACTACCTCCATACTTCCCTATCCTCGCATATTCCCTTCGCGTCAACAACAACCATGCACCGAGTCATAAATGCTCTTTTAATCTTAAAACTCTTAATGTTTCTCTTTTTTCACACCTTCATCTACAATATTTAGCCACGTCTTACTTGGCCTACCTCTTCCGTGTGATCCACACACACTACCTTCAAATATTTGCTTAGTCGCTCTATCCCCATCCATCCTCTCAACAAGGCCAAACCAACTTAAGACACTCTGTTCACAGTTACCTATTGGATTCCCTCTCAAATCGCATTCCTTCAACACCCATTCAATACTGGCTCAGTCCATACGAGTTTTTCCACATATATTTCTTTGATGTCTCATTAAAACCCCATTAACCTTGCTCTTGAATTTCTCCTGACAAACCCACGCTTCAGATCCACAAAGCAATATTGGCATTAGCAGATTTTTATAGCCTGCCATCTTTGCCTCTTTGTATTTTACGTCATTCTTTACAATAGTTCACATACATCCACCTACTCTCCGATATGTATTAACTCTTCTGTCAATTTCCCCAAATATCTTTACATCTTTATAGAACATTCTGACAAGATAAATCAAATCACTTACTCATTCTAACAGTTTTATATTTATACTAGGTGGACTATCATTTCCTGATCCGTCCTTATCAAAAAATATCACCTTCATTTTGGAGAAATTTATACGAAGATCCATTCTGCCTGTCACCACATTCAAGGGATTTAATGGATTCTGCAAGTAAAATCAATTTTATTTATTTATTTAAATAAATGCATTGAATGATTAATTGATGAAACGAATGGAAAAAATTGGTAAAGTTTAAGCCAAATAAATAATATATAAATTGAACCTGAATTCTGAGCTAAGGAAGAAATGGAATGAAAAGACTCTTATTCACTTGCATATGGAATTCACTTAAAAATGTAATTACAGGAATCTTTGAATACAATTTTACTTGTAGTGATACTTATAGTCTACTTTAATTCTTGTCGAAACCAAAAGTGATCACTTTTTTGTTTTTATATAAGATAGAACTAGGATTTTAACAACTCATTTTACGAACAGCTATATTAATACAAAACGCTACTTTGTTGCCAACCATATTATATAAAATCTCTCACTTGATGATAACAAAGATTTTATTTATATCTTATTGAAATGATGACAAAAAATATTTTGAGAAAAAAATATTGACCCAAAAGCTAAGCTCAATCGACTCCCACCTTTATGATACGAATTTTTCAACTTGACGAGATATAATGTTTTATATTATATTATTGATGTTAATGTGGCAGTGACAGGACCTCTCCCCAACTCTGGACAAATAAACGGGACCAACATTCTCCCCACAGAGTGTATGTAAGCTGATCCTTTCACCTGGACTCGTCCTTTCACCCTCCAGTCCAATGAGCTAAACACTAAGCCGAGTGTCGACCAAGGGCACACGATGTTACACAGTAGGATTATTGAGTGCATCACGTAATTGGTCACTTCCTGGGTAGGACATTGTCTGGACGGACGTGAAGACTGTTCTGCGATCTAGACCGGCTCTTGGGTGTATGCGTTACACATTGACAACTTCACCTTAAATGTCATTGGAATTATAAAATTAGAATAATGTAGCGCTATTAATATTAACTAATCACAATCAAATAAATGGCTCGACACAATCGTATATACTTTCTCATATAGTATGTGACCAACATTTTTCAAAGATTTGTTAATAAATACCCTTTAATAGACCGTTATCCTTAAAAAAAACATTTTGTTGTCATGATAGTATGACACACACTTTAAATATAAATTCAAACAAAATTGAAATAATGTACAAATTTTCAAAATCAGTAATAAGTAAAACCCGATTTGATGGCTGTATGGTCTAAGGCATTACTATAGCAATATAATAGACTGCCGATGATAGGAAAGATCGTGGATCGATCCTTGTCAGGTGTACTGATGGTGGTTTTCCTAAATGGTTTCCCTCTCTCTCCTCTCTCTCTCTCTATCTCCCAGCAAATGCGGCTAAATTTTCTCTAAATTCAACCTGCATAATCCATAAACCAATCGAGTAACTATTAAATAAGCGCACAACCCGAATGTGTAGTAAAGAGGGATGCTAAAAAAAAGTAAACTAGCCTCAAGTTATTTTTCTTGAATAACGAAAGTTAATTATTATTTAAGCTTCCAAGATACCCATTTTTAACAAATAAGTTAAACACATTTTCCGAAAAAAAGGGCCAAAATTAGTGATCCGTAAAATACTATTAAACCAATTTCACCCCAAATAACAAATGTATAGTGTCATGTCAAATACTTCCCGAAAACTGATGGTTTTGTTAAACGTTGGAGCTATTTTCGAAAAAAATTTGAATTCTCAAAAATCAATTATTGGTAAACTAAACTTAGTTTAAGAGCTAAAATAAAAATAACTCCCTAATACAATTATGATTATTTAACATGTAGATATAAAGTTTGAACAAAATTGACTAAGCCGTTTCAACTGTAGAGCCAGGGACAAAACAATCATATTATTTTAAAGCCAACTTTTTAGGTTTGGTGGCATGTACAACATTAATATTCATCTTAATATAGAGCTAGAACAAATTTGGGATTACAATACTTTCTCTTTAATATAAAATAAAAATTAAGTAAATTCCAATTTCTTTGGTTTTTAGTGTTCTAAACACGACATCCTTTCGACATGTTTCCGTCATCCTTTTCTATCAGAACTAATCTAAACAATAATGGAATAAATAGCCAAGTTATTATATTTGTGAAGTACGGTTATAGCAGCATCTGGGATATTCTGTAAAATTGGCACTTGGAAAAGGGAATCGACTCGAGTGAACGAATACGTTTTAGGGGTATTCTAGGGATTAACTAAAAAGATGTAAAATGAATATTAATAAATAACTAATAATTATTAATAATATATATCCGAGTTCGGTCGTAGCCTAAGTTCAAATGACAGCTTATATTGAATACTAAAGCTGTGTGAAGGAAAGATTTAAATATATTAATAGATGTGTGACTCACTTCAGTGGTAAAATGGCCTAAGTCGTCACTCTCGTATTAAACTGTCCTGCTGATGAAAGAAAGAATCAGAGTTTGAATCCTGTTCGGGTCTATGAGGATGGTTTATCTTAAATGGTTCCCCAACCTACTTACACTCATTTGTGGGTGGATTATATCTAAAATGCTTCCCTTCTAATCTCTACCACGTTTGAGTAACTATCATTACTATGCATATAACCTGAACAGGTAGTAAGACGCACTAAAAGAAAAAGAAAATGTTTCGAACATTAAAATAATAGTTGCAAGAATATTATACTAATTTCAAGATCTTGAATCGAAGTCACTAGAGGAAAGCATTCGGTTTTATGGATAACATTTTAAAAATTATATTAAACCCTTCAACTATTAATTGAAAAATAAAAATATCTTTAGGGATAGTAAATATTTCCATATATCTTCAATAAATATAAAAATGAACAATCATTTAAAATTACTTTTTATTTCAAAATGTATCAAATAATCTAGCTTAACTAACCAGTGAGAACACCGAAGGCCAGCAACTCTAATAAAGTTATTTTGAACAACTTGTTTACCATTTTGACTAAAAATGACCAAAATAAATAATTTTCATTTCTGGACGATTTCAAAAGACATATTTGAACCAAAACACTTATAGTTTACTTTTTGTTTGTTTGCTACAAAAAAATAAAAGACTAAAATATCAGCAAAGTAACACTTAAACTTCTTATTTCAGTAACACCAAGGCTGCCATCATTCTCATGGTATAAATTTCCCTTTGCTCCCATGAAGGAATTCATACTTTTTCAGACTACTTAGATTGAATTAGATGGGAACGAAACTTGGTATTTCATAAAATTTACTCGGGTTAATACATTTAAATATTGCTTAAAATAGGATTACTTGATCTTAGTGGAGATCTATAATATTCTGACGCTACGCAACCCAATTAGGAACTGAAAGAAAAGTGTTTGTACGTGGGAGAAATGAGGGTAGTGCTGGGAGGAAACTGTGCTCAAATAACGTGTCTAGTTCTTCAGTTCTATTTTTATAATAGACATAAACCTACTATTTAAAACTTTCAGTTAAATGTTCTAAATCCACAAATATTCAACTATTAAAGTATTCCACTAGGTTCATATATATGGTAACCATTGGCTTTATTATGGTTACGAAGATACCACAACCATTATAATATTGTTAAGGCGATGGGGATGCCAGTACTGATCAAGTTACTATAGCCTAGTATCAAAAATATTAGGATCATTAAAATTGTTATAGTTGTGGCAGTAGGCCTTTATAAATAGAATAAATGCGCTAGAAAACCATAAGAGCGATTTAACAATGCTATAGAAACGACTTCTCCAATAAAACAAAAACATATTGCATTTGTTTGTTTTTTGAGCTAATTAATTGATTTATTTTGATCTATTTGGTTAAGTAAGGTTGACAAATATTGTTTTAAAGTGTGCTAAAACAAGTTTTTAAGAAAACTACTTTAGTGATGTTAAAAAATACACAAAGGAAAAAACATGTAAATATATCTTCATAATGTATAACATTTTATTGTTAGTAGGAAAAATAAACCAACTATTTAAAATAAATTATGAGTGTTTCACTATTGTATTTTTATTTATATATCATTAAGTGAAATATTAGGATAATATTGCTAATGTCCAGTGCTACAACTAGTAAGAGTATAAAGCGAGATTTTTTTAAATATGAGACAATAAATGTATACAATGTGAATGTAGGTACTCTGGAATCACTCTTGTAAATATATAACCGGAATGTATAATATGCGTTTCCGCAAATGAGATTGATTACAATACAAGACCTGTTTGGTACAATAGATCACGAGTGTCAGACATCTCGTAATATCCATTTTAAATTTAAAAAACATTCGTTTTTTAAAACTCTGAATGATGTTTACGTTGCACTGGTACTGGTTTGATTGAGCCATCAAACACAATACAGCCATTTCCTCCAATGCTTTACGCCACTTTGTACGCCGGGTAGGAAATAGTTTTGTCAGTCTCCCCACCAAGTCCTCATATTTATTACTTAATTACTTACTATATGGCATTAGGAACTTGAAATGTCATGGCCGCACTTATATAAGTAAGCCAACTATCCCTATTTTGAGATAGTTCTATCCAGTAATATCTCTTTCAGGTCCAATCCAATGTAATCCTCCCATCCGCGTCTAGGTCCTCCCAATGGTCTCTTCCCCGTTAGGTTTGCCATTTAACACCCTGAACAAGGTTTTAGAATCTCCCATTTGCGCTGCATGTTCTGCACACCGTAATCTATGAGAATTGACTAACCTAGCAATGTCTTGTGATGAGGGATGAGGAGAGATTATGTAACTCATCATTAGTAATCATCATTATGTAACTGCATCCACCCCCCAGTATTCTTATTAAATTTTTAAACAAATATTTTCCTAAGCACCTTGTTTTCGAATACCCTAAATTTGTTTTTGTCATGAAAGTTAAGCTGCCATGTTTCGCAACCATAGAGAACAACCGGTAAAAGTATTGTTTTGTATAGTCTGAGTTTTAATTATATTGCTTGATACCAGGTGAAATGTCAACAACTTAATGAGAGAGTGATAGCATGCATTTCCTGAGTGCATTATTTTCCTAGTTTTCAATCTAATATCGTTATTGCTAGTTCTTATCTATTTTAATTTGTCTCTTGATTTTTTTGATATCTGGATTGACACTCGATTATCACTTTTTTATATTTGTTTAAGAAAACCCCTGTCTCTTTTTGGATTTACAAAGTAAAGTAATACATTTATTAGAGAGAAATAAATTGATGCATATGTCTAAAAATGTGTTATGGCACTTAACGGTGTAAATATTAAAAAAAACACTCTACAGAAGTTCACGCCTCGCTATATAAGTTTAAATGCTCTTTGCTTTAGCCTACGTAATTGATTTTTTTTAAACAACTATATTGTTTTCATAGCTCCAAATTTGTGTAACTAGTTGAAAATTAATTAACTTGGGTTTGTAGCGTAAGAATATATGTTTTTAAATTTGAAGAAACTTTATTTCGTCATGAATTGGAACGGTATCCCACGAGTATATGCACTTTATTGAATGTATGGGTGTAAGATTTACCAACTGTGGTATTGATTGTCAACCTTCACCCATGAGTGGCCTAAATTAAATTAAATAATATCATGCTATTTATCTGATTTGATATTTGCGCACTATACTAAAGTATAATCAGTAATTCTAAGACGACTTATGATGAATAATGTATTTACTGATCGCTCTCAAATATTAATTATTCATTTTTAATAAAATGACAATCGTATCACTGGTCACGCGTATTAAACGTAAGACTCGTCTAATCTGGTGTGCAGTTGATGGGGAGGTCTAGGTTAAAATCTTGGCCAAGTATAATGAGGATGATTACAAAAATAAATTTTCACACTTTCCTCCACGCAAATGAGGACACTTCATGCTTTCTATATTCTACCTCCCTCAGCCCAACCACATTAGTGTTATTAAATGCGTATAACCAAGTCGTCTAGTAAAACACGGTGCATAATTGTTTAGTATACACATAGGACTTGAAACTAGTATTTTATAATAGAACACAACATTTAAAATAGTTTAATTGATCTTTTACATTCATGGTAGTTGTGAAAATAAATTTGATGCAGCATAAATCACAAAAAAAATTACAAAATAACTTCAAATGCTTCATACCTATATAAAGTTATAATTCATAATATGATGAAAATATATGTTCATAGATAGTCTTTACTGGTACTGAAGCGTAAAACTAGTATTAAGTTCTTTTTTATCTCTGCGTCTTACTATACAACCGGACCACCCATTTAACTACACCAATTAAGTAAGAACAATTAAGGAATAGTTGAAATGAATTGTACCCACATTGGCTGGAGAGAGAGACAGAGAGAGAAACTCCTTAAGAAAAATAAATTCACTACACCTGACAGGCCTTCGAGCTCCGATCTCCCCGTTCCTCGCAAGTTTTCTTAATTTTTTCCTTTGATTTGGGGTATTTAACGTGAACTTTCTGAACCGACTGATTGAACCAGCACATGAGAATTTCTATGAGAGAGAGCGAAAGGGCTTACCAATGTTGCTGGGAAAGATATTTTCATATACCTTCCATGGGTCTTTTATATGCCATAATCGACATGAGACCGACGGTTTTACTTAAACTCTGAAGGAATTTGTTATATGGATTTTTATCGTTCAGGAAAAATTCGTCAACCCCGATTGGATTTGAACCAATGAGCACTGGGTTGGGAGTTGAGTACATTACCCCAATAACACCGAGGTTGACTAAGAAACTAGTTGCGCTTCCATTTAATCCCCATGTTCACTGGTGCGGGATCTGAATATATATAATTAGTTTTAGAATATTAGGCTATATATTTTCGGGTAAAAGCTCCTGAAATGTACCAACCTAAGCTATTCTTCACTTACAAAATTGTATTTACCAACACTGTTTACAGGCACACTATTCTAAAATCTGTTTACGTCTCGTTTCTTAAAGGCCCGTAAACACTGTCATGTCTAGCTTAATGCCAATAGCCATACAAGTTCAACTGTCGTGCAAGAGAAGTTCTACACACTTTTTTTAATATCGTGCAAAGATTTACTTACGGGACAGTAGAGTTCATCGCATGTATACAACAACTGCTCTAAACCCTGTAATGTGCCTGTTCTCTGCAAGTTCTGACTGGAACACCAATCGAGACTTACACATGCAAGTACAACTAGCGCGCATGTTTAGCTGGCGCAAAGGTTAACTACTGGTGCCAAATTATTTGAGCGCTAGAATATTCGTGCAAGCAGAACATGCTTCATGCAAATAGAGGTTTACACTGTCATGTTGACACGCCAGTAACGACTGCCGCCAGTAAAACATGACAGTGTAAGCTCCACTTTATTATATTTTCTCAATTTACTTCATTTTTTAACCCTACGTTTTATTTAACTTGTTTTTGTTCTGGTACGTGACTTGATGTTATATAATTTTTCTATTAAATACTCGTTTTTTTGTTTTTTGTTGCAAGGCAACTCTTTTATAAACGGGTTTCTCTCGGGAATATTTAAAGTGCACATTTTTAAAATAAAGAAAAATAAAATATTTTGAGTGGGTTCAACCCTTGTGAAGTCAAGTATATTCCAAGTAGTAGATAGTATTATATGTAAGAGATCACCCTATTATCAATGTTTCCAAACGTGCAGGGAAAATATATATTTATATCCCTTTTCCCTCACATCTACAAGTGTGTATAATTCAAATGTAAATGGTTTGATTTACTAATACATAGGAACTAAACCTATTTCAGTCGAAGTTCAAACTAATATTAAAGTGAAATCTTTCATAAGATTTCAAAGCGATCTAATTGTCTTACTCGGTAGAGATTGAAATAGATTCAGATTATTCCGCCTTGCTCAACACAATTTTCCTAGGCGATCCAATCAACTGTTCAGAACGCATGTGCAGTCTAACTTAAGACCGATCAGCCTCCACGTCGATTCTATCTAAAAAAATTAAAATATCACATTTAAAAAAATTGAAAGAGCGTGTGTCGATCTGAGTTGAACTGTGTTTTGGTGACACAACATTAATTTAAACACATTTATAGTGGTAATAATCCAAAATATCTGTTTAACCACTACACCAAACCGAATGATATCAGTTTCTAGTTTACGATGAAAAGCATACTGTGGCCGTGTGAAATACTGTGCCACCGAAGTAAGTTCTACATTCTATTTTCAGTAAATTTGTGAAACAAATTTTACACAGAAATGGTTAACAAGACCCTAACCCAAATTACCATTCAATAAGCGAAAGTCATGTTCTCCAAAACTTCCTTTTAAAGTATTTATATTGATTGGGCGTAAATTTATATTACCACACTCCCTGGCTGGATATTATATCAGGGTGTCTACCAATCATGAAAGTCAAGAAAAAGTAATGAAATTAAATTTGTATTATGAAAGTAATAAAAAAAAAGTCTTTTTTTTTAAATTTATTTTTTAGCACCGGGTCTTATTATCTGTTCAGGTTATTTGCGTACGTTCTAATTACGTTAAGGAACTAAAGATGAGTAAGATTGAATTCAGAGGAAGTATATCCACATTTGCGTGGAGGAAGAGTAGAAAGAAATTTCGAAAAAAAACTCATTGCACTGGAATTCGAACCCTAATCTCCCTGTCATCGGTAGTCTAGCTTTAGACCATTCGTCCATCGACTCTGGTTTTAAAAGTCATAAAACTAGCTTTAAGAGCATTAAAGCATTTTTTCCTTATTTATATCCATAAGGTAAGAGTAATTGAACTTGGTATAATTATTCTATACTATCTCTATAAAAAAAGATTATTATTAGTTGAAAAATTAATAACTGTGAATTAACCTATGGTTAGATTGTATACTATAATTTAGAGGTATTCAATACAAGCATATCAGATCAGAGTAAAGCATTTTCTAGTGTATAACTTCTTTGGTATCCGATTGAAGAAAGGAGACATAATCGTTGTAGTCACGCGAGATCGAACCTAGAAATTTCAATCCAAGGTTGTGAATGTGGGGAATGCCAGGCCACCACCGTGGTTCGGATTCCATGTTAAACTGTAGGTCCTTCATTTCAACTCACAATCACCCTACCATTACACATTAGTGTAAGAGCGTATAACCCGAACGGGTAGTAAGACGCGGTGCTAATAATAATAATAATAATAATAATTCAATCCAAGGATGGTGACAAACGTATTTTAGCAAACTACACTCGCTCTGCGCACTTTAGTGATGTGTGCTGTTATTAAAACTGTTTTAAGTTTTAAAATGTTTTGGCATAGCTTTGTCGGCTCAATTTGAGTAACAATGCGTCGGACTAATTTTGCAACCAACTTGTTGTCGCCAGGCAGCTGGCATCCTGGTCACGGCTACACAAACGGCCGAATCCATGACGCAGCCTTATTTTATACTATGCAAGTGGCCATCCTAGGCAACAGATTCCTGGCTACAGTGACTTTATCGCAAATGTGAAATCTGGCTTGAGGTTGCAAATACGCTCACCAATATTTCAAACACATGTAGAAATACTATGCGACCCTGTCGACTAAACCTTGCGAGGCCATTCATAGTGGAGTTGTCACTACTTTACGATGTTTGGGGCTCTGTCTCAATAAGTGTGTTGAAAGTGAAAAAGTGACTTGAAGCTCCCAATTTTATTCAGCACAATTCAACGGATCTGCTGATACAGTCAATGGAAAGCATACATATAAAGATTTTAAATATTTTATAATCAATTCTCTTTCTTGTGGGTGGTTTGATAACTGGTATTCATAGAAAATTCATAACATGTTTGTTTTTAATTTAATAGCGATTAAGAGGTGACCTGGTGGTCTAGGGTAAGGTGTCAGACTTCTGTGCTGGCGGCCGGGGTTCAATCCTCGGTCCCGGCACAGATTTATCTGATTACCAAACCCTTCCTTCACCTCTGACAAGACATCTTGTGAATGTGGGGAATGCCAGGCCTCCACCGTGGTTCGGATTCCACGTTAAACTGTAGGTCCTTCATTTCATCTCACAATCACGCTACCATTACACATTAGCGTAAGTGCGTATAACCCGAATGGGTAGTAAGACGCGGTGCTAATAATAATAATAATAATAATAGCGATTAAGTAAATGTTCAAACAATTGTAACAGCAATTTCTTTCTCTTGGGAATGCTTCTCACTACCAGTTCAGATTAGACGTACAAACATTACATACAGCATATATATGTGGCCGAAAGGTCTAAGTTGTCACTCTTGCGTTAGACTGACTTGTTTATGACGGAGAGATCGGGGGCTCGAATATTGGTCGGGGCTACTCTGGGTTGTTTTTCCTAAAATGGTATTCCATCTTCCTTCCTCGCAAATACTGTTATATTACCTCTTAAACTCGCAAATTATCATTAAATCTGTTTGGGTGAATTGTCAGCATTTGAAATTGGGTGTGAAACTGGCCACATGAAAAAGTTACTTACTAAGACCAGAACACACAAAAAGTTTAATATGCTTTATGCTTATCACTTAAGTATCACAAAACTACCATTGCAAGGAATAGTCTAATTAAGACATTACTGATCTAATAATAAAGAAAAACGACCATGTCTCAAGTATGGTTGACAAAGGAGTTTTTTTTTGGTCACAAATGTTTTTTTTAAATTTTACTATAGTGTTTGCAAATTTAATGTAAAAAAATTATGTAATATAGTTATTCATTAATGTTATGCACATGGGAGGCCAGGAAAACTAAGACAAATAATTTTTATTAAAGTCTGTAAATAAGAGGACACCACAGTGATTATTATTTTAGCCTGAATAAAAATATGAGAAACGCAGTGCAGTTTTTTAAATTTCTGGACACAAATTAACAGCTCGGTGTTGTGAAAAAAAAGGAAATTTTGCAAAATATTAAGATTAATATTAGAATATTTGTGTATTTGGAACATTTAAGTGAAAGCTTTAAATCGTTAGTAAAACCATGGATAACATGGGCATTCTCATTGCTCCTAGCAACGGTGGTGGTTGCGGTATCGTATAAGTCCGATACCCATAATAACGCTAAAGCATTCAACATCTTCCTTACCATTGCATAAGTCTAGGTCTACTCTCCATCATATTATTGGCAATGTTTGCCGTTTTTTATAGCAGCTTAAGGCGTGAAAAAGAGAAGGATGGAGACAAGTCTGTGTACAATATAATTGGTTCCCTTGTTAACACCACCTTTAAAAGGCTTGTACTTATGTAACATATCTAATTTGATAACTTTATACCCTCTAGAACCAGTCTTTTATGTACTGGTACAATAGTAGATTAGATTTAAGAGTCATTAAAATGTATCCACATTTTTGTGGAGGGAAAGTAAAAAATCAATTTTATGAAAATTCACCCTCATCACACTAGACCGGGACTTGAGCCCTAATCTCACCGTCAGTGTAGTAAGTTGGCCCTATCGTATATTGTGAGTGTGACGCCTTAGAACGCTAACTTCTGAAGCGGGCAGAAAGTAGTTACTTTTTTGGGGAAAGGAGGCAAGAGGTTTACTCAGAATAAGAATAATATACTTTTGAATCTGGGAGTCGAGGTTTGAATCCTGAGAAGATGCGCTTGAGAGCGAAATGGGGGTTATTTTTCAAAGATAAGCTTTCCTAATTTTATTTTCGAGGCATCACTGGTGAATCTTCTGTGTCTTGAACCCTTTCTTTCTTGTAGATGAGGTTCCGCCTCGATGATTGGTGGCCTATGATTGGTTGGTAGCATTTTTTTATTATTCTCTGTAGCTACGCCACACTACTTACAGAACTCATGACTGGCATTATATCAGTTATTGTGATCAAATATCAATATGTCTTGCCACGTTTGCCAATCGTATAACATTCAGCTAAGTAATAAAAACACAGTTTTATTCTGGTGTACTAAGCTATAATCACAACTTTCTCAATTTTAACAATTGATGAATCTTCAACTATAAATTATTGTAAACAAAAAAAAACTATATTTTATTTTTAGCTTATTTCCTAATTTATTTGTATATTTTTTCACTCCCAAACCTTCTCGTTTTCCTGCACTTTCCAAGGATATATTAGATCTTTATTTATCTTTCTAAAAACCATGTTGCAGAGGAGATCAATAAACAAAAAATTTATTATATTGTAATTGTTACAATATTCATAAAATGCAATTTTCTCTGCCTGTGCCCTTAGACTAATTAAAATGTCATGGACATTTATATATGTAGCACTAAAAACGATGTTATAGAAAAATACTAACATATAACCAGTAGCTATCAGATTAATACACATTCAAGTGCAAACAAGATTAACTCAGTTTAAAATTTGTTTAAACATTTCCTTCTTTTGTCTCAGACTTAACGAAGAAAACCAGTTGTATTGCTTTTCAAGGTAATGGCGTTCTAAAAACGATTCCCACCCAAACAATTAATTAGCTATATTGATAGTGTTCGTGAAGTGAGCTTGTTATTTCAAACACAGCTGTTCATGACAAGTTGAGCAAATAACGAGTTGATAACGTGACACAATAGGAATGGTGAAGGAGCGCAAGGGGTAATACTTATTTACCAAGTAAACAACTTTGTCAGGTAAATAATATACCCTTATATAATGATAGTCGAGTGCCAACAACAAGCATATCGACTTGTATGATGGTTGTTTAAGGGGGATGAAGAGAAAGCTAGCTAACCCAAAAATATTTTCTAATATTTAATTGCAAACATTTTTTTTTTGCCAAAATAAATAAAATATTATTTCAGAATAGGTATTTTGTTTAAAAATCCACACGTCATAGTAACATGAAGAGTTCCTAGAGAGTTGGCAATAATATATTGAAATTTAATGATAAAATTTATGTGGCACGAAAAGGTTATCATCACCTTATGTTCAGTACATGACCTATAATCTTGAACTGTTGTGTTAACATTAGTTTATTTTATTTGGTTCACAAGAAGTTAATAATATAATTTATCAAGTTAAAAATTAATAAATAATGTAAATTAAATTAAAATTCAGTTTTATTTGAATGGGCTACTGAGGAGGTTTTTTATTATTCGATTTTAATAAGAAAATATGCGTTATTAGTTAGATGATTATTTATAACTTTAGAGTTATGATTATAAAAAATATATCAATAATTAGGGCTAAACAAAATTCATTGAAAATAAATGGTACAACACATTCGCACAAACTTTCTTATACTGTGTATTATAGCTTCGAAGATAATTTTCAAAAAAAGGTTTTCAGTAAACTATCCTAAAATAAGTTTTCCTCATAAAAACAAAAACGTCATTTTGTAAATTACAATAAACAATCCCTATACATAAATTTTAAAGAAAACTATTAAATTTTTTTTTTTAATTTCAGATTTAAAAAATAATGTATTTGTAAACTACCTTAAAATAATTTATTTTTAAAAATTAACTTGTATTTTTAAAAATTAACTTGTATTTTTACTTATCATGAAATTATATTCCCAGATGACCATTTTAAGCTCAATCTTTAATGATAATGTTGAATATATATTTATATATACATAATTTGTCGTAAGTAAACTAACGTTAAGTTAAAAAATATTAATAAAAATACAACATTATTGATCATATAAAAACTGTCCCCCGATACCAATTTTGAACAAATTTGTTAAAGAAACTTTTAATAAAAAAACTAATTTTTAAACTACCTTTAGATCAATTTTGCTATTTAAAACACTCCCCAGATATACATTTTGAACAAAATCGTTAAGGCCATTTTCAAAATATTTAGAATTTTATAAACTTACTTATCAGAAAACTACCGTTTATCGAAATTTTACCCAAATACCAAATATAAAGTGTTATTAGAAAGATCAACCGCTATCTAGATATATGTTTTAAACAAGTATCATTCTCGAAAAAATTGGGTTTGAGAAAAATCTCTCATAAATTGACTACCCTTACTTTGAGAGCTGCGGTTAATATTATCAGCTGTGAACAAAATTCATTAAATCATTTTTGAGCCGTGGCGAGGGACAGACAGGTTTGTAAAATATACTATTTTTTGGGTTCGGATTCAAATAACACGTAAGGATTCATCATAAATTCGGGACCAACTTTTTTCATAGCTACAATACTTTCCATTAATATGAAAAAGATAGATTTTTCTGTATTATGTCATTGGGAGATCTTTGTAGCTAGCTACAAATTTGAATAATAAAAATTTTACATCTATTTTAAATTGATTATAGCATGTTTCTTTTAAATATATTTTTATATATTTATATAGTCTATATGTATGAAGAAAACATTATAAATATAATGTGTTGCTTCTATATAAGTATATTTTAGCTACGTTTACTTGAACGATTTAACAGAAAATTTGTGAAATAAATATTTTTCCTTGGTATCCAAATGTTTCCTTTAAGAAAAAAAAATACGTTGAAAGAAAACTCTTGTTTGCGGCAAGAAACATTTCCACCAGTGGGTTTTAATTTACCTTGATGCTTTTACTTCTTCTGGCCAACACCCATAAAGATGGGGAAAGAGTGTCGGTGGACGGGGAGCTGGGTAGGGGAAAGTAGAGCTAAGCCTTTATAAACTCCGGAAACTCACGGCACACATAAAAAGTTAGCATGAATAACAAACTTTAAAACATTGGAACTGACAGAGGACCAACAAAATTTGTACACGTGAAGCAAAAAATGTAAGAGAAAAAAAGGCTGTTTTTGAATCAAAGTAAAATTAACAATATATTAGTCCAATTTTTGTATACGCTGATTCTTAACCCACCCGGGATGTCCACATTTCCATGATAATAGGATAGTAATATGACCAAGGTAGTTTTTTCACGTGGAGGGAGGATGGAAAACCGCTTAGGGAAAACCAAATATAATACATTCTGCAAGGATTCAAACCTCTAAACCAGAAGAGGTTGACGCCTTAGCCCACATGCACACCTAAATTGAATTTTAAAAATATTGATATTTCGACAGAGATTTAATAAGTTATTTTAAATAAAAGAACAGGCTTATGTGTCTACTATATTGATTTCATTATGGCAAGATAATTGGTGGGATTTGCTCTCCAAACGTGTGTACTAGGGTTTTTTACAACCTCTTTGAAGGTCAAGAAGTTATTCCTTAAGTTTGCCCACCTCTTATGATATCTTTAAATCAGATATTTTTCATTAAATGTCAGCCCCTAGGCACAGAAATCAACTTTAAACGGTGCAAAAACCAGTGCGCTTACATTCCTAAGTCTGTAGTCTAGCTACCAATAAAATAAAGCTTTAGAGAATCATTAGTAATGTCTAACTTCGTCCAATTAAACATATTTTTACTTATGAAGAATGTTAGTCAAGCCCTTGATAAATGTAGGGGAGAGCGGGGGAATCCCGCACAGTTGGGCAATACCGTACACCCTCAAACAGCTAACTTTTTTCACTGTGGTAAAATACCTACCATGGCATACTCTAACGGCTTATAAGGTGAACTAAATAGCGTAAGCTCAGAACACAAGTGGCCTCTGTTTCTGTGTAATCATTGTTTTTATTGTTTTATTCTTTTGCTTACTATTTTCAATAGTATTTCATTAAAGGTAAGTCAATTTGGATGTATATTTACTATTTTTTCATAAGCATCTACAAATAAAACTTGTTTTTAAAAATAAGTCTACACCAGTAAATATTCCTTCTAAATAACACAATATTTGTTGAAAAGGTAGAAAATGGCGAAACGTGTTGTGGGGTAATCCCGCACGTTTAGAGAGGGCATTCCCGCACAGTGTGCGGTATTACCCCCTTCTTGTTTCTTACGGCAATATAAACATAAGAAACAATTATTTTTATATTCCCTTAACCTACGCGTAAGCATAAGATCTAAAAGTAAAGAATTTAATTAAAATTGAACACTAATGTATTTATACTCCGTGTGGCTTCTTTAGAATATTTAAAGTGTTTATTTAGTTCGGAATTTTGATATTATATTTAGACCACCACCACATTAAGAACTGCTGGTAAAGACTGGCTCAGCGGGTTTCTACGGCGAAATAAAGAAATCAGCCTTCGGAAACCAGAGGCAACAAACGTGAGCCGAATTCTAGGTTTCAATAAGGATGCTGTGCAAAAGTTTTTCTCAAATTTGGAAGGAGTAATGGAAAAACACAGGTTCCCTGGCTCGAGAATCTATAATATGGACGAAACATGAATTTCAACTGTTCATACCCCACAGAAAATATTAGGACCTAAGGGGCAAAAGCAAATAGGATCAACAACAAGCTGGGAGAGAGGCAAAAATATTATCGGATGTGCTGCTATGAGTGCAAGTGGAAGTTTTATACCCCCTATGTTTATTTTTCCTCGATTAAGGATGAGTCCTACACTCGCCAAAGGTGGTCCAGAAGAAGCTATTTATCATTGTTCTAAGAATGGCTGGATTAATGAAGAGCTGTTCATTATTTGGCTCCAACATTTCGCGAAATGTGTGAGACCAACCAAGAACGAACCAGTTCTAATAATAATTGATAATCATGGTACTCACAAATCACTACAGGCTTTCACATTTTGTCAAGAGAATGGAATCGTAGTCTTGACAATTCCACCTCACACATCACATAGACTCCAACCTCTGGACCTTACCTTTTTTGGTCCTCTGAAAACTGCTTATAACAGAGAGTGTGGTTTATTTCTCAAGACCTTTTTTTATGAGAAGATACGACCCGATGATGTTGCTTCACTTTTTAATAAGGCTTTCATAAGGATAGCAACAATTGAAAAGGGAGTATCCGATTTTTCCTCATCAGGAATCTTTCCACTTAACCCAAACAAATTCATGGAAGAAGACTTTGCACCACCAGCAGCAGCAATGCCCCAAGCTGTTACTATTATCGAAGAAGATGTTCAGGATAACATAGAAAACAGTGCATGTTTCAAAACTAAAATAGTAGACACTAAACAACCATCTACTTCAAAAATAGTTTCTGTTAAAGATATTACACCCATTCTAGATTATAAACCATCAAAACAGCCCCGTTCATCAAGAATGCAAAGCTCTGTTGTTTTTACAACAACGCCCTTGAAAAAAACACTCGAAGAAGCAGATTTCAAACGTAAGAATAAAACAATCCGAGAAAATGAGAAAGAAGCAAAGAAAAAGAAGAGCATAAGAAAATGTGAAATACAGAAGAAATTTAGGAATAAAAACAAAGAATATTCCAAGAATGAAATTAATAATAAAAATAAAAAGTTGCTCTTAGTGCGAAAAAAACTCCTCCAAGATAGCTCAGATGAAGGAGAGAATTTATCAAATCTGTGCGATGATGATGAACTGGATGATATTGAACCTGAATCCTCTAATAATTTGCCTATGTTTAACAATTCAGATTGTAATTGTATGTTTTGTGGAGAATTTGGGAGGAACAAGGAGTTGTGGCTCAGATGTGTTCTTTGTTCACGTTGGGTACATGCTGAATGTAGTGCATCGGAAAGAGCAGACAACTTTGTTTGTGACTTTTGTCTCAAAAAGTAAAATATATTTAATTTATAGTGCCACATTTTGATATCTGTATAAATGAACTATGTTTTTTACTATTATTATATTTTTAGTTTTACGTTTAGGCATACACATAATTTATATAAGTTAATACAGGGTTAATTCTACTAGTTAAATTGTATTTTTTTGTGTGTGTATCGCAAATTATAGTTTTATATAAATCAATAACTATAATTGTACGGTATTTCCCCACTCTCTGTGCGGCATTGCCCTACCAGGGTGGGCAATGCCGCACAGTGACTAATTACATATTTTAATTAATTGTAAGAGAATGCTAGATTCAGTATATAAAAGTAATACACTGAATTGATGTATAAAAAACAAAGTTTACAATGATATATTACTAGATTTAATAGATTAAATGAGAACATAGCAATGTCTTGTTTTCCTTAAGTGTGCGGTATTCCCCCGCTCTCCCCTATGTATGTGTGTGTGTGTGTGTGTGTGTGTGTGTGAGAGAGAGAGAGAGAGAGAAAGAGAGAGAGAGAGAGAGTAAGGTGTATCACATAAATACAGCAAACATTCTGAATAAAATTTTGTTATTGTTGGAAAATGTGAGCTAGGAAGCAATCTAGTTTATTAAAATGCAGATCTTAGTATTGATAAGCTGCAGAAATATGTTTGAATTTTTGGACGGCACGTTTTTCAAATATGATTGTTAAATAAAATAAAATAGTTGGTTTAAATGTCTGGACAATTTTGATAATTTATATTAATTGTGATCAATTAAGAATTTTAATTTAAAAATAAATACTCTAGGCCTTTATTCTTGCTTTGATATACTATATATATCAAAGTTAGCGGCTTAGTTTGCGTGAGAATACAATATGTTTTTCTAATTACAAGTAGTTCTATATTTCTACTCTGCGTTCACTTGTAGTATCTGTTTGATATAATAGTGATCCGGTTTCTAGTGACGTTTATCACCAAGGATATATATTAAACTTTAATAAAAATAAATCCACCTCGGTTGCTTAGGTACCTAACGCGTTAGTTTCTTGTTAAACTATACTGCCGAGAACGGGTGATCGAGGTTCGAATTTCGGTCGGGTAAGCTTGGGTTGGTTTGTCATAAATGGTTTTCCCCTCTACCTACACGCAAATGTGGGGTATATTCTCTAAATTCATCCTTCCAATTCCCATACCATTAGCATAATTAATACCTAAGCGTGTAGCCCGAACGGGTAGTAAGACGCGGTGCTAAATTAAATTAAATACAAAAATAAAAAATCATTTCAAAATACCACTAACTTCATGGAATGCCTGGAGTTTGCTGTTAGATGTAGTTTATGATAATAGAAAGAAGGCGAATATTAATTAAATGCACCATAATTTGCATTTAAAAAAAGAATGAGAAACTACATTAAATTTTGCAATGTTGGAAATTATCTAAAAAAAACGACAATATAGTAAACTCTATAATTATTTGAGATACGTTAGTAAGCATGTGCATAAATACTTGAACATTTTATATTACAATTTTCATAGGTGACAAAATAGCCTACCACTTTATAGGGATCCTGCACGATCAGTCAGAATGTCAGTCTTAAAAAATACTTACAGTAATAATGATCGTGCAAGGGTAGTACTGATGGAGTGATGAAAATACTAAGGTGATGCAAATTTTTCGATCATATCACTCATTATCAGCACATCAGTCTTGTGTCCTCGTGAAGTTAGTGTTATCATTGCACACGCGTTAGTTTTTAGCATCGCATTTCACAACCCGTTTGGGTTATACGCCTATATAATAACTATACTATTAAGTAAAGTATGAATGAGGGCCAATTTATAAGATGTGTACCCGCATTTTCAAGGAAAGTGAGTGGAAAAATACTTCGCAAAAACCACCCTCAGTACACTCGACCGTGATTCAAACCCCGATTTCCCCATCATCAGTTTTATATTCCATTGCAAAAGTGATGCCTTAAACCATGCGGACACCGAAGTGGGTCATTTTTCTTATTATTCATTATACTCATTAACTACACTTTGCATGCAGGAGCTGTGACTGATGAAAATAATGACGCAAATACTGAGCGTGTAGGATCCCCATTAGATCAATTAAATTTCAGTCTAAATAATAAACACGCGATATACTTTTCTTTTATTGTTTTGTTGGTAACCAAATTAATTAATAAAAAATATGTTAATTTTTTAATATTCTTCTTTTAAAATTGTCCCCAACTTAAATTGGGGTTTCTTCTTTCTTCAAAGCTAAAAAATAGGAATCAAATAAAAAAAACATCTCAGCTCCTTCTCTCAGTATCCCCGTTTAAACTCAGAAAATAAATAATTTTAAAAAGATTGACTACCACGTTTCTTTATGGCCATTATGAATGAGATATTTTAAAGAATAAAATTCTTCCAAATTTGGCTTTTAGCACACGAGTACTATTTCTATGAAAAAAAATTAATACTGTTAAGAAAAACTTTTTATGGGAAGAACTTCTCCAAAATCATTGATCTCTTTCTTAGAAAAATACAATTAGCTACAACTAATAAAAATGATTACTATGTAAATTTAAAATACCCTAAAAGTCATTTTCATTGGAATATGAGTGTTTCCATAAACAGTGCCTGTATACAAAATTTAATCAAAATAATTTGCTAGAGCGAGTTTAGATAATATCATTTTTTTTATCTTTTACTCTTAATTTTATATAATATTAAATTACTTGAGAAAAATCATTTACTGTAACTTACAACTTATCTAATCCTAGTTTGTTAGCAAAATAACGAGATTCACTAACAGAACTATATTTGTTTCATGTAAAAAACCAGATATTAATGATTTTGCTGGTTTTTTTTTGTCAGCGCGTATATCCCTAATGGGTAGTAAGACGTGGTATTAAATACCTATAAGTTTATAGGACACTTTTTACGGTCTAAGTGTGAATATTATTTATTTTACATTGGTTC
The DNA here is from genome assembly GCA_039000515.1 of Timema cristinae. NCBI lineage: Eukaryota > Metazoa > Arthropoda > Insecta > Phasmatodea > Timematidae > Timema > Timema cristinae. The sequence continues at coordinate 53,627,384 of JBCFYV010000012.1, forward strand.
ATCCTAGTATTTGGGGTGTACCTTGTGTGGTTTTAGAGCTGGTTATCATGAAAATATAGCTTAAATTTAAAATGGGTGAGCTAGAAGTAAAAGTTATCATGTTCTTAGGTGTACGCACTCGAGGAAATCTCCATTAATGTTGAAATTATGTGATCGTTATCTCTTCGCGAGATGGTAACACTGTGACGAGTGACGCTGGGTCAAAAGTTGGCAGCCCCTGTTCCAGGGAAAGCCCAACCCATCGATTGATGGGAACAAATTGGCAAAGCTTGGAAAATATTCGTCCCTTGGCGGACCATTATGGAGGTCTTCGTTACCTGCTTGTTATATTCTGACGGATTCCAGAACTAAAATAATCGGGTCCTTACTATATCCATTGGCATAGTGAAATAGTTTCAATAACAATCCAACATCATAAGTTCTCAAACCTGGAAAACACTGGTAAGAGTACAAGCTAGTTTTCATAACCAATACTTTATTTCAAAGATAATATAATGAGGTAACATTTATATGAGACCTTAGCTCGATAGGTGGTGTGTCCGACAGACAAGTGATAGTTCAAACGGAATTTATCATACACATTACATAGTTAATTACAAGTGGTGACTGGAATATCCATAAATGATGATGGTTTATAATCTTTATAATGGTAGTAGCATACAAGCTGGTATCAACTGGTTCCCTTATAAATAAAGATTATGAAATGTCTTTATTCCTATAAAATCCTACTTAACTAGATCAATGCTAATCCGAACTAAATGGGACCGAAGCTTGTTCGGATTAGCTAAAATTCTGTTCAATCGGGAGAATACAGGGTTACAGTATTGTCACGAATTTTAAATTCTAGTTGAATTAATTCAATCAAATTTTCATATCTTTAACTTATGTATAACACATGCTATGTACTGAAATTAATTTTAGTTACAGTATAACACAATCTTTTCACTGCAACATGTGAATATTAAGACATTATTGATTATCAGATATTACTGTTTCTTAAAATTATCTTTTAGGTTTGAGTTTGTTAATTAATAAAATATATTTAGTTTCACTTGAATTTTCCACGTTTCCTGAAAAAAATTTGTTCAGATTATCCAAAATTTCATACAACCAGAGTTTGTTCTAACTGGGTTTTACTGTATATTGTATATTTAAAATAATAGTAAACAATAGTATTATGTAAACAACAATCTATCTTTACCACCTACCACTGTAATACATATTTTATTACCATAGCCCAATATCCTTAGGAAAGGTAATCAGTCATGTTATAGAGTAGGATTTTGTTAGAAATAAGGGTATTGTAATACCCCTGCCTTTGATTGGGGTGTTTATTCAAAATTAACATAAAAGTGTTGAAACTAAGTGACTGAAAAGCTGGTCTAGTTAACTTGTGGTGAGTTAGTAAACATTCGGAAAGAACGCTGACAACTCATAACAACTTGTTCCTGTTGTGGTCGGCTACTGGGCCGAATTTAACTATGAAGGGTTTTGATTTAGGACTATCGTGGCTGACATACTAATACCTACTCAGAGGCAGTCACTCTCCCCGTCATCAGGACCACACGGATTAGAACATCGGGCCATTGGGTACTTGTGCTAGAGGGCAACCGTCGTGCCCAGGGTACCGGGTTAGAGTCTGTAAGAGGGGTCGCAAGCTGTGTCAGTCGAGCCAATAGCTATGTATCCCTCACGAAGCCAGTTCTATCACGAGTGCAAACGTCAAAGTTTTTATATTTTTTCGTAACCTCTTTTAACATCACATTTTTGTATTAACACTTAGAGCTACTAATAAACCCAAAAAACCTAACCATCAGTATAATTTCGAACCCAATCATCTGTTTTGCTGCCGTCCCTACCCTTTCCCGCAAGCTATCCTGACAGATTATGCCCATTGAGAGGGGGGAAGCGACAGTAATTTAAAAGGGTCTTCATAAGAACATTGGGCAATAGTTGGTAGTAAATTTGTTACGGCAGTAGTGACCGATCGTTGCTTACATGGTACTAATATATACTAGTACTTTCTGATAGTAGCCACTATAGTATTATATTATATGTTACACTCTGTTAACTGCTCACATTTGCTTCTTACTGTGGTGTTTATCAACCTCTCTCGTTAGTGTAGTTATGTTTTCTGTTATGTCTCTTCCTCATTCCTAAGCCTTAGATTATATTGGTATTAGCCTTCGCTTACAACTAGGAAAAAACCATTAGCCCAAAGTCTTAATTTAAGGCGTAACGAAAGGGGAAAAAATAGTGAACCAAGCTGTGATACAAATCTTGACCTTTAAACCAGTAAACAACTGGCGTGATCTAAAGAGGTGATTCAGAAGAAACAACTAGCACTGTCCATTAAAGCGGATGGTAATGTTGAAAAGCGTATAACCTGAACCGGTAGTAAGACGCGGTGATTTGATTACAGTTTTCAGACACTATCAGAAGTTCCTATGGAAATTTGAGAAGAAAAAATAATAAAGCTTTCATTATAATAATTTATAGTTACAATTAATATATATATACATAAATTGTTAAAATAATATCTCAGATCTATATGAAAAACGTATTTTCTTTCGTTTGTACCCTCTACCGTCTACACTCTACACCAAAGCAGTCAAAAGCCATCGTATGAGATATAATCTGTAAATATAACGCATATTATTAATATTTTTTCACATCTTACTAACCGCTTGGGTTAAACACATATGCACCAAGTACGCTAATATATTAGGGATGAGGAATAAGTGAATCTAGGAGAAACGTATCCGCATTTTTGGGGCGGGAGGTTGGCGAGCCCACACCCAATACGGCCGACCAGAATTTGAACCCCAACCTTCCCATTGTCAGCAAACTATACTAAATGAGCATTGCAATTAGTCCTCGAACTTACCAATACAAGTAGATCAATCCAAATGAAGTTAAATAAAATCATAATTAATTTAGAGAAATGAGCAGCAACAACCCTCGCAGATTATTCTTGCATACATTCCCGAGCACACCCCTACATGTACGCACACACACACGCACACACACAGTTTCCAGCTCACAGGAGTTCCGCGACAGTCTCCTATTGATTAAACTGTGCTTGCCGCCGGCACGTTTACACGCAGTTTGTCAACCGGATTATGACAAGATATCGTCAATGCTAGGAGTTCTCAAGATACTGATGTAATCTCACTTTCAGTGCATTGTTTCTCGAGAAACTGAGAGCGTCATAACTAGTTCTCAAGCTTACACGCAGTTTGACAACCGGGTATAGGACAGATATCGTCACTTTTGAAATATCAGTGTACATTCCAATTTCATATGCAGACCCTTTTATTAAATACCAAATTTTCGCACCGAAAAATTATAACATTCTACTATTTTATTAGTGTTATTTTATAGGTAGTGATAAAAGCCAGTATGGCCCAACTGGCGGCCCACGGACCAAATGCGGCCCACGCTCACTGAAAATATGGCTCACGCAGTTTCCTAGGGGCAAATTAAAGGGAAACCCCTGGTGGCAGATGTGAAATAGCTAATAATTCAAAATAAAAGCTTTATCAAAAAAGGTCATGATTGCATTTTATTATGCATTTATTTGATTAGTAAAAATATGAATAAATAAATAAATGTATAATGCTAAGTTGTTTTGTGAAAGTGTGTGCATGCATATTTCATAATACCTCTTTGGTGATAAAATTTTAAAAACTCTACCAACAAAAAATACAATTTATTTATAAGTATTGAAAATAAGTGTTTTCTACAATTCTTTATCAAAATTATGAAATAAATATAAAATCTATTTTTATTTGAATCATTAGCTAGTTCACATCTGCCACCGAGGGTTTATCTTTAATTTTCCGCTAGGAAACTGCGAGAGCTATATTTTCAGTTTATATTGTGTGTATATATATATATATATATATAATATATATATATATATATATATATATATATAAATATATATATATATATACACACACAGACACATATCTTTGGCCCATGGTGCAAACTTATAACCAGATTTAGCCCTTTGGGTAAAAAGTGTTGTACCACCCTGATATAAGCAATAAAAAGTGAACGATCAAGATCATATGACTTGATGTATGATTGTAAAAGAAGATATAGTCCATTTTCTAGCTTTCCTATAGAAATTTAACTGAAGTCTACTCTAAGTGTATTTTTTCTCGAAGATGTCCCAGAAAAGAAAAACATTTACACGCACTCTACAATCACGTCTAGTTCTAACGTTTAGAACTATGATACATCTGATAGGTGGTTTTGGGCACCTCCTGAACAAATACTTTCCATTCTTGAGAGTTTCCAAAGTGATAATGAGCCTCCCCCAAATCATCATCGAAGGTCTTCAGATGTTTATATTTCAATCAAAGTACTGTGCAGGCTTTCTGTTTTGGTTTGAACCTCATACTTTTTTTTCACGCTGTCAAAGGTAGTATGAGCCACGTAAATAAAATCGGTATATTACATTAAATGGCGATAGTAGTTAAAATTTATTATATTTTTAGCTACACAATTCCTCGAATATTGTTTTCCTATACATACAAATATCAATACAATATAATCCATTTTTTTAAATATAAGACATGTCAAATTTGTTGACTATTACTATCAGACCAAGACTCGAACCTCGACCACCCCATCACTAGTAAACTATACCCTTGACACCCAAGACCAGGACCCTACCAATGCCTGCTATTTGATATTTAATTGTATTAATAATATATAATATTTGAACTTTGAGTGTTGCCACTAATTTATCAACACAAAATGCCCTGTGTTTGTCAGGTTTTTCAGAAGAAACTCAAAGTATTACAGACACGTTATTGAGATGCATTGACTATAGAGGAATGGAATTAATTTTTCATCAAGTTGAGCTGTGCGAAGTATTGAAGTAGTGTTTAGAGCAGGATAATTTTTGCTTGAGGATAAATTTAAAAAGTTGATACAAAACCAATTGTTCGAAACATCAGTTAGATGGCCCAAATTCCCAAGTAAAATATGCTTTTTTTTTTTTTTTTTTTTTTTGAGAAATATTTAAGTATTTTTCTTGGTCTTTTTTCAAACAGGAAAAATTTAACGTGTTTGTCCAGCTTTCCAGGTAAGTGCAACCCCGACTTTTTATTTGTGTTAACCTGGCGGTAAGGTGTCGGACTTCTGTGCTGGGGTCCGGGGTTCAATCCTCGCTCCCAGCACAAATTTATCTGATTACCAAACCCTTCCTTCACCTCTGACAAGACATCTTGTGAATGTGGGGAATGTCAGGCCTCCACCGTGGTTCGGATTCCACGTTAAATGTAGGTCTTCCCTTCATCTCCCAATTACCATTACACATTAGCGTAAGTGTGTATAACCCAAACGGGAAGTAAGACGCGGTGCTAATAATAATGATAATAATAATAATAATAATAATAATGATAATGATAATGATAATAATAATAATAATAACAATAATAATAATAAATTTATTTACTATCTAATTTATTAATATTACTTTGTTTAAATTCTAGAAGGTCGTTAGATTATGAATTGAAAATGGCCGAAAATATTCTTTAGTGGAAAAAAATAAAAATAGTTTTTTTTGGAATTAGGAAGTCATAAACTTGTACTTGAGCAGTGAACTCAACATCACATAAAATATATGACATTCGTTCACATATGATCCATAGTATTATTATGTTTGTATTTATTATTATTAATTCCTTTAACACACGATGTGGACTATATTAGGGCCATAACCAAACTGCGCTACACCGAAAATTCCTTGTAGTTTCTGTCATATGTTTAATTTCAGATGTAGTGGATTATCAGCCCATCTACCCAATGGATATCTATAAGCAAGCGAGAAAGAGACTATCAATTTTGCCGAAAAATTTATTTCATATATCTTCCAGGAATCATCTATATACCACAGTTGATATGGGAACAACGGCTTTCCCTACGTAGGATTTTGTGTTACGGATTTTTATCGCTCAGTCAAAATCCTTTGACCTCGACTGAGTTATAACCCATGAACATCGGGTCCTAAGAGAGCACTTTAAACCTAGACCACAGAAGTTGGTGATAATAATAATAATAATAATAATAATAATAATAATAATAATAATAAAAGTAGTAATAATGTTATTTTAAAATAATACGTTATCCGTTTGCTGTCTTAAAACAGTTTCAAAGTCATTTTGATCTTCTGCTGTAAAATATACCTAAATCAGAGTGATCAAGGTAATAAAATTTGATATTAAGTAAAAAAAATTTTTATAGTATCTATAACATTAAAATTCCATTTTGTTTCAAATCTATTTATTTTATCAAAAGCTATAAAGGGAACAAGCACACATGCACACAACTTGAATGAGAGAGATATTTTTCTTTATTATAACTGGAAAATCCCGAAATGATGCAAAAACTTGATTAACTTGCGGGAATAAGAGCGGCCTTTAAGGTTTGAAGCGTATAAATAAGAATAAAACTTGTGAGTACAATCATTCATAATTAATGAGGGGCTCCTTTGAAAGACGAGATTGGAAGATTCTCAGATAAGCCTGGAATGTTTCTTGAGTATCCAGAAGAAGAATGAGATCGAGTGTTGGAAAGATAGAACCAGAAATTCAGGTTAGCTGGATGCAGCTTGTCACTAACATCAAGAAGCCGGCTGTCCAACCTGTATTTGTTTGTCATTTGGTATTTTACGAGGTACACGCCCAACAAATTATTCCATTATCTATTAAAACTTTACGATTGACAAGCATTTGGAAGTATTAACGTTAGTATGATTGGCACTTTCCGCTCGTATTATAAACAGCCCTGGGCCGCCAATGGCTTACCTCGTTACGAGCTGTTCTCTTAGGTCTCAATACACACAGCCGATGATTATGTACTTGATTCGGTAGATAAACTTGTAGTAAATGAGGATGGCAACTATCAATAAACAGCCAGTGAATTAGTTACTATGAAATATATGCAGTGCTTTATATATATATATATATATATTCCACTAGGGTTTGTCAACTAGACGTTCCGGGCCTTCTTCTGGCAGTGGCGGCAACTATGTTAACTGTCTACTTTTTTGAGGTTGTTACACTATTTAGGTGCAGTTACTTCGTCCCGATGATATGGTGTGATGATAATTGTTATGATGGAGTGGCAACCAGCCCAGCGGTGTAGTGGTCAGTACACCTGGCTACTAACCTAGGGGTCCCGGGTTCAATTCCCGGCTGGTACCTTTGGTATCTATCCCGAAAGTGGAATTACCCCAACGGTCATCAGGGTTCGTTTGGTTAGGCTTAAGTTAGGTTTAAATATTTCTACTGTTTCCACACCCTCATAAAAAATTATTAGCATCATCTCATCTCATAAGTACATGGAAAATGCTTCCACGAGAAGAATGTACGATTAGTACATTCAGGCATTCCCTGAGCAACGTTACATTAATACTTGCTAACTTCTCCATCACTGGGCTACGATTGATGTAGCCCAGACATGCAAAAAATAGATATTTAAAAATTAGTTTTAAGACTTTTACTGCTTCTACTGGCTACCACATAACATACATATAATGTGTTTCCAGTAGAAGTCTTACAACTAACTTAAGCCTAAATGAGTCATACCAATGCGAACCTGGGAGCAATTTCTCTGAGAAAAATAATGCCTATGGTAGTGCCAGAATTCGAACCCGGGACCTCTATTTTAGTAGGCAGGCATTCTGACCACTATATCAAGAGGTTGTCCATTAGCATAATTCACGTATGCATATAACCTCATAACCCAAACGAGTAATGAGACGTGGTGGAAAAAAAAAGTTGTGTATACCTTTCTCTTGTGTGCATGCGTTTGTACCCCATCGATGAGTATGACCTGCACTGTTACCAAACTACACATATATGTCCACTAAAGATAGGCTACTTGTTTTTTATAATATCCACTGTAATCGGTAATTTTCAATGGATTTACTCGTAATACTGAATTAAGTAAGGAAATATCTCCCACTTGAACTGAGGATTGATACTTTAGTTCTGTTCGGTTATAATCCAATTCACATAAGTGCATTAAATTTTAAAAACAGGACATAGACCTAGTTTGAGTAAAAGCCATTGAGATAAATTATTTGGTAGCCAATAAGCATGTACCCATGCGTATGTATATAAAATAGGTTGGCTGTTACTGTTACTTTTAACAACAATTTATCCTAGTTAGTTCTGCACTAAACAAAAATATTTCTCAAGCCAGTAAATGTTTTAATTTAAAAAATACTAGATTTTTCAGTTAATCGTTTCCGGTCATACCAAGACTCATCCCTTAAATAAGATAGGCTGACAAAATGTTTAGTACTAGATATTAGGTTAGTACTAAAAAGCTCCATAGGCTATTAAATAAAACTAGTCTTATTAAATATGATTGAGTTATTTAGGGATTAACTTATATAACATCAATGTTTGAAACAATTGTTAAATAAAAACAAATTATCTTAGCCAAATCTGGTCTGAATCGTCAGGTTTTTTTTCCCGTGATTCTAGTCTTAGGCCTCTATTAGCAGTCCTGGTTATTCAAATATATACACCAATGGGGAAGACATAAGGAAGGTTGTATTTAAATTGTATGTATTAGCAGTCTAAGTCTTTGTGAATCCATAAATTTAAATTTCGAATTGAATCCAAATATTGGCTAACCTACTCGAATCTCATGCCTAAAAAAAAAATTTGAGTAGATTACAAATATAATTTTATGGCTAAACAATTTTTCTAGCTGAATCAAAATCGAATCTCAAGAGAATAATTTATTTTATTGAATAGAATCCTAATCAAATCCGATGCTTTAAAAAAAGTGGAACAAATATTTAATTTTAAAAATAGGTTCAAATCTGATTAAATTAATTTATTTTAGACAAAATATTTTATTCTTTCAAATCGAATTTGTGTTAAATATTTTACAACGCTAAGTTTCAGAATCCAGCCCAGTAATCAAATATTTAAAAAACTATTGATAAATATTTTAGAAACATGTTATATTTATTAAAAACATAATATAATAAATAGTTCGTACCTCAAAATAATTAAATCAAATAAAGAGTATAACATGTCTTCAATCATATAGTACAAGAAATTTACTGTCACAAGCAAATGTCTCCCATGTGATTCCTTTACGACCTGGACTGCAGTTTATTTCTCTCTTCATTCTACCACATAAATGGTTTCCGTCTCGGCTATAAGGAAAAACTAGAACTTATTATGTATAATTAAATGAAACATGCAAGTTTTCAATACGTGCACTAGTACATATGTTGCAGAATGGAATAAGTCATACAAGGGAAAAAATAACCCTTTCTTGTGAAAGCACTCCCTCATATGAGCTCCAGATTCTAATGCTCCTTGAAAATATTGGATGTAAGGGTGTCACACGGATAGTCTGATATGGGAAGGGGGGTACGGTTTCAAAAGATGGGGAGCCCCTTCCCTAACCTCTTAAGCTGCGTCCAGACTAGTGAGCCGAGCTTCGAGCCTAGCCTCATTAAAGTTTGATTAAATGGGTTCGTCGGAATGCCCGCAGCAACCCAGTGAATGTCGGTATTTCGACGAACATCAAAGAATGCTACGAGGCTCAAAACTCAATGGACGGCGCTGCGAGCCCGAGCCTCGAGCCGAACCACTTTCAACTTTGAATTATTGTTTATTTCTAATTAACCTTCCGTCACACGTGGTTGAAGTATTAGTTGAGCAGTTGCGCGTTTTAAATTTTAATAAACCGGGAAATTTTGCTTAAAAATGATTTTTTGTTTTTGTAATTGACATATTAAATGTTAACTGCGAATTCTTTTTATAATAGGCCGAGGGAAATAAATAAAAAATAATTAAATCTTTAAAAATTAAAGAGTATATATAAAAACAATAGTTACAATTGCATGATTACTCGCGTGTTGTAAACTGTTCAAAGATGGTAATACTTTTTCTTAAAAGTTTGTCACACACTTAAAATACTGGGGGGAGAGGTAAACAAAGAATAGACTGTCACCCCGGGTAGATTTTGTGAGTAAATACGTCCCAGCCCGCTTCAGTGGCGTAGTGGTCTAATGTTAGACTGGCATGCTCAAGGCAGAGATATTGGGGTTCGAATCCCGGTTGGGTCTTTTGAGGGTTATTTTTCTTATTTGATTTCCCACTCTCCTTCCATGCAAATGTGGGTAGATTACCTCTAAATGCTTCCTTCATAATTTCTACCCCATAATATTAATTATCATATACTTTATAATTATATTCAGTAAATACTCTGTTGAGACCTTAAATAGATATTGCAGACTGCTATGAGTCACTAGTAGTTAAGAAAAGTAATGTTATTGCGAAGCTTTCCTGCACACTTATGGATTATCTTAAACTTGAATTATTATTTTTTTGCACTTTTGGCCTGATCAAAATAATTAGATGCTTAATCACTTGGTGACATTTGAGTTAAGTTTTTGTAGTGGCCAATAATTTCTTGAAATTTATGTTAGTGGAGCAAACTATTTCCAATATATTCCGCTCGCCTTAAGTACATTTGAGTCTGCCTCCATTGTACATCCTTTTTTTTTTCTTTGTTGCAAGTGTAAATAAATTATGCGGAGGGAGTCAATCTTAATTTTTCCCTGTTCATTGCGTGTGTCATCCATAGAAGTACAGTACATAACGTTATGAAGCAAAATATTGATTGTAGGAATGTTGAGGCTCGGCTCGCTAGTCTGGACGCGACTTTAGACACCAGCAGATTATACAAATTAAAACGTTGTAAGGAAAGCGGAAAAGCACCCAAAGGTTTCATATAAATGTTCTTATAAACAAGAAAGATCCATGTCTTAAACCATAACAAATGGTACTCAGGAAAAAAATCGCCTTAGTCCACTTTCTTTAAGTCCAAGTCACAAAGCTTGTGGTGAAGACCAGCGTTAATTTCAGGCGTTTTATTATTTTTGTGCAAATCCACAGCTCAATAACTTGTATTTTGTGTGTGTGTGTGTGTGTGTGTTATCGGGAACGTGTAGCTAGCGTTAATTATTTACATATTCAATTCAAGAAAAATGCCAACCTGGACATGTAAATTTAACTCAAGACCTTTGGATTTGAAAGTAAATGTTCTACCACTGAGCCATCCTGGTTTGGCTCGCATGAAGGGCCTTCGTTCACTAATTATTGTTGGTGTATTAAGTCTGTATATATAATATGTGGTAGCTAGTACATAGATAACAGCTTTGATATTAAACATTTATAAACCTTGATAAATAATTTATTAAAGGATTATCGTATCAAAATATAATAAAACTATGGTTTGGTAGAATTCATGAAATTGTTGTAGACACAAAATTGGCCGTTTGGTTAAAATGCTGCTTCCTCTAAGAATATTTTTTAATTTTTAAATGTTTTGGGTACAGCCTTTGTATACCTTATAAGCTATTTTCATATATAAACACCCGTTGTGTAGAGCTCCAGGAATCATTCTTAAAATTAATTGCTTCCAGTGTTGAATATATAAATTTGAAAAGATAGGCTATTTTAAGTCCACTTGACAAGTTAAATTGTATTGCACAATTTTAACAAATGTATGAATTAAAAGCTATAAATAGTAGTTTAATGATTACAAATCATTACAGTTCACAAGCTATGAGCGTCAAAATTGCTATTTTATGCTTTTCATATACCATTGTTAAGGTAAAGTAATAACTGTATGAATGTGAAATTTATTATAGCCATAGACATTCAAAGAAGGTGTACACAATGAAATATGTACAGATATTATGTTAAAGAAAAATTTGTTTTGATTTACAGACAGATTCACATTTATACATAAATAAATACTTTTATTTTTATTGCCCGATAATTTTATTTTATCTCATTTTGTAGTACATGTCATTATTTGGATTAAATCTGTTGTTTTTGTTAACCTAGCTTCCCTTGTTAATTTTATTACTTTGTCCAAATTGAGCATTGATATTATATATATATATATATATATTTTTTTTAAATGTACATTTCATGAATTATTATTATTATTTAACCCCGCGTCTCACTACCCGTTTCGGGTTATACGCTTATTTACTAAATACACTAATGGGTTCGGAATTGGTAAAGTTAAATATAGAAAAAGTGAGCCCGCATTTCCCAGGAGGGAGAGTGGAAAATCATTTAGGAAAAACCACACCAGTTCACCCGACTGAGATTCGAACCTCGATCCCCCGTCCGCTGCAGTCCAGCTAACCACGATTCTATCGCGTTAGCAAACTACGCCACCAAAGGGGGGTCATTTCATGAAATTTCTTGTTTTGACTGAACCTAGGGTTGAAACAGCCACGACTAGCAGAACATAATATGCCAAGCCTAGGCAGATAATTCCGACTAATGACACACCCAGGTAAGCGGACAACGGCTTACTTACCTGGTCTATGTTGCTGAAATTGGCTGAGACATTGCTACTTGCTAGCTTGTTCAAGATAACCAACCTAACCCTAGCTTTGTTAAATTCCCTGCCATTATGTTATAGATTCAATAAAACTTCGTTGTTATCACTGTCGAATGACTTTAAATAAAAGTGCAACCGTTAAGTTGGGCCAGAAGTAGATACAAATCACTAGTTTAAGCAACACATGAACTTGTAGTGTTGGCCTAATCATTTTCATGCGAATAGAGTCCAAATGTTAGTACTCTTGCAGATGTGTGAAAACCTGGTGAACAATTATTCTCGTGACAAAGAAGAACGTTACGAGCCAACATTAGTGAACGTCGTAGTTCCCCTCAATTAAGTCATCTGTGGCTTGCCAAGACGACGCAGTGGCTTCATTTGGAGTAATTATACACAACAGACAACGTAATGCAGTGTCTCTGCACCGCATCACATCACCATTTGCCCACGGTCACAAGAGGAAACAGGCGGCCTACTTGACTCTTTCAGGAAGGATATTACCAAAGAGACAGAATTAGGGCTCACTTTCCAGAACTATCTGGATATTTTAATCTCCACAAATTAAGTGTAGACATTACTATTTTCTAAGATAACAATAATTCCAGTTATGGTTTACAACGTGCTGTAGGCATTTTTTTAAATAATTGTCAAACAATATTACATTAATTTTAATTACCTCAGCTCCATCAGTAGAGCGTTAGTCTTTTGGAACTAAATGTCCCAAATTAGATTCCCTACATGGCCTAAACTAATGATGGGTGAGATTGGATCTTTCCCTTTTCAAAATGATGAATTAATGGAAGAGTTACTAGGTATTTTGTCTGTTGAAATATTAAGTTCATTTGTTAGTAATGTGAGGATATAACTACGGGGGATTTCAAAAAGTGAACAATTAAATACCTTAAATAAAATAATTAAATACACTTTTGAGACAGCTTAACATAGCCTTGCACATACTAGAATTTTTTTGAGCAACTCCCATCTTAAATGCTATAGAAACATGTGCTACTTATTATACCAAATCTTATGATTTTTACAAGAAAATTTAATAGAACCTGTAGGCTACACCTATAGTATAATCGATAAACTCTATATCATGTCACGTAATTACTGAAATCAATAAAAACTGACAGGAAGGCTGAGTACAATTTACGGAATACATGAACATTTGTTATGAATTAAAGGCCTACAATTTTCAATTTTTCTTGTAATAGCTTTACTTAATTCTAGTTAAAACTTATGAAAACGAAATGTATTTTTCAACCAACTAAATTGAAAATAAAACTATTAAGACAACTTACCAAAGTGAGCAGATTGTCGATATTCTTTTAAGAGGAGGTTGAATTTTTGTAATGAATCATACCTGAAAAATAAAATATAAATATTATTACTATATATTGCATATAAAACAGGTTAAAATTTACGACATAGTTTGAAATATTATAAATACAGTTATCAAAATCATCATAAATCCTTAGTGTACAATGTGAAGTATACATTTAAGTATTAAGGGGTATCATGCTCGTTATAAATGGGTCATTGCCAGAATGAGTTCCAAATGAGTAAATATGATAAAATGACCCCTCCTAAGACACTGAAAAAAAATGCTTTGGCTCTCAAGAACTTAACTTAAGATAAAGTTGTCTAGGGTTAAGACCTAGGTTACTCGTCCAGTCAAAAACTGCCGGAAGATGAATAAAATGGTAATTGAGTTATTTTACCACACTAAATAAGCAACAAATTAATATCTTATGTGAGGCAGAAACGCAAAGTGAGTAGTGAAAAAGAGAGGCATAAATCGTTAAGACAAGGAGAGCACAGTTAGCATATGTTTAGATTTACAACTTAATCTTGAAATCATGTACGAGTTGCAGCCCGTCTTTTTGAGAGACACGTGTGATTTGTGGCCCACTCACATGAGAGCGTCCACCTAATTATCAGTATGCTTTCTATCATACTTTCTTAAATTTCAGATATAAACTAATATCGTCTCATATCGACATTCCTCGTAGTATACAAAATTCCTTAGTTCTTGTTGTTCAATGTTTTTGGCGAAAATTTGAAGGTTTGCTAGTTTAGGTTAGGTTAGATTAAGTTAAGTCAACAGCCCGGGCCGCAATTCAGCTGTTTCGTGCAGCCGCAACTCACATGCAGCCATTCACATCCATCCTTGAGCCCACAGGTCAAAGTCACAAGTTGTTCTTAAGGAAACTAAACAAACTGGAGGCACGTGTTTGAATCTCGGCTGGGTACACATGACATGTTTGTTTTTTTACTTATTGTTTTGAAAGATTTTAACATAAAGATTATTAACAAATCTTATATTCATAAACCGTAACCTACTGTACTTGACCTACCAAATGAATTCATAAATTAAAATATAGCAACTAATTTATTTGTAAAGTTAATTTATTCCAAGTTTCTGTGGCATATTCATATTCAAAAGTAAAGACTGACTATGTAAATTATTTTTATAATAACATACTTGTTACCCGTATCAGTGAGCATGTGGAATAAACGTCAAGCTCACTTGGTCCGATTTTATAGTGAAGGGAAGGATTAGGCTCTAGTCCCGAATGGATGTTCTGCGGGTTTTCTAAATGATTTTCTACTCTCCCTCCACTCGAATTCAGGTAAACTTACAATCATTTATAGCTTTCTCTTTCTACCACAATAGTGCAATTAAATGTGGATAACCCGACCTAGTAGTAAGACGAGGTTTATAAAATAAATTTGTTTGTGGTCTCTAAATAAGGGATTCTCAACTTCTCTAGAATCGCAGCACCCTTGTGAAGGGGATTAAAATATTGTAGCATCCTTATAAGGATTTTCGTAAGTTGTTTTGTTTTTCACATTCTTTATTGTTGTATCCGAAGTAGAATATATCAGAGTAGCATATAAACCTATTAATAGTGTTTTAATTTTGTAAAGTTAAAACAAACGTTTTTATTTACTCCCCTTATGAGTTAATTGAAAGATATAAATAACAAAAACAATGAATGACATAAATAAATACAGTTGTAGAGCAAAATGACTTTAGAAACCAATAAATTAGCATTCTTACAACCATAATGTGAGATCATTAAACATTAATAATACCAATAAAAATGAATAATGTGTATTCATCAAAAGTAACACAATTATTTTCTCACATCGTGTGCCGTGGCACGTCCAATACATGGAACCATTTAAGGACCTAAATTTCTGGTGTTTCTTTATTTTCATTATTTTGTAGTTGTACCGTGGATACAGACTGACCCGGCACCAACAACAAGTTTTCTACTCACCCTATTCACCAGAACGGCCGAGGTCTCGTACAATAACAACGATCACGCCACGGAACGACCTTGTTGTACGCACTGCATAAAACTTTGAATGGGAAGTCAGCCGTTTACCCATCTCTTCTCCAAAATAAGACAATCAGTTCAACGCGCGCATGCGCGAGAGTGCAATTATAAGTGGACATCTGTGGCTAGAGTGTCCGAGGTCGCCCCCACCCCCGTGACCATGTGAGTCTCAAATGCGCTGTGGAAGTGTGGGACTGTGGGACTGTGTGATTGGATATTGGTGACGACTCGATGATGTAATTCTTTCCTAACATGTTTCCCCCGCTGAGCAGAATCAAATATAAGCCTATGGCCTGCAATGAATGGCACTCTTTGATGCCGGTTAGGTGTAAGGAACACTTGGGTGCTATGTAGGCCCCTAGGATTGCCTTAAACGTAAACTATTGCAATAGATGGATATTACTCATAGGCCATGATCATTGTATATTTCAGGTTAGGGTTCAAATCATGGTGGAGTTTAGGAAAATTATAGTATAAAAGGAATATTAAACTTTAACCATGAACATTGTTTATTTCAGGTTAGGGTTCAAAGCTGGTGAAGTTTAGGAAAATTATTGTAAAAAAAGGAAATTAGACTTTAACCATGAACATTGTATATTTCAGGTTAGGGTTCAAGTCATGGTGGAGTTTAGGAAAATTATTGTAAAAGTGGGAGATTAAACTTTGACCATGATATTTCTATATTCAGGTCAGGGTTGGAATCATTGTCATAAGAAGTCAGTCTATCTAGAGTTGTTAAATGTATATCGATTAATTCTTGTTGGTTTATTTACAATCTCATGGGAAATGTTAGGTATTAGGTTATTTATATTGTTAACAGTCGGATGACTAATCTCATATGTTATGTTTACAATCGTCTCGAGGATTATTAATTAGTTAGTTTGGTTGTAAAGTTAACTTACGGTTTTGGAAGTGTTATATTCATATATGGAGGTAAATTATATGAACCCCTTTTTTAGTTTATTTATTAGGGACGACTTCCCTGTCGATGTCAAATAATGATATCCTGTTGTATATCCACAATTATGAGCAGTATTACTTTGTTATTCGTACCCGAGTATTGATATCTATCAAAGTTGGATATACTAAATTGTACTTATTATTCAATGTTAATAATCATCCAAATAAACGAGCCCTTGGGCTGTATTTGTTACCTTCCCTTGTTCTTGTCTGTACCCAGACTACCTCATGGTATTTTACCTTAGGCTTAGCCATAATATCTCTGGTAAGACTAGGGTTTTGATGGGTTTGCAGAAAATAGATAATATAGGTCCCTTGTGATTACTCTTCTTTTATGTTGTATTATAACTACGCGCTACCTGTGGTGGTTGTTTGGGACTTAGGTGGTACAGCTAAGGTACTGTCCTCACAGGGAGCCGGGTTGAGAGTAATATATTTTCTTTATTATATTTTATTAATACTCATCCTCCTCAAAATATGGCAGCAGCCCTGATCAATCTCACATCACTCCTAAGTTCCACGGCACATCGGTTGAGAATCCCTGTTCAAAATGGACTAAAGGCATTAACCTTTTCACCACTTTCTCAAATATTTTGTGCTGGAGCTCATTGTGGATGTTGCCATTTAAAACTCACGAAAGACTTTATTGCTAGTAATGAAGAAGTCAGAGTTTGAATCCTAGCAGTAGCAAGGCGTGGCCCTTTTAAAAGTGATGGATTTATATCTCAAAGCTATTACTTTTTTTTTAGTGTCTAGATATGTTCTTTAAATTTAAAAAATGACACCTGGACACGGGAACCAAGTCAGTGATCTTTGGCATCGTACGCAAATGCTCTAACCACTGAGCTATCCAGGAATCGTCCCGTGCCCGGGGTCATTCTTTACTCATATTTTAAGGTAGAATCTGTGATGGGCAAGCGGAAATCGTCAGCTACAAATCGACACCCGATAATGCAAGTAATTTTACACTTTTGTGTAAGAGAAAATTTAAGTTTTACCATGTGTATAAAACGAATGTTACTAGATGACAACTTGAGTTTATATCCTCTTAAGTAATTATATAGTAACCTCAATTTCACCGCAGGTGAGAACCATGTACATTCTAAATATACGTAGATACCAAATATCTCAAATTTAACACTTTTGCATTCTCGGGTGACAAATGTGTGATCAATTAAGATCATGAGCTATCAGATAATGCAGCCACCATCAACTCAGTAGTTCGCTTTTTGAGGTCAACAGTACAATTGTAACTCTATGAGTCCACATATCATGATGGAGTAAATAGCAAAGCTATTACTTTTGTTGATTACGGTATACAAATATAATGTTATTTAAATTGATCATACATTTGTAACCGACAATTTCCACTGGTCCGCCACCAATTCTGTCTTAAAATATGGGAGAATAATGATCTTTGGGCACAGGACGATTTCTGGATAACCTAGTGGTTAAAGCATTGGCAAAGCCATAGGTTACAGGTTCGATTCCCTGTCCAGGTTGCCATTTTTAAATTTAAAGAACCTTTTAAAAGTGTTAGTAGATAGATATGCCTGTAAAGGTGGTATGAACACTATGCTATAAGATTATTTCAATGTTGACGTTAAAATGTTTTCTTTCGTAATAATTGCATTTCTTAAATTTTGTTTTATTTTAAACTGTTTTCCATTTCAATTGACTTCAGAATAGATTGTCCTAATTTTTCAATGATGAATCTAGTAACCCTAAGTTAAGGTGTTTGGCTGGTAAAATATAACGGATTTGAGTGGGCCATTAGTGTGAGTGTAATGGTAGTGGGGTTGATTTGCTTGCTAAGCACGGTGATTTGTCCAAGAAGTTACGGTATAATGTTAGTGGCACATAAGTGTAATCCTGAGCCTACTACTGCAGCACTACTGTCCTACTCAGAAAAAAAGTCTCACAACTAATCCATTCATACCATTGTTACACTTTTGGAAATAGTACAATTTGTTTTCAGATTAGCATTTTGTTTACTTTAAGCTATAAGTTACACTTTGTGTAAACAATAATTTGACGGGAACGAACTATGTATGGCCTATGGTACTTTTAAGTTCTAAATAATTATATACACTTTCTAGTTCTATAGGTCTATACTTTATACACGACTATATATTCAATAACCTAAAAATGTTAGCTTAGATTAGTTTAAGATAATATAGGTTACTTACAATAGTAATGAATATCAACAAATTCCCAATGACCGTTATAATCACCCGTAGTCAAGCATGTAAGATGTTATATATCCGCGCAAAAATGTTTTATGCGGAGTGATTTTTAAAAACTATTAACAGAATGAGATGTGCGTCAAGCTATTTAAAATCCCGGCCTCCTAAAGGCAATAATCAAATATCTAATGGTTCATAACTAATTCACTATTAATTTGAAATACATTTAAATACTCAACCCATTAAGATAAAAAGAAAATAAATAAAAACAAACCACTATTTAGAAATAAATTTTTATGCGTGGTAAATATTCTTTAGTTTAGAAGGTATTCAGTCAATCGACATTCATCCATAGCAAGTTATTAAGGTAAATATATAAAATAAAATACTTGCAGTTAATGAGTTTGGAAATTTTGCTACATTCGATTTCATCAGTTAAAACAGCTTAGGATGGAAATTTTAAAATATATATATATATTTTTCGAAATTAAAACACAATTAGAATAAGTTTTTAGAGAAAAAAAGTATTTTTAATGTTCTAATGTAGTAGTCCCGTTTATGTAAAATATTTAAAATAAAAATTATTTTAATATTGCCAAATTTGGGAGTAACTTTTGAGAGGTATTCAAATATATAATTTAATTTTATAGCTCACCTATTATAATTAATATAATTGGTCTATTTAAATGTTATAAAGAAGAAATATAATTTATATATAATTATTACGGTTCAATTTAGAGCTTTATAAATTTAGTACCATAAATTTCCAATCTAATATTTTGACCCGAAGAGCTGTTTCCTTTGTTGAAGGCTCCCATGAATATACGTGATATATTTATTAATTCACATCATTTACGAATGAGAAAATTATATTCTATATAGAAAAAATCAACAATCAATTAAAGGAGTTTCTTGAGCTTATTGCAAGTTACAAGTTGTAATCAACATACTTATATATTTAGTCTTCTACTCCATTTCATCGACTCAAGTATGTTTAGGAAAGGCAACCATAAAATCAGGAAAATACCTGCCAGCACTCATTAACATAAATAATTGCGTCATCCTCCAAAAATTGTCCTGGACATTCCATGAGAATTATTTACCTTTCATTATGGTGAGGATTTTTTTATTACCTTTGCCAACATTTTAGTGAACAAATAAAAAGCTAACATGTGGGCGAAGAATATAGTTTGTTGGATGAAGTTGTGTTTGCTTAGCAGGTTGCATGTGGACTTTATTGAGCGGATGCAGGATATATTTGTATTCAAGATTGGTGGGACGGTCATGAACTAAACGTGTATAACAACACAATCCATCACAATGGTCATCGAATGGGGCATGTGTGTATGTGGTGGAGCAGGTCAAAGATTGTTCATATATTTCCCTTCATTCGAACCTATCACTTTTATAGAACACATTTGTGATGCTCATGTTTCACTGTTTGCTCACCGAACAAATACTTTTTCAAATTTTATAAACACTGAGTTTGTCACAAAAAGTCCATTCTTACTTTAATTGAGGGGAAAGGGAAATTCGAGTTATGGACCACACTCAATTTTATAGTAATTTTTTTTTTTAATCTTGGTCATGAAAATATTTTTCAGGATTATCCCTACTAATGACATCATGACAGGTCAAGATAGGATATCCCATAATGGAGTTACGTTTTATTTAGCGAGTTTTAAAGATATAACAATGAAATAAAAACCATAGATTATTAAATAATTATAAAATATTCTTACAGTTTCATACAATCACTATTTGTATCATGAAATAGTTTTTTGTGAACCGTTTTTTATCATTCTTTTACAACTAAGCTATTTGGCTTAGTCACGAAAATAGTCAGGGTGTGTATTTAAAAAGTCCGTGAAAGCATGTCTAGAATAACTAACAAGTAAAGAGTAATTTTATAAATCAAGTTAATGTTATCAAGGCGCAAAAGGTATATCGTCGTGAGTGCGTAAACTCGTCAGAGGAAGAGAGGAAGGGCTACCATCAAGCACATAAGAGGCCTAAAAGGGTGAACTAGTCATTTTCTTTCCTCTCTTTCCATTTCGTAGCTACATTAGCGTCTAAGTGTGGCAGCGATTAGAGTACTTATTAGGTGCGCCAAGTTAAGATGCAGCCCGCCTCGCAAAATAGCCTCGTAAGCTCCCGTCCAGTAAAAATATTTAGTTTAGTTCTTATAATAAATCTCGACACTTATTGAATACGTCATAAACGTTACGAAATTTGAAGAGGAATTGTTATCTTTAAAAAAAAATTATGTTCACGTGTCATTATGATAATAATGAGAGATATTAAAGAGTTGCTGATAATATTAGTTTAGAAAATAAAAATAAACATTGTTACTTAAGCAATATTTTATTTATTTTTGACCAAACGTTTTTTGTTTTAGAAATTGTTATATTTAATTAAAGGACCTTCTACATCAGATTAACAATACAACATTGTATTTGATTTAAACCTCTTTTCTGTTTATCAATGTATATAAGAAATTGTTTAATCACCAACAATGATTATTTTAATAAAGTATATTAACTTTCTCGCTATCCTTATAGCTTTTAACGCATTGTGAACGTTGAACAAATCGAACTCAAGGTTTTGATGAATGTCGGCGTTTTATGACCCCCCGAATCCGAAAAATTCACACTATTGCTGCCCGTTGAGCAAATTGACCACAATTATAGCTAGACACAAAACTGAGAGTGACCAACACCTTAGAATTAATCAACTCAAAAAGGTAAATAGAAAGACCTCCCATTTGAGTGGCAGCTTTGGTATAAATTATGTTTAATATTTCCCAAACTATTTTCGACAAAATAACAGAAAGTCTGTGTATTGCCGTTGCCAAGGAGCTCAAGCCATACTAACCAGTTATTAAAATGCACCTTTTCAAAACGTGTGGAAAATTAATCATAAATTAACAAGTTTAACAAGCTTAAACACGAAGAGGGTTCTCTTAGTTATACGTAACCATTATATTTTTTAAATGCAAACTTAATACAACGAGCTGTTTAAAAATTTCAAATTTTTAAGAAATCCGTGATTTTAGAAAACGAAAATTTAATTCAACATAGATTTTTGGAGTTCTATAAAACCAACTTTAATACTATTTTTTATTGAAATATTTATTTCGAGGATAGTAATAAAAAGATTAAATTATTTTCAATAGCAAAGTCAGAGTAATTATAATTTAAATCAGAAGGTAAATAAATTGTATGAAAACTATTAACACAAGATTCCCGATCTCTTGAAAAAGTGGTTGAAGCTTATTTATGATGAAATAAGATTCTTGAACTGTATATTTGCACGAAATAATAAAATCTTTCAATGGAGCTTTACTACAAACTTTATGGTTTAGATAAGCAAGAAACATGAGCGATTTTTCTCCTTCTATTCTAAGCAGTCGTCTAAAATCTAAAGTATGGTGCATCGGCTATTCCTATGGTCTGTGACGTCACAAATCAAACAGCATGGAGACGCTGTACCAACTTTTTCTATTGTACCAGCCGCTTCATCGTTTCTTGTAAATATGCTATTCTTGTACCTTTTTAAAATAAAAATTGAAAGTCCTTAATATTGGTCAATTATAACTTATAAACAAGTTTGCATCAATGGCTGTTACTGTATTTACCAGTAATTTGTGTAACCATCGATAAAGGCGCGTTGATCGAGATTAACTATTTCCCATTGAATAGTGTAAATTCAAAGTCAATCAATTATTCAGAGAAAAGAAAAGATACATGCTGAAAACACTTGGTGTCTCAGAAGAGGTGTCTGTTTTGTTGCGTTAGTTCATTGTTTTGTGTGCTTGTCTGTTTCAGCATACATTTGTCACATACTCCTAAGTTTTTATTGTGTATCTTTGAACATTTTAAAAGTTTTTTTAATATTCTTTTAAATTTTTTGCGTAAATTACGTTTGTACGATAAATACTCAAGGTGTCAGTATTTTTAATATCAACCTAAAAGATTTTTGTGGATTCTGTGAAGAATTATTGTATGTCCAAAATTGGTAGCGATTAAAGTGGGGTTTTTTTGGGTTTTTTTCAAACAAAATGTTCTACTCTTTATAAATATTCTGTCCTTGCCTCCATTACTCCCCTGTCCGTTTTTGTCTCAAGGGATTAGGGCCAGTCTAGGTATGAATTAATAATATGGTCCCCCCTCCCACCAAAATCGATTCCTGAATGGTGCCTGCACCAAGTAAGGGTTTTATGCACATTTTTATACTTACCTAGAGCCGACCGGGTTGGTAACGCTTTGCATTTCCTGTCCATTCTTGACTTATAAACGTGTTTGCCACATGATGAACCGTATTTTATTGTTCTAAAAACTGGAAGGCCATATTTTCTTACAATTTAGTAAACATTCCTATGTTCATCCCATTTCAGTGGATACACAGGCAAAGGTGTTAGTCTCATCATACATGGTTTTTCAGTGATCGAGAGACTTATGTTCGAAATCCGACCGGGTGTGTTCAAGTATTTTTCCTAAATGTTTTCTAACTCTTCATTTTCTAAAATATCATCGATATTTCTCATCTCCATCTTTTTAGAATAATTAATATATGGATATTACGGATAGGACACGGATAGTAGAAAAATAGCATGTTTATACAAACGGGGTGTGCAAATCCAATGTTTCAATTAGAAGAAATGCAGAGTCGAATATAGCTGAATTATTCCCAAAGCCAAATCAATTTTTTTATTTAGATAGAAAGATAAAAATAAAAAATAAATCTTATATTGTGGATATTTATATTCCCATAAAAAGTAAAACACCATTTAAAAAAATATGTTAAAATATTTCAGCCCAAGGTGATGAATCATGTTATTTGCAATAAATAATTTAGTTACTTAAGACCTGCTATGGTTGAATGGTCTAAGGCATCACTCTAATGTTATACTGGTCTGCTAATGACAGAGAGATTGGTGTTTGAATCTCGGTCGGGTCTAATGAGGGTGATTTCTTTCTAAATGTTTCCTATTCTCCTTCCATGCAAATAATGGTAGATTACCTATAAAATTATTCCTTCCCCATCCTTAACCCATTAGAATAATTATCATATATGTATTAACTGAACAGGTAGTATAATTTTTATCGGATGAATAATAATTTTTAATATAGGCCTACTTAACAGCAGAAGATGGCAAAAATTAAACAAATGTTTATATTAAAGATGTCCTAGTGTCCATGATCGTGCACGCGCGCACGCACGTGTGTGTGTGTGTGTTAAGCCTCATTAATGGTAGAAACCTTAACAATTTTTTATCAAAGTTTTCAAATTTTCGTACACCCGTAATAGTATATTTTATCACTAGCATTATATTAATGTGCATAACTATATTTTTTAAATAGTTTCAAATTAACTGTGAAAAACGGGCTCTTCGGCTTATAAATATTTCAAGAGTCTATGACTCGGTCACGAAAAACGGGTCATTAGTCTACCAATGGCATAGTTAGGATTCTTAAATTTGGTTGGAAATAATAATAACAATAATAAATTCAATTTATAAAATAGAAAAACAAAATTATTATTTGAAGGGTAAAGAGTAAAAGGGGGAAAGTATCATTACTTACATTCTTGTCAGATGGAACCATTAACTCAATTTGAGTTAAAATTGGGAATGTCCCCATTTTCCCTCCTGTACCCTTTATTTGTTAAATGTCAGTTACGTGGCATGAGGTATAGCCTAATTTTCTTAGTAATCACCATCTGTAAGGCCTTTTTTCCTACCAGAATACTACTATATAGTAATAATAATGGCGTGTCTGTTTTACGTCAATCTGTAGCTCAGTTTACGGAAATATCAGTCAGTAATAATGTACCGGTGTCCAGGGGACGCTAGAATATACTAACTGTGTATTCTTTCCGTGGAGGCACTTTCCATGTCACGATGAGATTACGGAATGGTTGATGATGGTCAGTATGATGGGGTGAAACCAATAAAAATCTTAACAAAAAAAAAGGGCTATTGAGAAAGTCATTCGTAATAAAACTGGGTTTTTCCAATACTTTCTTCGCAATTTTGCCGCCTCTTTAGATTGTTCAATCAAGTATCATCGTGAATTATTCATGAAAGGTCACCAACTATAATGACAGCCGATAAAGCTTATGAAGCAAAACATTATCTATATAAGGAATATTACGACTCATAATATGAATTAATTACTAGTCGAGGTTTTGCTGCTATTGAAAGTTTGACTGGCACCCTCCATCCTGGCTGCTAGCACACGACGAGACTACGGCGAGGATGGCGCAGAATCAGCCAATTAGGGAGGAAGTTGGTAATTATCCTAATCAACAGCGCGCGTCCTGCTAGAGCGCATGACTGCTGACATACGAAACTACCTTGAATCTCTAAAGAAGACACTAGGCTTATTTACTGTCAGTAAGGGGTCATGCATGAACCACGTAATCCTGTTGAAAGGGGAGTAGGGGGGAGCTCTAATGTCTACATAGTGATACATGGGAGGAGAGAAGGGGGTGGTACATCAAAATGTTACGTAACACAGATCTTATACTTAGATTCTAATGTTGAAAAAAAAAATATGTTCAGTATGTAAGCGTGTAAAATATTGTGCGTACTATTACATTAAATCCGAGTCCCTCTTTTAGTATTACAAAAGCTTCCTATCAAATACTGACATTCACTCGTGATGTGAAACGTTACGTAACAAAAAGGGGAGGGGAGGTCTGGCTAAATGTCTGCTTGGTGTTACATGAGTGGACAGAGAATGGAGGCTAATAAAAGTCAGAAAAACGCCTTACGCGGTTTATGGGTGACCCCCAAACTGCTATGGCAATGTCACATTAACCTCCCTAAACAAGAAGTGATTTTTATAAAAATGCTGCTATAACAGTGCTATATTATACTGTACCTCCCTATAAAAGACGTGATTTTTTATATAATGCTGTTAGAGCAAAGTTACAATATACCGTACCTCTTTATACAAGACGAGATATTATAATATAAAATGCTGCTATGGACTGTCAAACTACCCATCCTTGCACAGACGTGATCCTATGATATAAACGCTGTTTTAACAATTTTACACTATCATTTTGTACACAAGACTTGAACTTCAGTAAAAAAAAATGCTGCTATAAAAGTTTCACATTATTATATTCCTATGCAATATATGAATTTAAAATAGAAGAGCAGAAAGCTGCCATAGCATTGTTACACTCCAGTCCCCCTCTACGTATCAAGACTTTACAACACGTGTGGTCAACGAAGCGAGTTAGAAGGCTTCGAGTGGAGGATGGGGAATAGCTATATGGATGTCGGCTGAGCTATAAATACCTAGCTTACAACACTAAAATATAAGTGCTTTAAAATTTATTATTTCTAAGAAACAAATCAATGATAATAAATAAATTACACAAAACATTATCTATTAATTATTCCTTAAAGTACTGAAATTAAAGATATGAAATGGTATATTATTCACAACATCTTTTTACAAAAATTATATTCTTTAATTTTTCCTGAAAATTTTCTAACGATAAATGAAAAAGATAATACAGTCAATGTATTGAAAGTTTCAAAGTTAACTCTTTGCTTTTGTTTGATATATTTTCAAGGACGTAAATCCCAGAAAAATGATCAAATAAGTTATAAAAAGATTCACAGTGATTAAAGTTGCTTATCACACTCACATATAAACTAAAGCGCTTGGTGGTTGAATGTGCCCTAAACGTCGCGGTTTCCCAGTCTGCTATAAGTCATAAAAGATAATACTCCAATTTCATAATCATATTCTCAACAAGTAAATTCTTTAACGTTGTAATTCAATGATCTTAAGATTTTAGCTGGAAATCTACCTGAAAATTTACCAGAAATATTTCCGAGTGAAAAGTTTCATTCGGAATTTTTTTTATCTCTGATATAGGCCTTTAAAATAATTTAACGCCCATGCTACATAACAAACCACCATTCGATGAACGATTAGCAACGATTAAGATAAATACCAAACAAAACTAGACTTCAACTCCACGTTCATTAAACACGCTCCATGAACGTGATTTAGCTGACATGAACAATCAAACGGACACATGAGAGGAATTCGAGGGAGATACAAAAAATGCCATTTATGTTATTGATGGGAGAGGGGGGAATATAAAGTGAGTTGAAACGTTGTACCAGGAGAGCATAACATCCTCGTGAAGATGGATGCCACGCGGGACAATAGAAGAGCTGAACTGTCACCACTTCACAAACGAGGCTCAACTTTCAAGCACCATTCAAACCATGTTCTCTTCCTCTGTCTCGCATTTTGTAAAACGAAGCATTTGGAAACCTGTGAGGGTGGAAAGTATCTTCTAGCGTTATTAAAATATATCTTTGTATTAATCCTCAATGTTTAGGACCATGGCTTACTGTAGTCTTGAAACAATCATAGTGCCTACAATCAAAATTATGTCATAGGAATCACTAAAAAAATTCAAAAGGGGTTTAATGTTTAAAAAAAAAATCCTTGCTACCTCCTGCTACTTCCCAACCAACAACAGTGGTCATCAAACCTACCCATACAAAACCCCCACAGCCACAAAAATTGTTTATGTAACGTCCATCGATGGTTGTTTTTCCACCACGTCTTACTACATGTCCCGGATATAAGAACTTATGTTACAATGATTATGCATGGAAGGTAGAATTAAGAAGAAATGTACCCTTACTTGCGAGAAAAATATATAGAAAATCATTTTAAAAACAAAGCCACCAACTTTACACCTAAACAAGATACGTACCCTGACATCCTCATCATCGGCAAACCTGACTTTACTAGTATGACATTTAGTTCGCGTGTCCACCTAATAGAGTCCTTGCGGATATTTCACGGTATCTTTGTTATTTTCTTTCAGTTCTAAATGTGCTACCAAACAATTCCTAATTTAGGCACAGTGCAAATATATTTTGTCCCTTTGAACAATGAAGTCAATGCATATCACTTGTCAAAGTGACGTGACATTTTGAGGAAGTGGATGAATTCGGAATTGATTTAGTAACTTTTCGACAGTTAAAAATAACCAAAGATACTGTGAAATGGCGATTGTAGCCGTGTGTCTAAGGTGATAGTTTAAAAAAATATTAGTTTTGAAATACTTTGGCCTTATTTTATGTTTAGAAAGTATACCTCATTCAGTTTACATCTTTTTCAGGTAGCCATATTCAAAACTGATAATGTATATCCCATATTGTACGAGCTAACCATTTTACCATTTCTTTATTCTTATATTTATATTTTGAACTGGTAGATTTCATGGTTGATACGTAATTGGAAAATATAAAAGCCTTGAAGTTTCAGAAATGCTGTGTGCCAAAAACTGTTAAAAAAGTCACTATGATTTTCAGATGTTTATGGAATAATTATCTGAATTATAAATGTAAAAGTCAAAAGAGTAAATCAGTGATAACTAGTTTTAACTAAAATTCATTCAATTTTGGGAAAAGCACTGAAATATTTGTATTTTATATTTATGTTAATAATAATTTAATTGAATATAATACAAATCACTTTGGTGGCACCATGGTCTAAGGCGCTAATCTCACAGTAGATTAGATGCTGACGAAGTGGAGATCAAGGTTAGACTCTCGATCGGGTGTATTGAAGGTGGTTTTTCCTGAATGTTTTTCCACTCTCCCTCTACGAAAATTCTGGTATACTTCCTCTAAATATAGCCTTCCTAATCTCTAAAACCATTGGTGCAATTAGTATATAATCGTATAAACCGAACGAGTAGAGGATGCGGTGCTAAATAAAAGTACAAACAACAAGAGATTTTTTTATCGAGGAAATCTTGAAAAGTCATTGAATATTAAAAATTATAAGGTTCATCCATTATAAGAAGTATTTGTTTATATAATACAATGTTTTGTTTGTTCATTAAACATTAGCGTTATTCTAGCGTTTGTCAGATTTACTCCAATTTGGTTTCACAACGTAAGTTTACCGGATGAGTTAAATAAAATGAGGGATTCAAAGGTATTCTATTTTGAAAGCCTTCCTAATTACTTTCTCTTAAACCGAGTCGTTAATAACACATGTGTAAAACAAAATTAATATTAAAAGTAATCAAATGAATGAATACATTTGAAAGAACCCACGCTGATTTTTACTCAATCTAAGTTGTCGAGCTCGTGGTAAACGGTATTACCAATGGTGGGAGGTCGAGGTTCGTATATCATTCGGGTTTATTAATGAGGTTTCAACATAACATTTATCATCGTGGTTTCTTCATTCCCTCTCCATGCTAATGTGGTTGGATTTACTAAAAGCTCTCCCTTTAATCCTGTATATTAAATCAATGCTTTAATAACCTTAGCACCAAGATAATATAAGAGTCATTTTCTATGTAATAGTAACAATAAGTGCGTCTCGGGACTTTTTTACATCTAATAAAAATACACAATTAAATAAGTCTGAGTTGACAGCTAAAAAAATTATATACATATACTTCTAATAAGCCCGATTATATATATAAATAGCATAGAAACACTGTAAAAATCATATTAAAGCGAATGAGATAAGAGTTATTTTCAATTCCAGACTCAATTGTTTTATTTTCTGTCTTCGCACTTTACTACCCGTTTAAACTATTATTTTATTTACACTGATTTAAGAATCAGGAAGTTAGGATCTAAAGAAAATACAGCAAAAATTTACGTTAAAGGAAATTTGAAAACCATTTTTGGAAAGTAAAATCTCAGTACACATAACTGAGATTCAAAAATGGACCTCACCCGCTTCAGTTGCCGAACGGTCTTAGCTGGTGTCATTCTCGTGTTAAATAGCCCACTGATGACGGGGAGATGGGAGTTAAAATCTCAGTTGGTTCTTCTGAGGGTGGTTTTTCCTAAATGGTTTCCCACTTTACTTCCATGCAAATAGGGGTACATAGCCTTCAAAATGCTTCTTCCACATCCTTAATCCATTGGATTAATTAGCATGTATATTTATAAGCTGAACAGATAGTAGTAGGATGCGGTGATAAAACAAACTCGTTTTTCTTGTCACCAGCAGTCCAGTCTACTGCAAGAGCGACGACTTAGATCATTCGACCACTGATGCTGGTCTAAAGTCAAGTTAATACACAAATATTCACATTCTCACACAAACACACGCTTATCAGAATGTGTCACACAATATTTAACCATAATTTCCATGTCCGTGAAGTTACAGCACCCTTAACGGCACAAGTTATGAAGCCAATGCCAATATTTAGTGCATAATTTGTGCCACAAGAATATCCTACTTCCATAATGTGTGCCTCTATAATTTTTCGAGGAAAATCCTAAAAACAATTAATTCTGCTGCATTAAAGATACGCGTTGGAGATAAGATACAAGTATTTTATACAAGCGTAGACAAGGCTTAACATTCTCCAAAATGTAAAACTCAACCCAGTCATAAACCCAAATCAAAAATAAAGCTACGGCATATGATTTGGCTTTCGCGAGCTGTGAAGTATGTTCTCTTTAAAAATAATATCAACTAATCAACGTACCCACGTGAAAAATCATCCAAGTATACTTAATTGCGTGTTAAAATCTTATGTGAAAATCAAAAACTCAAGATATTTTTTCAAGAGACATCAGCACCTTATTTTTTTTTATGAAATCCAGAACTTTCTCACACTAGAATCCATACATTAACATAAATTATATAAGGACTAGGAGTTAGGCCTATCTTCGACAATTGCAATTTCTGATTTTTCTCGAGGTTGTTTTGGTATATTTTTGGAGTTTTCAAAACAGGAGCTAGAGTGATGTGTTACCATGGCGCTGCTGAATACTCCCTGGGGTCAACCCCCCCCCCCCCCTCACAATTTGTTTTAATGTTGTTGATGATTATAATATTTAATCACCTAAAGAGTGTGCGAAGTTTCAACTTTGTAACTTATTGGCAAGTTTGTTTTGAGAAAAAACTCTGTTCGGACAGATATCACTTGACTTTTATTACATAGATGTTTTGATTGTTTTGATATCATGCATAAAATATTCATCTGTATCAATATAATACACAAAGAGAATTGTTTTAAATCGCCAAATTCCTATAAGGCCAAAATTCCCACCAAACGTAACTAAAGTGGCTCCAATAAATAACGCGCGCAGCCCCTTCGTTGACAAAGCAAAGCAACGCCTCGATTAACCCCTCAATACCGCTTCATCTCAAACCTAAAATAAAATAAAACATCTTAACGATCCATTGAGATGTCAGTTAGAAGAGTACTTGGAAACATTTCTTGGAATCTTGAGCATTTCACCACACACACGATCAAAGAGGGAAAAAATACTTGGAAAATGTTCCGTCTCTTCTAGAGCTCTTATTCACAAGAGATTCAAAGGAAGACTCAAACAAATTACTAAGGAAGTGTGAGCTCAGGGCTAAGCTTAGCTGGTTTGTGAGGTTTCTTGGGCCTATTTATGCTGTGCTATTATTCTGTCAACAATATTCTTATATTCGCATGCTATGCTATTTTGTTTTCGACGATACTATTATATCATCAGAAATGTTATATTAGTATTGGCAATGCTTTTTATGTTCTAAACGACACTATACTGTTCTCAACGATACTATTGTGTCATTAAGAATGTTATAATGGTAGGGCCTATCAGCGATACTTATTATGCTATCAGCGTCGATGCTAATAGGTTCTCAGAAATATTACTATGCAATCAAGATTATTTGTTCTCTAAAGGCTAGTATGTTTTAAAATATGCTTACTTTACCATTAGTGATACTTTGTTATCAAGATGCTAATGCATTATCATAAATGTTAATATTTTATCATCCATGCTTTTTATGTTTTTATCAATATTATTATGTTATCATATACTTTTAAAATGTTAGTATCCATGCTATTATGTTCTCATCAATATTATTATGTTATAATATACTTTAAAAATGTTAGTATCCATGCTATTATGTTCTCATCAATATTATTATGTTCTCATAAACTTTAATGATGTTAACATCCATACTATTATATATTTTCCTTATTTTCCTTTTATTCTGTGTCATATTTTTTGATATGTTTATTGAAAATATGTTTGAATGTATGCTTGATTTCAGCCAAAATTGATCACTTAACAGGAGTTTCTTATTATTTAGTTCAGTGAAAATATTTAAATCCGTTATGAAATCAGGATTAAACGTTAATGGAAGACAATATTTTGTGAAGTCTTTTAGAATGATGACTAGGACCCACGTCAAAAATAAGAACAAGGATATCCTCAACCCATTAAAAACTGACCCCTATATAATTTATAATAATTAACAACTTCCAATATGATATGTGACGAAAATCAGCAGTAAAGAAAACTTCCATACCAATACCATGTTTTCATAGGTTGTGTCAAGTCAGGATTAGGAGCTAAGCACTGATTTGGATAGGAAGAAGATTTTAGACCTTTATAAAAATTAATAAAATAATGGTAATCACTTTTTATTCCAAGTCTTGAGAAATCCACTCATAATATTTAATATAAAAGTGTTTATAAAATCAATTTACGTATGGAACTCCTAAACTAGCACATAAATTCATATGCCCTGCAGATGTATCTTTACATGGGTAATATCAATCAATACCTGTGAAATAATATCAGTATTAAAGTGAAATATTAACAATTTTTACAAAAGAAAATGTATGTCCATGCTATAAAATTCCTAAACGTTTACAACATTTAACCAAATTATTGGTATTATACTATCCATTGTAACAGCTGCAGATCACATGACGTGACGAAAACATTGAAAAGCATTCAATTATATCTGTGATATAGTTTCATCGGTATTTATAAGTACTTTTAAAAAATTACAGCTGAAGTGATATCTTGATGTATGGATATATGAAAGTACCAGTTTTCGTAGCATTGTACGTGTCAAATAGTGTTAATACTATCAAAATTAAACGTCAAGAGCGATCAAAATTTCAAACCTTCCCCCACCAAATCTTTTTTTTTTTTCGCTTTGAGCCCCTCCTTCTCAAACTTGCCCTTAGATGGGGGCAGAGTGGCCTACCCTAAGCGGTCACATACATCACCTATTGTTAAATTTGTGTCTGACGTTGATGAATTATCCTAACGGGAAGCTTTAAAGGAATAAAGAAGCAAAGAATTGAACGAGATGCTGGGAATTTTGTCAGGAATATTCGTTCGTACTCACCTGCAAAGTGAGCCCCTTACAAACAGATATAAAAGTCTATATTTGCTAGGACCAGCAAGAGTTTGCAGTGAGTGACTAATAGCCTTGTCATGATGATATAGCGTCATGACTGAGGGTGGTCCAAGCAATCAACAAAACACAGACTCCCACGCTCTCAGGCCTTGTCACACTCAATGAGGACCTTCAAGACCACAACGCGGCCAAGCGGGACTGTTCGGTACTGGCACGTAGGATGACAGTGACCCCTGTTTGGCCATGCACTGGTGAAGTTCGAATCTTGACGCTGTGTGAACACATCTGTGGCCTACCAAAGGGGTAGCCCGGGATCAACGTGGTCATTTTTTTTAAGTAAGACCTTATCTTTTATTTTCTACAAAGCCTCCAATTACCCATCCGCCTATTCACATCTAATTACATTAATAAAGTAGAAAACAGGAATAGATTATTTAGAGGAAGTGTACCCACATTTGCATGGCATTAAAAGTGGTGATCCCATTTAGGCAACACACTCCTTAGTACATCTAGCCAGAACTTAAGCCCTGATTTTCATATAGCCAACAACTAGAAGAGTCTAGGCTGCGTGTCCAACGATGAGGGTTCCATCATTTTGGAAAGGTTAGAGTGCAACTGCGGGTATGTGTACAGGCGGAGTTTGCCGAGAGGTCGTGGTTTGTCGAACAAGGCTCCATTAATATTCTATTCTGTAATGCATGGCTGCATTTCCATGGAAATAAATTCCTAAAGCATACTAAAAATAAATATAGATTCTAACAAGAATTGACAAGGTCACTTACTAAATTTATCTTAAAACTCTCAAAATTGACCTCTGTAAAAAGCAAAAGATACAGAACACATAGCTATGAAAGTAATTAGTAGCTTTGAACTGTTGTTTAAAGTTCTACTTCCATAAATCTTGGTCTACATCAACTTAAGACGCGTGGCTCTTAGTGAAGGCATGTTTAAACAAAATAAAAAATTGAAATGGAAAAACATTCCTGCTCTTTGAATAGTATATGATGCCTCAGCTGCTATAATAATTTCTTTTTTCCCCAATTTAGGATTAAATCTTGTTATTATATGCCAATTAAGGATTGACAGCAACACCTTCATTCAATAGGGCTTGATGCAAGTTTTGCAGTGGAATGAATCCAGTTTACAGGACAGAAAGAGTTCGGCCCAACAACACCCACAATATCAGCCGGCTTAATAAAGTAAGCAAACACTGTGATATATCGAATCGATTATGAAAATATTCTCAATATGAGATTTTCTCAATTATTAAACAAAATAATGTAAAGTTGAACCGATTCAATGCGATGAGGACATGTGTGAGCAAACCTATACGTAAACTTGAGTAGGACAGACGCAGTAACATCCCATGTACGCTCAAGTTTAAACCCTAAATAAAAGTGGTCTTGAGGGTTATCCCGCTTATTTTTCTCAACTTGCTCGATTTATTTCTGAATTTACTGGAATCGTATTATATCCTGTGGACTAACAGCACAGCAGAGACGACCTGGTGCAGGTTGAGTGACGTATTTCAAGGAAGAAAGACTTCGATTGAAGAAGGGGAGAGGGGCTTACTCTTACTATAT
This sequence comes from Timema cristinae, assembly GCA_039000515.1. NCBI lineage: Eukaryota > Metazoa > Arthropoda > Insecta > Phasmatodea > Timematidae > Timema > Timema cristinae. The sequence continues at coordinate 53,662,069 of JBCFYV010000012.1, forward strand.
TTAATAGCCCCTCAAACGCCCTAGTTTTAATAATTAATTATTAGGAATTTAAAACAATTGATATTAGTAAGAAGGATTTTTTTCGTACGGCCCATTTGACTGGGAGGGACTTTGCCATCCATATTCAAGAGCCTTAAGTGTAGACTGTCCGTTCTGTTCGCACAGAACGTTTCCCAGGATGTACCAAAGAAGGTTGTCTACACATCGTACCCACAAGAAGATGATGTGATGATAGTTATTATAATGTGGGGGAGCCGGAGTGAATCTCGACCTAACTTAAGCCTCAGAAGCCAAATCCTGGTGGCCATTGGGATTATTCCCCTAACAGGAAAAATACTCGAGGTATCAGCCGGAAGTTGAGCCCGGGACCCCTAAGCCCGTAGCCTAGATATATCAGCAATATACTTGATAGGTAGCGTGACCACCTACTTGGCTAGGTGTCAAAGGATTGTTTACTGACTCGAATTACAAGTGTATTAACGCTCAAATTAATATTTTACCTTTCAGAGTGATACATTTTCAGAAAGAAGGTTAAGTCTCTTCTCTCATTAAGATATTTAGTTAATTGGGTGAGGGGATTAGTTGGTTTTGAAATACCCCACGCATTAATTTCCCACGATAAAAATAGATACATCAATACTGGCTAAACGACTTAAACTCATGTAACGGAACAGAATGTATATCACTTTCCCAACTATTAACCTGCTGGGTGAATTTGAAAGTTCGATACACTATCCCTGAATCCAACAACATCTTTGAGAGAGAGGTAGAAACTCTAAGATCCGATAGGAGACTATGTTGTACGAGTAGAAACAGTGACGGGGCTTACTTTAAAATCTTAAATTCTCATGCTTTTGTAATTGGAATTTAGAATTTAAAAAAAAGTGTAGTGCAATTGCCAATATTTTAAAATTAAGAGTAAATTTTTTGCCAAAAAATTAACATTCATTGCTTAGCCAAAATCATTTTATTCTGATCTGAAGTTATATGACGTATTCATTCATCTATAGATTGTGCTTGTAATGAAACGTATACACTCTAAATTTATTAAATTATTTCTTAAGAGGTCATTACTACTGGACTATATCATTTACTATATTCCTTTTCGCACTTTCTTAATACTTATAATAAAATGAAACCAAACTTTTGTCCCCCCCCCCCCCTCTTCTCTCCACAACGTATTACTACCCATATTGACTATCCATACGTAACTAAACTAATTAGGTTCGGATGAGGAAGGTAAAACTTTGAGAACATGTACACACATTTGCGCGTAAGGAAAAACAGAAATCATTTAAGAAAACTCACCTTTAGTACGCTCAGATGTGAATCGAACCCAACATCTAAGTTACTTGACGATTTTGACCTTGGTCTTCGTGACCATCAATGTGTGTACTTAGGTATTAAACTAAGCGTTTTAACAATATAATATACCGTAGCTAATTCCAGATGAACTCTTTAACTAATATAAATAGGTAAAAAAAATAATCTTGACATGTGTGTTCAAATTGATGGTGATAACATTAAAACACACCAACTAGAGACGATAATGATTCAGTTTTGAGAAAGCTAGTTCCCTTGAGCGTAGTTTCCACTCACCGCCCGTTCCCAAACCCCACCCACACATTCAGCGATGTGTAACATCGCCACACACACACACACTCTCATTCTCTTTACGACCCCGAGGAAACCACCGTTAGCGATGACATTCTTATATTACGTTATAAATTACCCCGCCAACTTCCTCACGAACACAAAAAGCCAACCCCTGGCGACTAACATTTCACCACCCTCGCTGAATATAATTATAATGTCATCACAAGGTTTTTCCGTCGTTAAACTGGGTCCACATTTAATGTAACCCTTGCTATGAGTGAACCTTTCTTTAGTCTGTGTTAAAGGGGTGGGGGTTCATTGGACGGTAGTTATGTTACTGCCCACACAAGGGATGGAGGAAAATATGGTGAAGACTAAAGGGGTGACTAAAAATGTTATTTCGTGATTATTTCTGGAAAATGTTTCACATATTTAAATGGATATAACACAAATAAGATTTCCCAAGTTTTCAACCTTCCACTTGAGTTTATTTTATGCTAAGAATTACAATATTGTAATAACAACGAAACCAGTTTTCTCACACCTTCCATATCGACTACAGCGCTTGGTGGTTGAAAGTCCCAGTATAATCACCAAATGTAAGAAAATACGCTGGCTTTAGCTTCGACCAAATAAAGACGTTATTATTATTATTATTATTATTATTATTATATTATTATTATTATTATTATTATTGTTATTGTTATTATTCTCCTGTCTGCTGTGAACCAGATATGTTTATACTTCAATATCACAATAATAATCTTGAATAATACATCCCCTTTCTCTGTGATTCAATAATCCAAATTTAAGAATAAGATATTTTTTAATCTTTACTCAATCCAAGTATAAGTAGAATGTTTTAATTAAGTGTAAAAAATAAAGTGTAATTTCAGAAGAAACTGATTGTAGTTAGCAAATTATTTACAAACTATTTTTATTCTAACCCATAACAAATGGCACGGGGAATAAATATCAGGATATCTAGTCTAGTTTGCCGCTGTCGATGAATTTGGGGTTTGAATCTCGGCCAAATAAACCTAGGTCACAGAGAAGGAAAGCCTTGTCTGTCACCTAGGTATTTTTGCCCAGACTCTCTCTAATTATACACTTTCTAAACACATTTAGGGGTATATTTCTTCTAAATTATACCTTACCTTACAATAAGTGTAAATATGCTGAGAGCCCGAACTAGTCCACTTAAGAATAAGCACAAACATTGATATCATAAACTTAAACTTTATTACTTTAGGAAAGGGGGAACATTGGGTAGTGTCAGTACTTCTAGAGAGAATCGAGCTAATAGGGTGTGAGTGTAGGTAACGTGATTTTAGGCAGTATGTTTGCAGTTTTTATATCAAAACTCTTTTTTGTCCAAAATAAATCAAATAGTTCTCCAGTGAAAACATAGAGTTTAATTTTCTTCACGTAGTGACCTCAATAACTCGTTAATATTGTTCAAGGGTGCCCTGGAATTTAATGGCAACTTTTCCTCTTCATTTGAAAATTTTAATGCTGCTAATCTCATGACAGATATTCAAAAATTGTTGATATCACCATGTGAATAAAATTAAACTTTATGTTTCTACTTGAGCAATATTTTATTTATTTTGGCAAAAAAAAAATTTTTTTTCCATAAAAACTTCGAAATACTGCTAAAAACTTGTGTTTATGACACTCATAACGTAACTAAACTATGGATACAGTTTGAGAATGCTAAATAGGGCCTGTATGCCAGGAGCTTATTGTGTTTTGTATATTATGTGAGGGCGGGTATAAGAAAAAGTAACAATTTTTAAGCTACCTTAACAAGATTGTTTTATTCCTCGTAAAATATGTAAAAATAATAAACTATAGAAGTTTGAAAGTGTTTTAGTGAAGTCAACTATTAGACGGTTCATCAGACACATTGTATATTTTTTTACCAGAAGTAAGTTCTTGATAATTTGCGAATAAATTTATGGTTGGTGTTTTCCCAATTATTATCAGATTGTGATACTACAGGGATGTTTCTTCACCCTATTGATTTATGACTCAAAACTTTTCAAGCGGTGATAGCAATCTCTCCTTTTTTTTTTCATAGTTTGGGTATTTCCAGTCCAAATTGTCACTAATCTAAGGTTCTAAAACTAAATAATTGTACAATTTCTTTTCACCCAAAATAAATTATATATAACTAACTATGGTAAGTAAAATACTTGGTGGATATTCTTTAGTTGCCCGTAAATAGCCCGTGGGTTGTATGTTAAACAGGTGTAAGGAAACAAAATGAGGAAGTCGAAATGTATATACCTAACCTAAGGGAGCTAGATTTTGATAACAATTTAAAGGTTATTCAACCCATTAATAAACTAAGCGTATTTAGGCAAACTCTGAAATAGTTTTGCTACTTTGTTGGATGATCATTTGGACTAGCTGTGATTAATTATATATATATATATAGTCTCACTATGTATGTATCATATATACCATTCTCACAATATATATTATATATACTCATTACATATGTATTATATATACTCATTACATATGTATTATATATACTCATTACATATGTATTATATATATTCTCACTATATATATATATATTCTCACTATATAATATATATATATATATCATTCTCACAATATATATACTCAGCGTATATGTATTATATATATTCTCACTATGTTTATATATATATAGTAGAACAACGTCTTTAGACAAAATACTATCTATAATTAACATTAATGCTGTTTTAATGATTTATAAGTCAACCTTATTTAAATAAATACGTTAGAGTTGAGTTTATATGTAAACCGTATTGGTTTTAGAACTTAAATTCATTAATAAAGAAAGTACAAATGGTTCCACAACCAAAACACAAAATATTTCTAAACTCGTTTGAATATCCTCAAACTGTATAATCTAAATGGAGAACATTTAGGTTAACTTAAGCAAATGAAACCACGAGTAGATAATGTGTGTTATATGCCATCCCCCCCCCCTTTTTTTTTTGTCTTACTTAGTTGGGGTCAAATCTCATCCCCTCTGATTAAAATGCAGTACTATTTATAAAAAAAAATAGCCCAAACTAAGCAAGAACTCGTCTCAATATGGCATCAAAGCGACGAGAACGATCAACATTCACTCATATGAAAGTGCACTATAAAACTAAAATATACTTTTAAAAAAACACATAATATTATACATAATATCATTTAATAACTACTATTAGGTGACCTGGTGGTCTAGGGGTATGGTGTCAGACTTCTATGCTGGCGGCCGGGTTCGATCCTCGGTCCCGTCAAAGATTTATCTGATTACCAAACCCTTCCTTCACCTCTGACAAAACATCTTGTGAATGTGAGGAATGCCAGGCCTCCACCGTGGTTCGGATTCCACGTTAAACTGTAGGTCCTTCATTTCATCTCACTATCACCCTACCATTACACATTAGCGTAAGTGCGTATAACCCGAACGGGTAGTAAGACGCGGTGCTAATAATAATAATAATAATAATAATAATAACTACTATCTAAAATAGCACTACAATATTATCTGTAATAAAGAGAATCTCAAATATAATCTGCGACAACTAACTTAAAACTCTCTGAATTGAATATGATTACACCCGTATTTGCTTGGAGATTGGGAAGCCAATGACATACCACCGGGATTGGAACTTCGATCTTTCCATTACAAGTAATCTAGTGACACCTCAAACAGTGCGACCACCGATCCGGGTAGTATTGATATAATATTATGTTTATATTAATTCGCTATTTATAAGTGGCAGACCAAGGTAGGATTGTATATCTTATTTTATTTCAAATGTAAGTTTTTTTGATTTATGTAAAATTCTACTAGCTACCAGTATGATAAAATACAAGCCTCTTTTAATGAGTGTAGACCGATTGCAACTACAAATGGTTTTACATAATCGTGTTTCTTTGTCCAGTTTGTTACTCGGTAGTAAAAGAGTTTTTCCACCCCAACTAGCACAGCTACTATGCGGAAGTAAGGAATTAAAAAAAACAAGTGTTGGCTCAATTGTGCAGATCATCTGATTATTAGCTAGACACAAGCCACAATACCACCTTCAACCCATGTACATACCAGAAAAAGCACAAATATACTTTAAAATTATATATTAATTTATTATAAGTGTAATAAATAAATAAGAGAAGAGAAGATAATACACATTTGTTGTTACGTAGAAAAATTAAAGCTCAAAAATGATCGTATGACTATAAAAGTGAGTGTATATGCATATTTTTTATTTAATAAATAGGGAAGTTGAAACATGTTGGCAAAGTTGGCTGCAATTACCATTATTTTAAGTTAGCCATATTAGATCCAAAAACAAATATTTTATTTTTGATATAAAGATTTGGACCGACTATAAATATTGGCTGTCTTTGAAGGGTATTCGAATATAGGTAAATAAAAAATCACTTAGAGCAGTTTTCCACTTGTGTTTTTTCCCACTATTCCTCTCCGTTAATGCATTTCCTATAAGCTGCCCTATTAAAAGTCATCAATAACACAACACTTTTATGACTAGAATAATCAAATTATACCCATTATAACTCTACTCTAGCTGTAGCGTGCATTTTATATAGAAATAGAAAACTAAAAATTACTTAATGTATAGTAGGATTTTGGTAGCTGACAGTTATAAAATTTCCTCAAACAGCTTACATATATTCATACGCAGATTCATGCGATCTGCAGTTGTCACTTTGAAACTAATGACAGCGTTTTTCAACCAGTGTGCCTCGAAGGTTCAACATTTGTACTGTGAGAGTTTAGAGGAAAGATCAAAAAGAAGCGAGAATAAATTTGGGGGTGTAAAAATAAATATTTTAAATTAATGCTCAATATTTTTTTTAAATAACACAATTACTAGAATTTTATCTTTTTAACATATAAATACACTCATAGAACCCGGTTTTTAATGATAAAATTTTTCCTTAGCAAAATGATGGTGTCCTCTTAAGTAATAGCATAATAATATTAATATTAATATTAATAATAATAATAATAATAATAATAATAATAATAATAATAATAATAATAATATGGTAAAGTATTATTAATGTTGAGCACTAACTCAGAAAGGAATTAGTGTTTTCTAAAAAGTCATTCTTCCTAACAGAATTTTATATGAAGTAGTGGGTCGTTGCAGCGATGGCTGCATATTATGGCACTAAAATGTATTTTAAACTTTTTATTGGGAAAATATCTATATAATAATCCCTCACTTACCTTTTAGTTAAAAGTTTACTCATCAAAGGCTATCAACTCTACTTATATATTTAGTTTTCAGTGTGTGTTTTGTATAAAAACGTATATTTTCCCCCGATAAGAACTTTACCTATAAGAACTTTAAAATGACTCCTCTCCCAGAGCTTTATCTATTCATTGCACCAAACCACTTAAGTAACAATTGAGCTGATCTTATTTTTAAAGAAAGATATCCCGACTACCTAATCTTTAGAATGAGTGTTCGTTTGCCAAATTCTGTTCAGTCATTTCCTCGTAATTTCCATTACTGGAAACGGGCTTATCAAATTATATATAAGATATAAAAGAGAGAGAATGATAAAATGTGATCGTGTAAGTGCTTGAGTGTGCGATTGTGTGTGTGGGTGAATGTCAGAAAGTGAGTGTGAGGTGTGAGAAAGCGAATGTAAGAAATTGATAATGAGCAATTGAGATGGATCAAGTGAGTGTGATCAATTGATAGTGAGAGTAGGTGTATGTGTTAGGGAGAGAAATACTGTGAGAAGAGAAAAAAAGTGTGTGTGTGTGCGTGTGCGTGTGTGTGTGTGAGAAGAGAGAATGTGTGTGAGAGAAAGAGTGTGGGAGAGAAAGTGAAATAGAGTGTGTGAGAGAAAGATAATATGTTAGGGAGAATGCGTAATAAAGAGTGTAAGAGTGTGTGGGTGAGAAAGAGAGATTATATTATAAGGAGTGTTTTATAGTGGGTGTGTGTATGTGTATGTGTATATGTGTGCGTGAGATAGATAGGGCAGAGAGTGTGTGAGAGCGTGTGAGAGTCTGATAGAGAGAATGTGAAACTATAAATGTGGTACTCAAAAATTACGGTACTTTGAGATATAATTCCCTCAAAATGATCAACATGGAAACAAAACTGAACACTGCATTTGTAAGAATGTGAAAATATATATAGGGCATACAACACATTACTTTTAAATATTATATCCTCAAAACTAAGCGGTAAAATGAAAACATAGATTAACTTATATATTTGTATTGTGTTATTACTATTTTTTAAATGAACATCAAAACCAAATATTTGAAAAAAAAATTAACACCAAAACTCATAGCTGGATAGTTAAAATTGCCATTTATTTTAACATTAATCAAGATCATTTTATTGTTTTTTAGTTTAAAAATTAAAATACATATCAACATATTTAAACATCATTTTATCATGCAGGAAACAAAACATAAGACAATATTTTCATAATTTAACCACTTAACTTTATAATTCTTTTAATTCTCAATATTATTGATTTAAATGCGAGGTAACGATAACAACATTTCAATAAAAAATAAATGTTCCCCCAGTTAAGGCATTACAATTTATATGTGTTATGACCAGCATCCAATTAGAAATATTCACCCAAAGAGAAAATTGTGATGTGTTTGGATCAACAAATAAAGATTGAGTTTTAATTTTTCTAGCAAAGAGATATATTTTATTTAGAGATTTACAGCCATGCAGCAAATAACGGTTTCCATGGTAATTAAACACTGGATTAAAAAACTGAAAATTCTCTGTGAAAATCGGGTTTTCGTGGAAAACTACAATTGTTCCCGATATCCAGGACTCCTGACCGTTAAAATGAGTGGTCGTTTGTCAGAATCTGTTAAATAATTTCCTATAATTTATATTGCCGGAAAAGGGATTATCAAATTATATATAAGGATTATATATAGATAATCGGGTAGCAATTTGATTTATCTATAATCTATATCATTATACAATCAACTTCTTAAACTCTCTTGATTGTATTTTTTTAAGGATCACGTTTTACTATCTGTTCAGGCTATACTCATATGTGCCAACAAGGCTAATAGTTAGTGGTGAGGCATTTTCATGTAGGGAGAGTGGAAAACATTTTAGGAAAAAAAAACCTCAGTACACCCGACCAGGATACAAACCCAGATTTACTTTTCATCAGCAGTTTAGTCGATTGTGAAAATGACGCGTTATAACATGTGGCCACCGAAGCAGGTCCCCTTGAATGTAGACTACGAACAAAACTACCCTTGACAAAGCCCCACTCCTTAAACCATTCTACTTGCATGATTTTGTTCTTGAAACAAAAGGTATGGATTTATATTTTAAGAAAAAGTAATTCATTTACATCTGAGAGGATTCTAGATTAGCCTTTTCTACAACATGCACCACACACACACTACTTATAGTCCAATTTAGACAGGAAATAACCTATATGACATTAAAATTTATCAAACCATTTGCATATGTTCAAAAGTAAACTCATGCAATTTGATAGATAATATCAATAGATATAAAATAATACTGATAAAAATGTAGAATAGTATCATTGTTGAGAACAGAAAAGTATGTTTGAATTTTCTCTTCCTACAAGAATCATATCAGAGATACATTCCCATTTTCATTCATCTGAAAGCGAGAAAAAAATTGGACATACCTTCACGTATTCATACATTTCATGTGAACTGCAACTATCACCTTTGATATATTTTATCAATAACCATTAAATAATACGCATAATATATTAAAATGTTATCAATACCGACTGAAAAAAAGTTTGTATTTTCAAAAAGGCACTTCCTATGAAAATTGGGCATTAGATGCCCTTAAATTTCCCTTAAATTGTAATCTATCACATATAACCGAACTTTTGATAAGAGGAGCGGGTGAGCTTTAATGTCACCTGGGCGACTTTCCTCCTAAAGTAAGTACAACAATTTATTTGGGTTCCAAACCCCCCTCTTTCCACATCTTTCTTTCTATTTTGTCCACGAAAAAAAGTTTGTTTTAAAAACTGCAAGAACACTTACCTCTTTTCGCGTCCCTGCATTCCCAACAATCTTATCCCCGGTAAAATAATAACGGCACACATAAAATAGCATTTTAATCTACTTCGGGTCAATGCTAGGGCTATAATTCTACAATCCAATTTACTATCACTATTATTATCATCATGAAAACCTTTTTATAGTCTCCCTTCGGATTAAGTGGCTTAAAAAAATAACACCTTAAATTTTGTTTGAAGCAGACGATAAATAACCAGGTAATTTAAAACGTGCATTTCATATCCGCTCTTAAATAAAACCAAAAAATATATCTTCCAGTAGACCAGAACAATGATTCTACCTTTTGCAAGCTAATAAATTATTCAAAATATTTATAGGATTTTCAAAGAACAAGATCGCTTCAAAAAAGATTATTCAAAGCATCCAATCCAACATGAAGGTCTGTGGCAATGAAATATGTGTGTATGTGTGTTAGGAATGACGACACACATACATGTACTATATATATATATATATAAGTACCAGACTATAAATTTACTGCTTGATAAAGAACCACAAGCAAGATGTCTCTTGAATTGGTGAAAATCTTTATTTTTAATAGTAATACAGAAAAAAATTCAACACATTTTACTACCCATCAGAGCTATCCGTAGCTAATTATTTATTTACACTAATGAAGTATGGTAAATACAATTTCATTAAACTCATCTGGATTTGCGTTGAAGAAGAGTGAGAAACCATTTACGAAAAACAACGGCTGGAATTCATCCCCCAACTGACCTAACAGAAGAACTGAAAACTAAGCTAGAAGAGCTTGACGTTAGGTCCACATCTACACCTAGAAAATATTACGAGTAAATATTAAGCTATGAGCAAACTTTTAAGAGACTTTTATTATTATTATTATTATTATTATATTATTAATACTTCTACATATTAATATTATAATAGTCAATTTTAATTGATATTTGTAAAAAATCTACTTGAATCATTTAATAAAAATACTTAATACTATTCCTATCATAGAATAATGTTCCATTTTATTTCTTCTCCCTCTCCCTTTCATTTACAGTTCCATCAAACGTTTTATTCCTACTAGCACGCTGGACTGACAATAAGGGATAAAATATAAAAGAAAAATCCAAAAGTATTATATGAAAAGTAAATTAAATTAAATACTTCTTAAAAATACTAGGTATGTTTCGCTTCATGTAACTTGCTTCACTGACCGCATTGTCTAATGCATCACTCAAAATAGACTAGGCTGCCGGTGACGGGAGAATCGGGTTTAGAATCATGGTCGGGTGTAATGAAGGTGGTATTTTTTTCCTAAATGATATTCCACTCTCCCTCCTCGTAAATATGGATAAACTTCTTGAAAATTAAACTTTCTTCATCCCTAACACATTAGCGCCTTTTGTAAATATGCATATCACCCTACCGGTGGTAAGACGCGGTGATAAAACAAACATCTACAGCTATATTAGTTTATTTCAAACTTTTTTATCCACTTAAGACTAAGGACTCAAATGTGTAATGTGCCAATAGTTTTTTTTTTCTAGCGCCACGTTTTACTAACCGTTCGGGTTTTACTCCCTTCAAGAAATTGTACTGATGTAAAAAAATGATTTGATTCATTTTATCAAAATAATCCTTTGGTTTATTATTAAAACTTTTTGACTGGATATATATATATATATAAATTCTTAAGTTCAAGTAAAGGGCTAAAAAAACACCCACATGCAGCAAGCGTAACTCTCTTTTAATCTGACGGTCATGTCAAGCTTCTAATCCTGGATGGGTGTTTTGAGCTATCACTCATAAATATGTTCCCCCACTTCATCTGTGAAAATGCTTGTAAATTTCTCCTAAATTCTACCTTTCCTCATCTATACTGCAGTATTGTAAATATTCGTATACCACGAACGGGTAGTAAGAAGTGTAACATAAATAACTCCATCCTTTTTATTAACTAGTTTTTCCACTTTTGAAGGAAATGTTTCGCTACACCACTGACATGAATGGCTATTAAAATAATTATAGCTATCGTCAAAGTCATCATGAGATTGTTCAAACTATTCTAGTATTATAAGCTAACAACATCCAGAGGAGAAACGAGACAGTAAGTATTCATTAGTGAGCTTCTTTGTGTTTCTTTCTATTTGCCCAGCGATCTAACACAGTTAATTATAAGTGTTTCAAGACTGTTTCAGAGCCTAATGAGCCTAATTCCTTTCAAATCACAAGTGCAGACAAACACTGCAAAGATAAAAGAGAGTTAAACTTCAGATCCAGAGACTGAACGCTACTCACTAAACCAGTGTTTCCAAAATTGGGTGGTAGCACCCACCCCCTTCCCCCGGAGGCTTTTTTTGTGTTTTATTTTTCAGTTGGCGGTAAATTGTAAGAATGCGGTGGGGTTTGGGTTATGTTTTTATGAATGTTAGAATAATAATTTTATGTTAATGATAACGGGCAAAGTGAGATTTAAGAAAAAGGTCTTAAATTTATTTTAATATTTAAGATCTAAAACTTTTAAAGTAAGTTTAATCAGTTATGTTTATTAACATTTAATTTAAGTTGTGTTTTAATGTATGTATTTCTTATAAGGATTATAACTTATGCCATGAAATAGGAGCAGTTATTTTGTGATCATTTTTCTTTCAAATGACGATGTATTGTCCATCTGGTAACAAGCAATGATTTATCAGAGGTGTAGACAAATGTGGGCTTTTTACAGGTAATAAAGGTGACCTGGTGGTCTAGGGGTAAGGTGTCAGACTTCTATGCTGGCGGCCGGGGCTCAATCCTCGGTCCCGGCACAAATTTATCTGATTACCAAACTCTTCCTTCACCTCTGACAAGACATCTTGTGAATGTGGGGAATGCCAGGCCTCCACCGTGGTTCGGATTCCACGTTAAACTGTAGGCCCTCCATTTCATCTCACAATCACCCAACCATTACACATTAGCGTAAGTGCGTATAACCCGAACGGGTAGTAAGACGCGTCGATAGCTAATAATAATAATAATAATAATACAGGTGATAAAATCTATATTTGTTCTGGTACTTGGTTTTTTAATAAAATGGTGTTACTTTATTTTAAAATTGTATTTATATTTTCCCTCGATACTTGTATTTCCAGTAGAAGGCCTTGGAAATTAGCCAATATTTATAAAATTTGCTTGCATTATATTCATGATAATAATTTAATTTGAAATAATTAAATAAGGATGTACAAAGTAAAATAAATGTAAGGTTATTATTTTTAACTTTGTGGGTGAAAGGGGGGAAGGGGTGATAACTAGCATCCAATACTTAGAAGGGGGTGCTTGGGAATCAATGCACTAGACCAATGCCAATCAAGTAATTGCATCTAGTGAGGTAGTATTCCAGATTTGATTAAATTCTTGGTTTCATTAAATAATAACATATCTTGAACTACTCAAGCGAGCATATTGCTATATATATATATATCCCATTTTTTGTTGTTTTATTTTTAGAACCACATCTACATTTTCTGGTTATACACCTATGTACTAATCATACTAATGTGTTAGGGATAATAAAGGTTAAATTTAGAGTATGTATACACGCTTTTGCGTGAAGGCAGGGGGGGAAATAATTGAGGAAAAATTTGATACAACCGAAGGGACTCAAACCCCGATATCCCCGTCATCGGCAGGCTGGTTTATTGGGAGAGTGACGCCTTAGACCATGCGACCACTGAAACGGTTTGGGTTTGATATCCCAATAAAATACATCAAGATAAACGTGACAGATAGTAAGGATTGAAGAAACATGTTATTTCTATAGACAAACATACATTCGCTAATTACCCTTGTGAACCTTAAAACACCTATCTCACATCTACTTGGTTATTAGTAATAATTATAATAGACCACTAATAGTGTCAAGATTCCGAACCTAGACAAATATTAATCCAGGCGAATGTTTATTCTATGATATAATTGCAATAATTAGATATAATTTTAGCAGGTTAAACAATAACAACCTCATAATTTCGACTAATAAACTAAATATTACCTCTTATTTAAGTACTACTACTTCAAGATATTTTATATTAGTAGCATTTAAATAAGAGGTAAAAATTAAGTTGAGGCCTTAATTTGGGTAGTTTTTATGCTTCGTTTCTTACCAACCCTATATAATATGCGTATATTTACACTAATACCGAATTTGCGTAAATAGAGACTAATAAACAATTTATAACAAGAAAATACCTAATACGCTTGGTCAGGCTTCGAACTCCCGACTTCATCACCAGAAAACCAGACAAGACGAGACAGATGCCTTTCTTTGCATGCCCGTATTTTAATAGCTCGAGGTAATCAATTGTCCACTATCCCACATCGGACGGCCCACACGCATCGCACGCATCGGAGTTTGAATTATATTCACTATCCGCATCGCACATATCGGAGTTTGAATTATATTCACTATCCGCATCGCACATATCGGAGTTTGAATTATATTCACTATCCGCATCGCACATATCGAAGTTTGAATTATATTCACTATCCGCATCGCACGCATCGGACATCGGCTATGCCGTTAAGAACTCCGAGAGATAGATTAGAATCCGATCCGTGCAGTGCGTGATGATGACGTCATCTGGAATGTGGAGTAGTACACGCACTACCCACTGTTTGCGCCATTGGCATTCGGGATTCCCAGCGCTATTATCTCTATTTAGTTTAGAAATGGATACTACAGTTCGCTGTTGGGAACAATTCAAAGTGATTCATGTCACTGAAATAAACAGTTTCAGTTTGGTCTTCCAGTTTGCAAACTACCCGCGTGTGAATGAGGGAGTTATCATTAATTACCCCCCTCACATCACTAGTTACATAGTAAAGGTTTGCCGTCAGGGGAATGTCTTAAAGTTTATTTAAGTGTGCTCTCAATTCAATGACTTGTTATTTTTGTTAAGATAGCTCCGATAAACTTAAAAAAAAAACCCAACAAAACCTACTTAGATAAAAAATATTTTAAAGACACGTTAGATTAATTACGACGCCAGCTTTTGTATTAATGATAGCTTTGTGGGGTTCAGCGAGAGTATTTGCTTCAAGGAGCCCAAATCCTAAAGACCACCCGTGCCAAAGACACGATAGGATTGAAGGATATATTATGTTGGGAGCCGTCTCCTTCAGAAATCTGAATGCAGTGGACACAGCACACTAAATAAATCCGATTCGTGCAATGCGTGCAGTTCGTGGGCAAGTGTACGCTTACCTCAAGAAAATGTCTTCGTTAATATAATAGATTTTAGACATAGATAAATGATATAATGCTCCAGGAGTTATAGTAATTTAACTTTGTCTAACCAAACCACTTCGGTGACCGCATGGTCCAAGGCACTATTCTTGCAATAGACCAAACTACCAATGAAGGGGAGATAAGGGCTTAAATTCCGGTCGGGTGAGCTGAGGGTGGGTTTTTTTCCAAATAGTTTTACATTTTCCCTCCACGCAAATTTTTGGTGCACTTCATATAAATTCAACCTAGCTCATCTTTAACCCATTAGTGTTATTAGTACATGGGCGTATTACCCGAATAGGTTGTAAGATGCGATATTTTATTTTTAAACTTGATCTATTATAAGAACAGCAAGTTAGTACCTATATTTCATAGTCATCAAGATATCTACCCAAATAATTTAAATCTTTTTTAAATAGTTCAGATTAAATTTTAAAACGATCGTAGCAAATACATGAAAAAAGTATCTAACTTTGTTAGATTATGGAGATTATTAGTGTAAAATGTCTAGCCAGTAAACCACTTATTAAACTTCATTATCATACTAATTAACTAAGCACAAGTCTAGGTGATGGTGCATTCCATTTTAATTACCATTCTACCTCCCCCTTCATCTTTACATCACTTTAAAACTAACATTACAGATATTTAAACATGAAGTTAACAGTTCACCGCTAATAAACCAGTATTATAGGGAGTATCCACCAATATTTTCATTGATATATAAACAACTTTATCATTTTTATTGAAGTTTTGATACTAAAGCCTTAGAACGTCAATAAACGTTTGAAGTTAAATTTAAGAAACGTGTAAATTATTTTGGAAAGTCGCAAACAAATTTTTAAAAATACTATAGCCATTAGTTTTAAAATACTTAAGTAGTTTTTAACGAGAAAATAAAAATGCTCAAGATAGTTCATATGACGCAGGGGTCAGCAACAGGTCGCTCGCGATCGACCGGTCAATCTCGCAGCAATTTTCAGTCGATCGCATAAGAAAAATACATCGTCAAGAAAAGTCAACCTTACTTTGCATTACCCGCCTCGGTGGCGTAGTTGGCTAACGCGCTAGTCTTGTTTAGCTCGACTGCTGAGGACGGGGAGATCAAAGTTCGAATCTCGGTCGGGTGAATTGTGGGTGGTTTTTCCTAAATGGTTTTCCACTCTCCCTCCATGCAAATGCGGGTTCACTTCCTCTAATTCAACCTTCCCAATTCCTAACCCATCAGCGTGATTAGTACTTAAAGCGTATAACCCGAACGGGTAGTAAGACGGGTGCTAAGATTATTATTATTACTTTGCATTATTCCAGTATGCTACAGCTTAAAAGATAGGGCTATAGTATAACACGTCAAGGTAAAAATGTACCTTTTACGGTGTACAGTGTGTACATTTTTTTTTATATATAAAGGCAGAGACATTAAGTATTGGGAGAAATATTGAATTCAAGGGATAAATACATGATGTATATAAACAAAAAGTGTAGGAACGACGGATGATCAGCAGACCTTTAATATAATATGCAAAAGTCAATCGGGGCCAAAAAAAAATGTTTCCTACCTCTGATATAAACTAATTTTATTATTAAGTTTTTAACAATTTTGTTTAAAAAAAGTATCAATAAATATAAACTAATAAACAATACACCTGTATAGTTCTTAAAATAGACGCAGGAGTATAACTTGCTTGTTTTTCGATCATAAGAACGTGTTTATCAATATACCCTACATGTTTATTGAAAAGTTCGCTGGAAAATTATATTGTTCTAATGAACCAAGAATTAATTTTTGTTTTGCACCGCGTCTTACTACCCGTTCTGGTTATACGCTTATGCAGGCCTACAAATTAAGATGATGGGTTTAGGTATTTTTAAGGTTATATTTAAGGAAGCATACCCAAATTTGTGGGGAGGGAAAGTGGAAAACAATTTTGGAAAAACCACTCTCAGTTCAGCCAACCAAGAATCTCGATCTACCAGTCATCAAAAGTATTCTACTGCGAGAGTAGACTAATTAGACCATGCAGACCATGCAGCCACCGACGCGGATAATTTTTTAATTTAATTTTATATTTGTAAAGACAGGCCATCCTGGATCACTCAAATTTTGGATATGAACAAAATAAGAATACAGACTTGTGCAAATTATTAGCAATTTTCGTGTTTTTGGTGTTTGTTGTGACAAAATTATAATTTGGTGTTAGTTAGTGGTACTGTAATTTGTAATTTGTGTTACGTCATAGTCTTATACTTATTTATGCTCCATTTTTGGTCAAGTTTGGCCCAACATTTTATTTGTATTTGTGTCGGTTTTCAATCGTACTGTTCTTTATATTTTTCGCTTGTGTGTATTTGGAAGTAAAAATCCCCCCTGCTACTTCCACTCGCCTTTTTTTATTGACTACTTTTTTTATGATTAGGGGTAGTTCTGAAAATTGATACCAAGGCCGCAGTAACCATGCTTATGACAGGTAGTGTGGGGGTGATAGCCAGAAGTGGTCTGGAGTTTTGTATTCTCTCAAATGTAAGGAGACTTCAGTGTAATAAAGATGGGCAAAGCTAAGTCACACCACGATAAAGAGCACACATTTAAGTCCTTTTGAAAGCTGGAGGTAAAACAAAATCTCAAATTAGTCAGATTGTAAGAGTAAATACTAGCTATGTTACGTGGTTCTCACAGAAGATGAGGGATCATAAACTTACCACAACACAACGAGTGGGAAGGTGTGGTAGAAACGCGTTAATTCGCCCATTTTAAAGATAATTTTGTTTGAAAACAGCGTAAAATCTAAGCATGATATCAACTCAGCTTCAGGGGTTGCTCGGGAATATGGACGAGAGGTTTCTGCTATCACTATCCGCTGTAGGCTTTCCGAAGGTGGATTAAAGCAAGAAGACCTCATAAAAAGCAAAAGCTGACACTTGCGGTGATAAAAAAAAATCCACCTGAGTTGAGCCATGTCACACAAGGATTGGATATATTAAGACTGGGTTAAGGTAAATAAAGTACAAAAAATATATTAAAAGTAAAATTATCATTAATTTTAACACAAGTTTTAAAGTAATTTTCATTTTGCGTTTTCATTAATTTGCTCCATTGTCAAGCGAATAACGAAAATACTTGTTTCGGGTATTGTTAATAACGAGATGATCGGTCATCTCTGCTGTTGAAGAAAACCCTCAGTACGTAAGAAGAGGGACAGGAGAGGCTTTCAGGAAGGAGTGTGTAGTGCAAAATGTAAAGCACCCACTAAAGTTATGAGTTGGAGTAGAATTTCAATTTATGGGACTGGTAAAATTCATATAGTTCAGGGAAACGTGAATGCTGGACAATACAGGGAGGTGGTAGAAACGTGTGTGGTACTTATGATGAGTGAATGTTTCCCAACAGGTAATGGAATTTTTATGCAAGATGGTGCGCCAAGCCACAAGCTAAACGTGTTACAAGCGAACTGCAAGAACAGGACATATCTGTGTTGTAATGGTCCGGCAACAGCCCAGATATGAACCCTATCGAGTATGTGTGTGATTTTTTGAAGAAAATACTGGAACAGAAGCACTCGAAAAAATAAGGAAAGTCTAGTAAAACACAATAAATCTATATGGCAAAATGATGACGAAATTGTACAAATGAGTAAGACATCAATAGAGGGTATGCTACGTCAAATCGAAGCCTTAATAAGGGCTCAAGGGTGCCATACTGACAACATTTTATTTTAGTTTCTAGAAGTTTAAAAAATATGTCTTGTAAAAAATTGTTCACAAAGAAGATGGGATTATTTTACATTGTCTAAGAAAAATGTAGGCTAAAAATAGTTGAGAGGAAGATACACGCAAATTATGTACGAATGAACTAAAAAAAAAATTAAAAAAGCTGAAACAATTGTTCTATTTTATCCAAACAAAAAATTAAATTGAAAGAAATATTTCACTTATTATTTTTTCTATCTTACTTTTGATATTTCTTATTAATCTAGTTTTTTTTTACATTTATATCTTCTGTACACCTGGCTGAGATGCAAGAGCTGACCATACGTTACCGACAAGCCAGCGATAATCCTTTGTGTGCACACAATTTTAGAATTAATTTAGATTTTTGTTTCAGAGTCAGAAAATGATGAGTCATTCAAAAGTTACACACACGCCATCATGAATATATTACACAATAATGTATTATGCAAAGTAAAATAGTATTTGAAATGTAAATTTTATTTTGCATGATGTGGTGAGTTCTCGATTATCTAGCCCTGTATTTAGCGGCACGCTCGCTCCAGCGGAACAACGTTGTGTAAACATGAACAGTAAATAGTGAAATTTTAGAGTAAGTACAGATGGCAATAGTTGTGGCCTTGTTGCTATAAGTTACTGTTACTACTGTTAGAGTTTAGCTTGTTAAAAAGTAATAATACTGTCCCGTTTCTATAAATATGTATTACCGTAGAGCAGAAGTATTCAAGGATGATGGGGGTGGGGCAAGGAGGGTATTGTTACTTTCGCTAACAATCCTAATCTTTTTTTAGCTATGCTGTAAGCTTGGATGATTCACTTAGGGCTTACTTAATTGCTAATGATTGAAAAGTATATCAAAATAACCCTAAATTCATCATCCATGGGAGTATGTTCAAATTTGACAAGTAATATACTTAATTGGTCTTTTACTTACTGTATTCAAATCACACGTTTGTGAGGTGGATGAATAATAAATTCCTTTTGAGTAACTTTTAAAATGTGAGAAAAAGCCTAAATTTTCGTGAGCAAACCTTATATACATCCTCTTTATTATTTACAATGATTTATTGATGGAGCAAAGAAAGGGCTTGCTCTAACATGACTGGTATTTCGACTGTGTCTAGTTGCTCCAAGATTATTGCCAAATGGACCAATTTTAACTAAATTTACAAGGATGACGAATTCATATTTTTTCCAATTGCCTTATATTGTGAGACTAAAGTCTTAAAATAACTTTAATAACAGTTATTATATACGAATATAATATACTATTGAATATAGCATTAATTTATTTTCTGTCTAACTTGATCACCAAGGAAAATTATCACCCTCAAATCTCAGAATCAGGAGATATTTCAACTTAGGTCTTCAAGTCCAAAGGGAGATCTCTCTCAAAGAGAAATCTTAAAGCCTAGTACACAATGGACGAGAATCGCCAGATACACGCTGACCCTCAATGTTTCCCGACAATGTTTCCGGTGTGTCTGGATACACGGAAACATCGCCCGAGTGTCCGGCAGTAAAAGATCAAAGAATGATGCCAGTGTCTCGGTCTCCAGCCTCCAATGGGAAACATCGCCCGAGTGTCCGGTGGTAAAAAAATCAAAGAATGATGCCAGTGTCTCGGTCTCCAACCTCCAATGGGAAACATCGCCAAGTGTCCGGCAGTAAAAGATCAAAGTATATTGCCAGTGTCTCGGTCTCCAGCCTCCAATGGGGAAACATCGTCCGAGTGTCCGGCAGTAAAAGATCAAAGAATTTGCCAGTGTCTCGGTCTCCAACCTCCAATGGGAAACATCGTCCAAGTGTCCGGCAGTAAAAGATCAAAGAATGATGCCAGTGTCTCGGTCTCCAACCTCCAATGGGAAACATCGTCCAAGTGTCCGGCAGTAAAAGATCAAAGAATGTTGCCAGTGTCTCGGTCTCCAGCCTCCAATGGGAAACATCGTCCGAGTGTCCGGCAGTAAAAGATCAAAGAATGTTGCCAGTGTCTCGGTCTCCAACCTCCAATGGGAAACATCGCCCGAGTGTCCGGCAGTAAAAGATCAAATAATGATGCCAGTGTCTCGGTCTCCAACCTCCAATGGGAAACATCGCCCGAGTGTCCGGCAGTAAAAGATCAAAGAATGTTGCCAGTGTCTCTGTCTCCAACCTCCAATGGGAAACATCGCCCAAGTGTCCGGCAGTAAAAGATCAAAGAATGTTGCCAGTGTCTCGGTCTCCAGCCTCCAATGGGAAACATCGCCCAAGTGTCCGGCAGTAAAAGATCAAATAATGATGCCAGTGTCTCGGTCTCCAACCTCCAATGGGAAACATCGCCCGAGTGTCCGGCAGTAAAAGATCAAAGAATGTTGCCAGTGTCTCGGTCTCCAACCTCCAATGGGAAACATCCCTCAGTGTGTACCCACGCGCAAACATCAGCGGACAACTTTTGAATTTAATCCAATCGGTTTATATTCCTCGTCCTTGTCAACAAAAGTTTCCTTTTGTATTTTGGTGGTGATTTTCTTGTGGCTACTACAAATTGCGTTACCATTTCAGCTTAAAAGTTGGTATCTCGCTTTGTAATTGTGGGTTCTACCAAACAAAATGCCTCTTAAAAATCTGGTTTCCTCAACCTTACGTACTTTTTTTTTTAATTCGTACCAGTCATCCAACAATATATCTGACAAGAAACAGTCACCATAATTCTCCCTTTGTCTTTGAAACTCCTTTTTTCACCAAAGTGTGTTTCACTTTTGAAGACATTTAATTAAATTAAGAGCGGCAGCAACACAATCAGCAACGTGCGAATCCATCGAGAAAGGAACAAGGACTGAGATGCATCTGCCCGGTGTGGACGCGTAACATCGGTGGAGACTTGTGTCAGGATACAAGATAGTGTGTGCGTGTACGATGTTGCAAAGTCGCTGGATACATGTAGCAGGCAATTATCGCTCAGTGGGTACTATACTATACTAAGGAGCCAAGAGGGCTAGGGGCATCAGCTACTTCAACCCTTATTTTTTTAATTTAAGATATATATTTATGTAAGTACCCTTTTGATCATTTGTTTCTACTTAATATTTTTTCAATTATATTTTCCAGTAAAAAATAAATCAAAACAATTCATATGCATATTTTTTTGTACAATAGTATAGAAACTAAAAACTCCTTGTTCGGTTTGTGAGCCACTATTTGATATTGTGTTCTATTATCCGTTATTAAAAATAACACATTTGACAAACTGCTTATAAATATTACACAAAAATAGTGTGGATTAATAAATGAAGTCTGGTAATTAGTTTTGTGGAAAATAACTGTAATTTAAATTATTATAGAGTATTAATATTATCAAATATTTAAATGTACTCAACAAATCCCCTAGGTGGGATTGATAGGGTTAATAATGATTGTTTGCATTCCTACACAGTGCCTAGGCTAGTAGCTGCTTATGTGAGTTTTTAAATTCCTGGCACCTACAACCAAGGCTAAGTTTAAATGTTTCAATTACCCAGTTAAGAAAGTGCCGTATCATAAATAGGCCTATGTTAATAGTGATCCTACCACCAAAACGTTGGTTTTGATATTTTTTCCAACCACCCAGAGTAGCGCGCGAGCTTAGGCCTTCAGGTGGTTAGTGTCATCAATCCGCATTATATAGAAGAAAGTACATAGAAAGTCTTAAAAGTGTGGTTTCCCATTGTACTCTGCACTTAATTTCTATGAACGAGAGAGAAAAAGTCTGTAAATTTTCCCAGAAGTATAAATATACATTCAAGGGATGTTTTACATGCCTTAATCGACATGGAACTGACCGTATTACTTCCACTTCGAAGGAAGTTGTGCTACGAATTTTCATCATTTGGTAAAAATCCGTTAACCTTGGTTGGGTTTGAGCCCGTAAGTACCGGTTCTTGAGGTGAGCACTTTACCCCAAGACCACTTAAGACATTACAAACAGCTGTAATAATAATATATAAGAGAGAGAGAGAGAGAGAGAGAGCTGTGTGTGTGTTTTGTATACGAGATAGCTTACGGAAATTACGGCAAATGCCATTCAATAACCCCAGACGGTGACCTGGTGGTCTAGGGGTAAGGTGTCGGACTTCTATGCTAGGGTCCGGGGTTCAATCCTTGGTCCCGGCAAATATTTATCTGATTACCAAACCCTTCCTTCACCTCTGACAAGACGTGTATTAATCACAACCTGTGAATGTGGGTAATGCCAGGCCTCCACCGTGGTTCGGATCCCACTTTAAACTGTAGGTCCTCCATTTCATCTCACAATCACCCTACCATTACACACTAGCGTAAGTGCGTACAACCCGAACGGGTAGTAAGACGCGGTAATATAATAATAATAATAATAATAATATTCATTCCACTCCATAATTCCAATCATTACTCAAATTCTTTCACTGTTTCAGCTTCTCGTTCATGGAATACCCTAAACAACGATGTAAAGAAATTATAATTGAATGGTTTCAAGCGAAAAGTCGCAAAAAGAATGCGTGTGGAAGCTCATTATTGTGATTGAGAGGGGTGTGCGTAATCACACCTGTGTGTGTGTGTGTGTGCGGTGCGTTCTCATATTACGTAATCCTCGTGTATTTTAGCACTAGTTTTTATACTTTTTTGTGTTTTTATATATATTATTTTGTTAAACTTCATTTTAATTGTATTGGTTGAATGTAAGGAAAGGCGGCAGCCTTAACTTCGCCTTCAAAGTTTATTATTATTATTATTATTATTATTTATTATTATTATTATTATTATTATATTATTACCCTTTCCCATGTCAATAAGAAATATGTGAAAGAAAACCACAAAAATCTTGTGTCAAGGTAGAAAGGAAAATTTTCTGCAAATTCTCAAATATCTTAAATTTTCTTGTTATTTAAATTTAAAAAAGACACCTGACATGGGAATCGAGCCTGAGACCTTTAACTTAGTCCAATGCTCTATATAACCAGTGAGATATCCAGGAATCTTCCTGTAATCAGGGTCATTCTCCATTCATATTTTAAGGCAGAGTCTGTGATGGACGTGTGGAAACCGTGGGCATTATATTTAGATGCGGCTTTAATTGTAATTAACAAATATAATAGCTTAGCTATTTAATCCGTCTCTAAAATGTTATGTTGTATGCCTATAAAAATTACTGTATTTGATAGAGGAAGGCTAGATATAGAGCCCTTTTTCATCAAGCCTAATCTCATAGTTTGGCAAATATGTTGAAAAGTCGTTGAAATTGAGCTATTATTATATTTTCCCCACTTTGTTTCTATTAATAAACCTTGAAACTATAAGACTGTTAAGGAAAAAGAGCACTGATAGAATCTTAAGACTATTTTTTGCAGTGAATCATATTTTGAAATAACACATAGTAGTAATAAATATTGCGTTAGATTCGAAGGTCTACGTGGCAAGTTATCGCTTATTGATGGATCCCCTTAAAGCAGGAACATTACTCTTATATTCAAACTAGTGGTACGTTGGTACATACTTGTGGCATTTAAAATTTACTCTGACCTCTAATAGAGTTTATCAGTGAGCATGCAGACTATAGGTCAAGCTCGTCTAGTTTAATTTGCTGCAACGAGGAGGCCTAGTTTAAAATTCGGGCCGGGCGTATTATGTATGTTTTTTCCTAAATAGTTTTATATTTTCCCTGCATTAAAATGCGGGGACATTTCCTCCAAATTTTACATTTATCGTTCCTACTCCATTATCGGAATTAATATGCGTATAGCACAAATGGGTGTTACCAGGCGGTGATTTATTTTTTTAACACTCGGTTTTGGTGAAGCCAAGTCTCTTCTGGCTGCTATTTGTTTGAACATAGACCAAGTAAATAACAATATATTTTTTAAACCAGTAAAAGTGTGTAAATTAGATAAATAGTCAATTATTTTTTATTACTTTTTAAGACCAAAATTCTAGTTTTAAGTGTGGAGGGAATTTTCACCTATATTACAAGTCTGAAGAAATATTATCAGCTCATACCATAAATGCCACTCAAAATAAAGGTACATGCCTTTTATTTTTAAATTACCATAGTCGTTAAAATTATCATATAGGGCTCAGTATTATATTTTTCTTATATAGTGTGTCACTTCTCATACGAAGAGATAAATTTGTTTGAAATATTTTTTAAACTGTAAAATAATATTGTGTAGCCAATTATCTCGACATGTCGCTATCTAGTCTAATAAAGTATTGAGAAAATAAAGCATCTCTGTGCACCAAAGAGTACAGCAATCGATTTACTTACATATTTCTGAGTATTCCATAAAAAAATGTATATGTTTACTTGTAGCTCATAGACTATTAATTTTAATAAAACTATATTCCATAGTAAAATATGATTTATTTAAACGGTACTACAACTTTACAATGATAAGATATTTCTTATCTCAAATAGTTGCGGAGATACGATCAAAATTGGAAATTTCTACATAAGTATAGTACCCTCAAAGTCATTTTCATAAAAAATAAGAGTTGGAATTTTGTTAATGATGTTAAACAGTGTCTAGATACAGAAGTTGATCAAAATCGTTATAAAAAATTTTGAGAAAATTGATTTTCTCTCTTTTTTCCCTTAAGTAAACCTGCCCTTATTTTAGGGTTGGATATTTTATTCCAAAAACTACTCGGAAGGACCTTATGTATACCCTAGAAGTTTTAGCCCAATCGGTAAAATGGTTTCAGCTCTAGTCGTAGATGCAAACAGACTGACTGACAGATGACAACTCAAAATACACTTCTTCGGTTTCAAGGGGTCATGAAACATCAACATTTATAAAAATTCAAGTTAGATTTATTTTAACGATCACAATATGCACTGTACTTCTCTCTTCAATGGGTCAGGAGAAAGTAAAAAGAAAGAACATGGTAGAAAGTACAGTAATAAGAAAGTAAAATCCTATTTTTTTTAAATAATTAAACATCACTACAATATTAATGCTATTTTATCAATAAAAAAATTATAATTGTAGATTACACGATTTTATGAATGGCTATATTGAAGTTGTTTTAATAATATTTTAAATTATTAGGTATGCCTACTGTTCTTCCTACTGTGATATTTGTGAACAATACAACATGGAGGATTTAGAAATGGTTAAATAATATTCCTTAAATCGATTATAAATGATTATAAGGATGGAAGGATAACATTAGAATGGACTTGTAATGAGTGCACTGGATAGAACTAGATCAAGATATGGATAGATGTCGTACATTTGTAAATGCGAAAGTTAACTTTCAAGCTCCCAATAGAATTTAGTTATGGTTAATTCAATGGGTTAGGCCTATTTATGACCAACTTCTTTTAACGTAGTTTAATTAATTATTATTAGCCACTATGATAAGCAGGGACCGGATTTTTTTGTGAATTTTTTATACCCTGGTTGAGGAAACGATTTTTATAGTTCATTTTTTATCATTTATAATCTTACTGGCATCGTTGGGTACCTGGACCAAGAATTTGGTCTCATTTAGCTCTCCGGTGAACTGCAGCTGGGGGAACTAAATATATTTTTCTGAAATGGTCACCCACTCTCTATTTATGTAAAGTCGGATAAATTTATCAAACTTCAGATTCCCCATTGCTGTGAATATTTGGATAGCCATGATTGATACTAAGAAGTGATGTCAAAAAATGAAGATTAAGTTGTCATGCAGTTCCTAAGTCAACAAGTACAATCAGTTTTACAAGACTGACTATACTATGACCTAGTTTATAAGTTATGCCATAGTGTAATAATAAGTGCTGTGTGAGTTGCTAATACATTAGAGTTCAAGTCGAGTTTATTATCTGCTAGAACTCGACTCAAAGATTTTACAAAACTAGAAAAATTTGAGTAGGCTACCCGGAATTTTAGATTTCTCTTTAAAATTCCTGATTTAGTAAATTTCTTTCAATCTTTGCAATTTCGTAGAAAATAAGTGTCCCCCAAGATTTCCTTTTGTCTAGTTACAAAAATTTTACAATTATATTAAATTTATTTGAAAATTTGAATTTGATTGATTATAGATTTTTTCTAAATAATATGTAATTCTAAAAGTATCATGTTTGTACTTATTTATGGCTTATGTAGGGATGTATTACAGAAATTCAGCTTGGAATTTTATTGTGCAAATGTCACTATATAATACTCAATTTGAAAAAAAAAACACTCCTTTTCACTCAAACTCTACTCGAACTTAACCTGAAGTGAAAAATACCTACTCGCACAACCATACTAATAATACAATATAAGCTTTATACCTTACAGGGTAAACGAAGGGTAAACTCCATTTATACAGAAAGCTAGTAGTCTTAGTTTGAC
Source organism: Timema cristinae (assembly GCA_039000515.1). Lineage (NCBI taxonomy): Eukaryota > Metazoa > Arthropoda > Insecta > Phasmatodea > Timematidae > Timema > Timema cristinae. The sequence goes on from JBCFYV010000012.1 coordinate 53,689,031, forward strand.
CGATTACAGTATGGCCCTATCTTATAAACTGCACCATAGTCTAGTGTGGATAAAAAATTATCTGTGACATCACAGAAATAAAATATAGATGTTTCAATCGATCGACACGTAATACCTTGAACGACTGTATAACTCGACTGATATTTATTTTTTAAACTACTAAAACTCACTTAGTCTCGTATCTATTTCTATCAAGTCAAGAACCATTTTAAAAGTTATCAAATAATAAATTTAGTGAAATTTATGTTATAAACGCCCAAAACTCCAAACTACAAATTTTATTCCCTAACGTTACATAGTTTATTGCTGATTTAGATAGCGCAATACGCTGATAATATTGGTAGCACCTTATTGGCGAGAGTAGTTATGGTTAAATTAATTAACTAAATCTGTTGAACATTGCTTTGGTTAGTTAGAGAATTTCCGAAGAAAATATTTTTATAATGGTTTTGATTTGTGAAAAGAGGTAAGCCTACAAGAAAAGAAAATGTACAGGATTCATTCAAAAGGCCCTGATGAAAACAAGCTAAGATGTAAATATATTTCACTCTTCATTTTAGAAACGTATTTATTTAGCCTATGCCAACAGGTTTTGTCACCTAGACATTCCTGATCGTATACTGGCAGTGGCGGATAACTGACCAGCTTCTGAAGTTGGGACACCATTTAGGTACAATTACTTTATCCTGCTAATATTATGTGATAGTGATGATGATTATGTGGTAACAGTAGAAATATTAAACCTTATTTAAGACTAATTAATCAGATCATGGCAATATAGAAAAAATTAACCTTAGAGAAAAATACTTTCGGTACCGCCAGGGAACCAAATCCAGGATTTTTAGAATAGTAGCCAGTAATTCTGATAATTAGACCAATAACTGGCATTTACAGAAATTGTAAAGCACAAAATGAAATTCAATAAACAATAAGAGTCATTAAAGTCACCATGATATGTCTAGTAAAATAATCTTAGGTGTGCGCGTGAATATCACATAGGCCAAGGCTCGTGTAGCAGTAAATAGGAGGAGGTAGAGAGAATTGTCATTAAATAGCAGGATCACTGCTTTGAGTTGTAATAACACGAGCTAATGTACAGGAAGCACATAACTATTGCTGTTTATTGGCACAGGAAACCACTCGTCACGCAGAGTTCGAACTAGTTGGATTAGTTCATCAGCTCACGTTTGGGAACTTGAGCATTAAATATAATCTTATTCAAGATGTCAATACAGATTTAAGCTTGATTAATACGTTAACGGAATAGAGAATACAGAACCTGATTGAGTGGGAAGCTCACAAGATAGAAGAAATGTCTGATTATCCGTTAAGGTTGCAACATAACTTAGAAACATCTGATTATAGACACTGGTTTCTTGGTATGGATAAACAGATGTACAAGGTGATTGTCGCCATGTTAAATTGTTTTAATGAGCATGGCACATATCATGTAAATTATTTATTCATCAATTGGTTCTTAGAAGATCGGCGTGGTGAAGAGTAGACTAAGCTAAATGTTTTAACTAGCACCAAGTGGACCTATAAGATCACCCAGAAATCTTGTGATTGGATTAGAGCACGTTCCCTGACCAGGTTTCTGATCTGCCTTGTGTGTGTGTGAACGTGTGAATCTGCAGTAAGTATAATAATACAATTAAATATAATTTTTGTAATAAATTATATAGTATCTAAAATTAATGAAAGGTAATTATTGTATAGGGTTTTTTTGGTTTATATGTCCCTTCTCACGATTTGTATTGCTGTTAACAGTATTTATGGGGATCTCTCAACCACAAGTAGTCCTCCAAATCTATTTCCCCCTCTGTACAGATTAAAATTTTTAAGCTCAAAGTATTCAAATAAACGTGTCTAAGAGGAAGTCATTTACGAATTGAAAAATTAAGTATCCAAGATTTTAGATTGATATAAACACTTAATCTCACTTCCTTAAAAAAATGCCCAAATTTTCTTACAGCTGGACAAAACTGACATTTAAGAAAAAAGTTAACTGATTTATTTTCTTGTATACATACTTCGAGTCAAGTGATAATCTGATATCACTTTTGTTAAGTTTACCTAAACAATAACACAAATAGTATAGTAAAATACTATCAATGTTTGCTGCCAAAAATATGTTTGTATTTAATAAAATATGTTAAAAATGTTCATTCGTAAGAAAATCAAGGTATAGATTAGCACAGATAAGAACGGTTAGAATAATAACAAAAGTGGCGGTAGGAGGACAAAGAGACTATAACCTTTACTTACTTACCTCACTCACTTACTTACTATTTGGCATTAGAAACTCGAACGTTCATTACCACACTCACAAAAGTACGCCACCTATCCCTATCTTGAACTTATTCTATCCAGTCTATCTCATTGCATCCTCTCTCCCTCAGGTCTGTCCAAATGTTATCCTCCTATCTACGTCTGGGTCTTCCCAGTGGTCTTTTTCCATTGGTTTGCCATTCAATACCTTGAACGTGGTTCTAGATACTCCCATTTGCACTTCATGGCCAGCTCACCGTAACCTGCGAGATTTTATTACCCTAACAATATATGGTGATTAGTACAGGGTATATAGCTCATCATTATGTAGCCTCCTTCACTCACCACTAACTTCATCCCTTTTTGGACCAAATATCTTCTTAAGCACCCTGTTTTCGAACACTCTAAATTTCTTTTTGTCATTAAAGTTAAGAGGCAATGTTTCGCACCCATAGTGAACAACCGGTAAAATTACGGCTTTGTATATTCTGAGTTTTACATTTCTTGACAGTAGGCGAGACGCCAACAACTTACTGATCGAGTAGTAGTAACAAGTATTTCCCGACTATATTATTTTCCTGATTTACAATCTAATAATCTAATCGCTAGTTAAAATTGTTCCTAAATATTTGAATTCATTAACCCTATCAAATGAATATACCCCTTCACAAATAAAATCATGTGATCATGTAACAGCCTCTAGGCTTGTGTGTTCTTGTGCCCTTGATGACATGGGTGTTGGTATTTTTAGGATGATTCTCTCATTTCAACAATAGTCATGCCACCAGAATGAATTGTGATTCTCCTAAAATTGACATAAATTACTGTTTCCAGCCTGTGGCCTGGTCAGTTTTTTATTCAAGCCATATATTTTCCACTACTGGCTGGCTAGGCCTGTCCTAGTTTCATATGGTTTATAATCTATCTTAAAACTAGTACAGGCACAACATCCAGTCACCGGCCGTTTATTTATCAATGTGAAAGGGCAAACTCATATTTTCATGGGTTGTAAATTCTCGGCCATGCCGGGAATCGAATCCGGGGTCGTTAGCTCAGTAGGCAAAAATGCTACTAAATGAGTTTAAGTGTCAGACTGATTCTCCTGGAATAATGTTCACAATTTAGTTTTGTAATCAGCTTAAAAACTTAGTTTTTAAATAAACACAAGCCAACACATTTAAAGGAAAGCCAAAATTATTTGCTTACTTCTAAAACGGTAAAAAAAAAAGTCAAATACGTTCTCATAGCCTTTAATGAAATTAATTATAATAAATATTGAACAGAATAATGTGGTTACGTTTTTTATATATTCATAAAAACGAACCACTTGAATTTGAGAGTAAATTATTTGTGAGCAATCCGCCATGAGCTCGAACAAATCATCCAATAATCACTGTGGAGGATAGTGTCCACTCTCCGAAGATAACTTAATCCCATTTGTCTGCCCCAGATCAGCTTCCAATTTCCCAGATGTTCGTTTTCAGGTTGACATGAATGACATTTGTTCCTCTTTTGTCGTCAAGGTCTCCATTGTGACATGTCACTCGAATAATGGTCAGTCCTGTGACAAGTTGGGCAGATGTCTATCATCGTCAAGAGGGCATTAATACTTGTTAGTAATAAAGGGCATTTTTTTTAAAAGGAAACCCTGTGGACATCTTGTAAGGACGTGGGTACGTACATATGTGACTGCCGGGTAAATTACTAGTCCATATTAAAGACAATAGGTACAATCTCAAGATTGCATTTAACATAGAGATAGTAATAACAGATTAGTTTTTATATGTATATTTGTCAATGGGTGTATTTAACTGTATATATTTTTTCACAAAAAGTATATTACTTCAGGAAAACGGTAACCCTTTTCATTGGTTTATGATGTGTTTTAATGGATCTCATGAACTATCTTTAAGTAATATAGTTAAACCAATATGAATATTATCACAATTTTTTTCTCTACATCTTGTAGCTTGTACTACTTGTTGAATTCCTCTTTATTTCAATTTTAGCCAAGTCGTATATACCTTCCTGGTAATATTATTTGATGTTTTGCTGATTCATCATTTTAATGTATATCCTATTTGGTCTACTGCAGTGATGCAGAATGAATTGCTTATAAACATGAGCGGGTATATTATCCAATAATATATTCGTTTTTAATAATCCTATCAGCTCACTCTGTATTCATTTTCCCCTTATTTTGTAACCTTGTATGTATGCCTTTGTCCTGGAGTATGAAAAGGAGTTACATGGGAAACCATTTAGAAAAAAATACACCCCAATTACATATGGTCAGGATTAAAACCTCAATTATTCTGTTATTTTCACTTACGGGCGACCTGGTGGTCTAGAGGTAAGATGTCGGACTTCTATGCTGGGGTCCGGTTCAATCCTCGGTCCCGGTACAGATTTATCTGATTACCAAACCCTTCCTTCACCTTTGACAATACGTGTATTAATCACAACTTGTGAATGTGGGGAATGCCAGGCCTCCACCGTGGTTTGGATTCCACGTTAAATTGTAGGTCCTCCATTTCATCTTGCAATCACTCTACCATTACACATTAGCGTAAGTGCGTGTAACCAGAACGGGTAGTAAGACGCGGTGCCAATAATAAATATAATAAGAATAATTAATAATAATTAATAATAATAATGTTATTGTCACACCCGACTAGACGAGCCTGACGTTCATCCCACTTGCATATAGGTGCAGTTTATTACATTACAAGTAAGTCAAGTGTACCTTTAGTAAACGATGTTATACTTTACAAATTATTTGAATTGAAACAAGCATTAAAATATTTTAATTTTGGTTTGCTTTATAAAAGGTAATTCACCATTATGAACGTATAAACAAATAAAAAGTTGCCGTTATTAACATAGCTACGGTTTCCGTCATTGCACGACTCATGTGTTCATGTGTACAATCAGTACTAAGTACTCACTTCTCTTTTGGTTTCGCTGATTGCCAATAATAATAATAATAATAATAATAATAATAATAATAATAATCAATGCACAAAAGACAACAATAATCTCCATCTGATTCCTCCACCCCTTCATTTTTGTTTGAGTTTTTCAACTTGCATTGTTCAATTTTTAAACTATTTCTCCCTACCAGAGATGCCAGTTTCCTTTTCTTCTAAGTTGATTTCTATCATTAACTAGATAAAATTATATTTCTTGTGTGTCAGTGAGACGCCTTGAACCGGATTCTTGATGCCTTTTTCTAACCTAAGAAATATTTTACAGAAATAAAACCTTTGTTATAATTTTAACTCCTTTCATTCTTAGAATATTAAGTAATCGAAATTATTGTTGACCTGTATTATTTGATAACAAGAAAATATAACACTTACTTTTTAATTGCTAAATCAAATAGAAGTGAATCTGGTTTAATAATCTTGTGTGATTTATTATTATTATTATTATTATTATTATTATTAGCATCGCGTCTTACTACCCGTTCGGGTTATACGCACTTACGCTAATGTGTAATGGTAGGGTGATTGTGAGATGAAATGAAGGACCTACAGTTTAACGTGGAATCCGAACCACGGTGGAGGAATGGCATTCCCCATATTCACTTGTGTAATTTACCTGGTTTAATTTATTGTTCTTTTAGTCAATACATATAGTTTAATTTGATCGCTAAAAGATCATACAAAAGGGTGACAAATACGTTTTGTTTGTTCCCGTTATTTTATCAGAATAGATGGATATATTTGGTGTTTTAAAGGATTTTTTTTTTTTCAAAAAAATCATATGAGTGTTTGGACATAATGATATTACAGTATTGTTTGAAACTAGGCCTATAGCTGTGAAAATCCAATTTTTCAATCTAATTTGAACACGAACCATTTAGAGGCCTATATGGAATATTATCCAAGCCAAAACGATGATCGAATAACTTTGTTTAGTTGTTTTATGCTTGAAAAAATAGTAAGTTGTGATTATTTATAAGACTTTCTCACTAAAATAAGTTAGAAAATATTGTATTGCAAAATTGTCTGTAATATTTCATTCACGTTGATAAATAAAGCTGTTATATATCACAACATCCAAATCAATTTATTCAGATATGTTCTCTTAAATATTATTTTGTAATGCATATAACCGCTCAAAATTGCAATAATTAAATATTAATTAAGTATTTCAACTGTTTTGTTTAACATCACATTTTACTACTCAATTGGGTTGTACAAATCACAGTCATGTATTAGGGATAAGTACGTTTGAATTTATATTAAGTATACCCACATTTGCGTGGAGGGAGAGTGGTAAACCATTTCTGGAAATCACCATTAGTATGTCCGACCATGATTGAACCCCAATCTTGCCGTCTTCAGCAGTCTAGTATATTGCGAGAGAAGCGCTTTAGACCATGCGGCCACCAAATTGGTTATGTTATCTGTTGGAAATTTTAACTGTCGAAACGGAATCTTCTTGAAATCTTAGTAAAAGCTGATATTTTTTTCTAAGACAAGTCAAAGTTTGGAAGCTTCGCACACCCCTTGTTGAAATCCTACAAGGATTGTACTAATCAGAGATCCGCGACATTTTAGGAGGTGCGTTACCAAGATTACTTGGTTAAATTATGGGTAAGGTCTACTTGAGCCGTTATCAGAATTGGAACCCAGCACGACTGCTATTGTTTCATGCTTTTCATGAAAATGTGGAACTGCGACACGTCTGTTCCAATCAGAGTGAGATTTAGGCAATTATGCGACGCTTCTCAGGATGTGGCATGCCGACGCTGCACCGTGGTGAAGTAAAAGATAATTCCTGGAAGCGCGCGTCAATGTTGATCGCACTTTCCCTCTTCACACGAATTTTCTCTCTAATCTTGTCTTTCTGTTCCTGTGAGCACGCTATCTCAGTTCGGTCCCTTTGGCGCTGCGTGCGGCAGGAGTGTGAATTATTCCACTCTCCCCCCCCCCCCCCCCGGCCCACTCCCCCCACACACTCTAAGTGCGCATGGGTCAAGAAAAACGAATAGAAATCGTTGAAAAGCTGTGTCTACAACTTTTTGTTAGGTCACCGACCCATTTTCATCAAATCAAGTTTCACCTAACCTGGTTTAGAAAATAAACAATATGTCTACAGTATGTGCAAAGGTAGGTAACTCATTTGAACCCAAAATGTAGCATTCATGTATGGAACGCCCACTAACCATATTTTGTATCTGTGTTTATAAAATCTTCACTATCGTACCACAAAATACATATACTAGATTTACGAGCAAAGTGAGCAAATTAAAATATTTAAACATTTTGTTTTATTTTCAGTGTATTGTTCTATGTTAGTTTTTAAATGATTAGCTACCCGCATCGGTGGTATCATGGTTTAAAGGCCGGTCTGTCTTGCTGAAAAAAGAGAGCTCGGGGTTAGAATCCCAGAAGTACTTTTTTTTAATGGTTTCACAGTTTTATTTCACGTAACCGCAGGTACAATTCCTCTGAAATTCTACCATCCTCATTTATATCCATCATTTGACCTTATAAACGCGTTTAAGTATTTAGTAACTATTTTAACCGGCAATAACGATATTGCTGTGAAAACTATAAAAGTAATATAGTCTGGAAATGCATACTATTACTCGGTTAGTAGGTTGTTGTGGTCATCTAGCCTTCTGTCAAGAAATTTAAGACTCAAAATATAAAAAAAACTATAATTGTAACGGTTAGGCCTACTCTCTATGGTTGTGAAACGTAGTTTCTTAACCTATATGACGAAAACCAATTTAGGGAGTTCGAAAACAAGGGGCTTGTAAATATATTTGGTCCAATAAGGGATGTAGATACTGAGGAGTGGAGGGGGTTACTTAATGATGTGTTACAGATCCTGTACACCATGAGATATTTTTATGATAATCAAATCTCGCAGATTACGGTGGGTAGGAAATGCAGCGCGAATGGCAGATTATATTACATTGTTCAGGATACTGACTGACAAACCCTATGGGAGGACATTAGAATGGACATGAAATAGATGGGGTGTAGTGAGGTTGACTGGATATAACTAGCTCAAGATAGGGTGTGACGAGGTGGACTGGATATAACTAGCTCAAAATAGGAATGGGTGGCTTACCTTTTCTAAGTGCAGCAGTAAACTTTCGAGTTTCTAATGAGATAAAGTGTGTTAAGTAAATTCAGTTAGGTAGTAAGACACTGCAAAGAAATATCATGCAGAACATTCTAGTTACTAACGGATTTATCTTAGGCTTAAGGATGAAATCTCTTTACGGGAAGTTCACCTATCTAAGCAAAGAAAAAGGGGAGGGGTCAAAAATATAAATCGTATGTGGAAAAGCCCTCTCAAAACACTTGACCCAGTTCCGAACCTTGACCACCCTGTCATAAGCAATCCAGTATATTAAGAGTGTGACGCCTTAGACAACGTAGCTTGCTGTATTGTGTCTTCCCATGTACTGCAAATTGAACTATACTCCGAGACAACAAAAATTAAATGAAATTTAAAAAGGTGCAATTTTTTTTTTCTCACACTCGAAATATATTATGTGTTAACGTCTTCAAATACTTACTAAAATCAACAAATGTCCTGTTGGCCAAAAAAAAAGATTAGGGTCTGTTTTCGGGTAACATAGCTCTTCCAATTTGCATTCTTTCTCTTTCTTTCATTTTCTTCTTCTACCACCTTAGATGGAAGCTTTATTTATCTCGGAAGTCAACCAATCTTCCAACACACGAATAATAAGCAGTTCAGGTCAAATGAGATATTGGCTGGCATCCTAGTCTTGACTACATATACGGTCCTAAGGCTAGATGTCCGCGTGAGAGTTTTCTACTCTCGAATATTAATCCTGAGATTTGAAGCCTATTGTGGACACGCGCACCTTGACTCTCGGGAGGTCGCTCGCCACAGCTCTCAACTATACCAACCATCACGGGACAGTTGAGAGTGCTTGCAGCTACAAGATGGACGTGGAACAACCAACGAGTAATGTTCTAGGAAAAGCAGTTTGAAAATAGAAGGACGTGCACTAAAGACGTCTGTAATAGTGAAAAATACTAAACGAAAGTGGACGCATAAAGAAGTTGTGCAATTAATAGTTTTGTACGAAGAAAGGTATGTATTGTGGGGATGCATGTCGGCGGATTACCGTAAATTTGACATAAAACAAATTGCGCTATACGAAATTAAGTGGTTTTCAATACAACAAACGATGAGGTTTACAGGAAACATCACAGCTTGAGAAATAAGGTATGAACAATTCATCACCTAATTGCTGGTCCTTCAATATACAATGGAGGGTGTACGGAGGAAGTTCATCACCTAATGGCCAGTCCTTCAATACACAATGGAGGGTGTACGGAGGAAGTTCATCGCCTAATTGCCGGTCCTTCAATACACAATGGAGGGTGTACGGAGGAAGTTCATCACCTAATGGCCGGTCCTTCAATACACAATGGAGGGTGTACGGAGGAAGTTCATCGCCTAATTGCTGGTCCTTCAATACACAATGGAGGGTGTACGGAGGAAGTTCATCACCTAATGGCCGGTCCTTCAATACACAATGGAGGGTGTACGGAGGAAGTTCATCGCCTAATTGCTGGTCCTTCAATACACAATGGAGGGTGTACGGAGGAAGTTCATCGCCTAATTGCTGGTCCTTCAATACACAATGGAGGGTGTACGGAGGAAGTTCATCGCCTAATTGCTGGTCCTTCAATACACAATGGAGGGTGTACGGAGGAAGTTCATCGCCTAATTGCCGGTCCTTCAATACACAATGGAGGGTGTACGGAGGAAGTTCATCGCCTAATGGCCGGTCCTTCAATACACAATGGATGGTGTATAGAGTAAGTTCATCACCTAATTGCCGGTCCTTCAATACACAATGGAGGGTGTACGGAGGAAGTTCATCGCCTAATTGCCGGTCCTTCAATACACAATGGAGGGTGTACGGAGGAAGTTCATCACATAATGGCCGGTCCTTCAATACACAATGGAGGGTGTACGGAGGAAGTTCATCGCCTAATTGCTGGTCCTTCAATACACAATGGAGGGTGTACGGAGGAAGTTCACCGCCTAATGGCCGGTCCTTCAATACACAATGGAGGGTGTACGGAGGAAGTTCATCACCTAATGGCCGGTCCTTCAATACACAATGGAGGGTGTACGGAGGAAGTTCATCGCCTAATGGCCGGTCCTTCAATACACAATGGAGGGTGTACGGAGGAAGTTCATCGCCTAATTGCCGGTCCTTCAATACACAATGGAGGGTGTACGGAGGAAGTTCATCACCTAATGGCTGGTCCTTCATTACACAATGGAGGGTGTACGGAGGAAGTTCATCACCTAATGGCCGGTCCTTCAATACACAATGGAGGGTGTACGGAGGAAGTTCATCGCCTAATTGCTGGTCCTTCAATACACAATGGAGGGTGTATAGAGTAATTTCATCGCCTAATTGCTGGTCCTTCAATACACAATGGAGGGTGTATAGAGTAATTTCATCGCCTAATTGCTGGTCCTTCAATACACAATGGAGGGTGTATAGAGTAATTTCATCGCCTAATTGCCGGTCCTTCAATACACAATGGAAGGTGTATGGAGGATTTTTATACCCTAGTTTCAGTTACTTCAATACACGAGTCTATAGTATATGTGACCAGACACTAATATATTTGCGTGATGAGGTTTTTAGAGTTTTATTTGTACGTTAAGCCCATGGCTCACTATGTGCTGGTAATTGTTTGTTTGTTAGAAGCCCAGATTACGGTTTTCGATCTTAAGTTAAATAATTCCAAAACAAACGTAGCATCCAGGGCCTTTACCTTAAAAAAAATTATAGTAAATGTGCAAGGCAGTCATAACACCCGAATATATAAATAAAGATTATTAGTGGAAAATTATAATCATATATAAATGGTGTGGACATGTTTAAATGTATATCGCCTTGATATATAAGTATAATGTTTCACGGAAAACCACAATAAGGCTATGGATTTATAAACATATATATATGTAAATAAACACATACATTTTTAATAAGAAATAATCAATGGCATATACATGGATAATATATGTCAAGGGAAAAACTAAAATAACAAATAAGGCAAATTTGTAAAATATTAAAGTGACACATTTTAAAAAACAGATACGCCAAAGGGAAAATCCTCCATGATACATAAACAAGTTATCCGTGTTAAATGGAAAATCCATATGGTTAATATACAAGATATATGTATGTTAAATAGGAAAGTTACATGGTTAATATATAAGATATAGGCCTACATGCTAAACGGAAAAGTCCCATTACAAATAAACAGGATGTACAGTACATATTAAATTGAAAAGCACTGTTTCTAATATACTGAGTGTTCTCTTTTGAATATGTGAGAAGAGTCTTGGTCATTATAATTCCCGCGTGATGACTTCTTCAGGTTGTCTGAACTTGGTTGTTTATTCCTGTTATACTACTGTCTTGTGGAATATATACATTAGATAACACCTGACAGTACCGTAGTCCGATCCATCGTATGGTCCGATGGGTATCTAAACCAGCCGCTATCCGTCCTAAGGAGTTAAACCTGTTTTTAACAGATGGGCTATACGTGTAGTCAAAAGCTAAAACGTGCCTGTTAGAATTGAGGGACTAAATTAAATCTCTTCGCGAGGGGTGAAGATATTTATAGAGATGTGGTGAGAGTCGGTTCAATGGCAGGCTAATCTGCCTATAGTCTTGCGCAGATGACCAAAATAAATTGAATTTTACCAGTTCATGAATCGGGCAAATTTCTGCCATTTCACGAACTGGGCAAAGAATAGTTAGGTTCATGAATTGTGCAGCACTTGTGTGCCCAGTTTATGAACTGGGCAATTCCAATCTTTACCCTATTCGTGAATTGGTTTGAATTTTTGCCCGTTCCGTGAAACGGATAAGTGAAGAACAAGTTTGGTCTTAAATTAACTCAACTTTTAGCCGTTTCTTTAAGATACGAAATTAATTTATCAATGCAAAATTGTAGGACTATCAAAAGTAGAAACTTTCATTTGAAATAATATGTTTTTATAAAACCAACATTTTCTGAATTATGTTAATGGAGATCTTGGAAATGTTCTTTTGTGAACAGTAATGTTCCTTTTTACTTTCTCGCACCTCTCGGGTAGAAAATGCATTGTGTTCGTAAAAAAAATGAACTCGAGATTTTGATGTATGTCGACGTTTCATGACCCCATAAACCCAAATAAAGGGGGTTTTTATTTTTGTTTTTTGCGATGCCGCCAAGGTTTGTTAGTTACTGGTACTAGAACCGAAACAAATGCAAGCCTACCTTTCTGGCTAAAACTTGGTATCTGGTGTTTTCATAAGGTTCACGAGAGGGATTTTTGGCATCATCTATTAAACCCTAGAATTAAGGGTAGTTTCTAAAAAAAAAAAAAAATCTCAAAATCTGTTGTAACGATTTTGATTAACTGTCGTATTTATACACTAAATAACATTACAAAAAAAATGACAATTCTTCATTTCCCATGAAAATAACTGAGAGTACTTTACAAAAGTGAAAATTTCCAATTTTTATTATATCTCCACAATTATTAAGAGTTACGAAATAACTGATAATTACAAAGTTGTAATAATATTATAATTTTTTAATATATATTCATAAAACTGAGAGTTTCTGAGATAATGGAAAAAATGTTTTTTAAATAAAGGTCCGGGAAATAGATTATTATTTATGCTCTTTAGTGGAGTGTATATGCAACACTGTATATTATTTCATTCCAACTATCTTATAGGTCTTAAGTAAATATCTCCATATTCGGGAAAAGGAGTGAGAAAGTCTGTGCGTTTAACCATATCTTATATTTCTCAAAATAATTCTATAGCAGTGTATATTTATTCCATTTATGCTCTTTGGTGGAATGTTGTGCTCTTTTTCATTGTGTTTTTTCAACAATGCATATTATCTTATTAGTTTTAATTACGTGTATCCAATTTTACTAATGAATTTCAAAATGGTTTTGTAACAATGTAAATAATTTTTTTTTCACTTATCTTATCACTTTTAGGCAAATATTGCGTCTGTTTGTGCACTCATTTTGTAATCTGGCTAGTGTTTCATTTAAAAAATAAGCTTATTTTAATGTATTGATTGGCATAGTAGACTTTGGATTGTCAAGGATAAATTTAAAATATTTTGGCAGCTGGATTTTAACATGGTAATTTTATAGGCTATAATTGTGTGGTCTGTCTGTACATATGAATTTTTCAAAAATTTATAAACATCCTAGAAATGTGAAATTTGGTATGCTGGTAATTTTTAAGATAGGGTTCTCTAGAAAAATCCAAAAATTGAAAAATGTAATATGGTGGCTTAGAAATAACGCATATAACTCGCCATAGACATTAATAATGAGTTGTTGTTTTTTAACTGTAATTAGTTACTCTGTAACATTTATGTAACAACAAATTATTTATTACCACGGTAACTAATCTAAGGTCCAATTAATCAAGTACACAGGGATCCACTTAATATCACCTTAATTTTTTTAGAGTGACGGTTCTACGTTACATATTGTAGAGTCAGTTCATTAAACATTTTTTATTAGCACCCACAGGCCAGATATCAAATATTATGTACAGAGAAGTATATCTCAATCTTCAAAATATAAATAAGCTTTAAATACGTGTTTATATTATCCGTATTTTAACATGATTTAGTCAGCCTTCTTTAAATATTGTGTCAGAATATACAAGTTATTATTATTATTATTATTATTATTATTATTATTAGCACCGCGTCTTACTACCCGTTCGGGTTATACGCACTTACGCTAATGTGTAATGGTAGGGTGATTGTGAGATGAAATGAAGGACCTACAGTTTAACGTGGAATCCGAACCACGGTGGCGGCCTGGCATTCCCCACATTCACAAGATGTCTTGTCAGAGGTGAAGGAAGGGTTGGTAATCAGATAAATCTTTGCCGGGACCGAGGATTGAACCCCGGCCGCCAGCATAGAAGTCCGACACCTTACAATATACAAGTTAAACCAATAAAATATTAATATTTAAAAATAATTTGAGACTTTGATACTTTTCACTTTGGTTAATTCTATAGATATTCTAAAAAATTAACAACGCTACTTTATAGATTCCCCGTGCGAAAAACGGGTGCATCTAGTTGTAAGTATATCATATCAAAAGTGACAGCTTCAGCTCATGTGGCTGGCATTATTAATACGTGTAATAAATCTAGTTGTCAGATGTGTCCATTCGTTAGAAAATTGGGCTATATTATTTTATACACCCAAATAGAACTTTCATGTGATATCTCAAACGACTAAACACTTCCAATATATCTAGTCGCCTAAAAAACAAACAAAAAATAATTATTCAAAATCTCATTCACCTTGAACACGCAAAATAAATGGGAGTGGGAAGGACCGATACTAACGAGTTTAGTTTTAAAATCGTTGTGAAAACATAAAATGTTTGTTCTGATTATTTTAAAATTTGGTTGCTCACTGAGCGACGATTTCAACTCGACAAACTAAATCGTCAGGATGAAGGTAATAAAGATATATATTTTTAAATACTCGGTGTGAGATGGTCTTTCTCACGCTTTGTGACTTTCGTGTGTTAACGTACTTCACGCTCTGTGACTTGAAGTGTGTGGTGTTCGTCACAAGGTATAAGCTTACACCAACTAACAAGCTACACATCATATTTTTATTGCACATCACTTCTCTTCATTTTTTTTACAACCAATCCTACGGCATGACATCCCGTGATTGTGTTCGTCGAGCGCTTTTCAAAACTCTTGTCGTGAAGAATTTTTTTTTTATAGCTGGAACTCATCACTTTTGCTGGACCGAGGAGACCATAACCGTGGATGTTTTTATGGGATACAAAGTCAGAAAAATTGCGATTACGAAAGTTAAGGAGTAAAACTTGTATGTTAAAAAAAACTTAACCAATTCTATTATCGCTTTCCAAGTATCCACCATCGCATATTTACACTAATGAGATAGGGATGCATAAGGTAGAATTTAGATTATATGTAACACAATTCAAATTCAGGAAAAGTGTGAAAATTTTTTTTAAAAAAATACCCTAAGTATACTCGGTCGACATTTAAACCCCAACCTTCCAATAACCGGCAAACTGGACCAGAAAAACTTGATATTTAGTCCAGGTACCCGCTGATGCATATCACCTGCTCCCCTTACTAGTAATATTTTATGATTGCCTCCTTATATATACACAAAGGAGTAGCGTGGTGGCCCTACCGTTCCATCCCCCGAAGATATCAATTAACCTACTTCCCACATCCGGTTAATTTACTGTTATTCCCCCATCCACACACCCCTCTTCCGAGGTTATATTCCGTGAGCAGTGTATTGTGGTGTCAATTAACCTTATTTCCACATCCGATTAATTCTCTCACCCTCCTCCGAGACCATGCCCCCTGACAGAGACCACCACAGGGGCTCATGGGCTTAGCCCATTTTATTGTAATGTGTGCCCCAAGGGTTTTGGGTAGTAGAGCGTGCAGTCTCAGGCACTCCTCCCTAAACGTGCTTGCATGGGGGTTCGAACCATGAACCCTAACTAAACAGACATTGTATGGAGCTCGCCCCTTGGAATCCACAGACTGAGCGGACTTGGGCATCGGGCCTAGTGTGCCCCAGGTTGTGCACTCCGTGTGCCCGAGTATTTTTTATTTATTGGTGGGGGAACGTGTGGTCCATGGATTTGGGCGTTCCTCCCACGTCGTGTAGAGAAGCATCCTCTCTCGACGAATATCAAACATAAAGTGTGAGCTTTTGTCAAAGTCTCGCTGTGATTTTCCCTGAGCTCCTTTCCACATCCGGATGCCCCAGGTCATTACTAGGTGTCTAAACATGTTCAAACAAGACAATACTGGCTGGCACTGGTTCAGTACGGCGTTGTGACCCCCTTTTCACATCCGGGTAACCCAGGTAATTAATTGGTGACTAAACATGTTCAAACAGTTAAATATGGGCTATCATTGGCTCCGCTGTGATTTTCCCCGAACTCCCTTACCACATCCGGCGTCGAACGGTGGTGAATATATATAGAGGGAAGGGGGGTCGTTTGGTCAACTATTTATAAGCATCTCTAGGCTGGATCATGATGAACAAGTTAAAGCAGCTGGTAAATATTGTTGACGCCATGCAAACCGTAAAATTGTGAGATCTAATTGTAGATCAAAAGTACTTGGTGGATAAACTAAAATATGTCAAGACAAAGTTCGGGAGAAGCCTAATAGCATATCTAGATGGCGAGTTTTGGGTATTTTTACCCTGTCGTTTTGGTACCCTAGCAGATGAAGACGTCTGTGATCTTAATACGGTAAAAGTGATATTTACCTGCACAGGAGTAAAACACAGTACACCTACAATTATGAACTTTGAACGCGTTTAAGAGACGGACAGCATCAAGCAGTTAATAACATCAGACAACACATCTTCACTGGCAGTTAGAACAAGCTTAACATCAGAGCAAGACGTGTAATACTTAATAGCACAGTGGACAGGTTAAAGACTCAGCAAATCATCCAGCGCGTTTAGCGGTCAGGTACGCTCACCATGCTTAGAACCAGCTATATTGGTTTAACGTTTGTGGGCCATACAATTGTGGGGCATGTCTATATGACAGCAGAAAATATTCACAGTGTGGCCGTGAGTGATAGACATGTAATTTATAAAGTAGTGAGCCACGACAGAGAGGAGCGAGGCTACATCGAGTTCTGTAACTCTACCTGTCACTCGATAAGAGTGACTGAAGTACTACCCACTGAGAGAATCGAAGAGACATACCTGTGTGATATGACATGTGCTGTGTACAATTTCCGCAAAGTGGACGTTGTGGCCATGTTGCCCAGGCCTCCGCACTACCCTCCACAACACTTCACGACGCCGCAGCCAATGACCCCACTCCCAGAGTCACCAGCGTACCCACCGCAAGAGTCGTCCACCTACCAGACATCAGAGTCACCCGCGTGGCCGCTACCAACGGAGTAAGAGGAAGTAAAGTCAGAAGAACCCATAAATCTCGAGGATTTAACAATGTACAAAACTTATTCAAATGCTAAAATTATGGGTGAAACGACCGGTGACCACATAATTGGTCTGGGCAGTTTCGGTAACGTCTTCCTTCCAAAGTCTTCTTTTTATTTGGATTGTAAGCGATTTAAATATAAACCACGCTGTATAATATATTTCGGAGGACAAAGTGTTATGTTTAAAAGTTAATTTAAAATTTAGGTGCACTCATGTAGCCGTAGCCTTATTTGACCACGTTTCTTTTATCACACAACCTGCTGACGTCATCGGAACTAGCGGTGACATTTTGAAACATGTATAAGATAACTTAGTTTGTGAGTAGAGGGCATTGCTGCTTGAGTGAAGTGGACAGGGATATTTATTTACACCATTTATTTCACTGCACCCCCAGTTGCCATTATGTCATTTAAATGTAGCTGGCTTGTCCTACGCAAAGCTCTCCAATCTTATTCAACACAAACATCATTGTCATTAAATGACTTCCAATCCTGCTCACCGTGATGCCTGTTGGTACGAGGAGGTATTGTGCAGGGCATTAGACCAGATACAGAAAGAGGAATAGAATCGTGTCAATTGCTTAAAAATGATAAAAGTGTAGCATTAGGCTACAAGAATAGAATAAATATGTATTACCTACCCCGTTTCACTACCCCCAGCGTCAGTGCACCACACGTCAGGAGAAAGCAATAACACGACTATGCATACCTGAGACAAAGTTTAGACTGATCTCCGCGACAAGTTTAAAGACACAAAAACTAGAGTTGTATGTGTTGTGAACTTGTGGTAAAGAACTCGAGTTGCAAAGAGCTCAAGTTGCAAAGATATGATACTCGTCAATGTTCTCGAACAGTCCCGGAGATTTGAGAATAGATTAGAAGCAATTGTAGTCATGCGTATTTTCTTCCAGAGTGTTCCATATGTTTTCCCCCAAAACCAATATCCCGTTATCAAATATGCTCTGGGTTGTTTTTCATGTATAGTGCCGACAGGGCAACTTGTCGACACTCTTGGACTTGGTTATATTTGAGGAAGGAGAAGCTACGGCTTAGTATAGACAAAATGTAAGATCAAAATTCTATTTGGCTTCATAATATTTTTCTTTTTGGTATAAATATGTTTTTTATTTAACTTTTCAAAATTCTCTTTCGGCTATCACTTAAGTATTTTACATGAAAAAGATCAATTGTGTAATCCATTAAATTAGATGTAATTTAATTGAGTTTAACTTATCGATTGTTAAGAGGATATCGATATGGTAACTAGTATTGATGTGGATCGATTTAGTATTTGAAAAAATATCGATACTTTAACTTTACTATATAAAGTCAGTATTCAGTTTTTGTCATAGACGATAAGTTTCATGGTTTTTTTTTTTTAATTCTTTTGCAAACTAAAGAAACTTACGATGAGGGCTAAACTTTTCATTATGCTCGGAAAGTCATCTTTTGATAATAATGTCACAAAATGTTAACTTATAATTATTATTTGTGTTGAAAATGCCCTATGGGATATGTTATCATTAGGAATTGTTTTAATGTTAATTGCATAACGGGAGGTAGGTAAATTAATTAGAGATTACAAATAATATTTATGGGCTCATCCAATAAATTGTAGGAGATGTAATTTTGATAATTGACCTTTTTGAGAATAACGTAATCATGTTAGCTGTTCCGTAAGGAAAGTTGTGGATGGATGTTATTGTTATTAGCAAATGTTATGGTTAAGCTGAAGCCTTATTTGACTATAATGTTGTTCTATACTTGTGGCGTTTAAAATAAATAATTAATATTTATTTTCTAACATCTTTCGAAGCTTTCATAATAATTTAACTAACTTCTCTGTTGAGCGCTTCATGTTCATTTCAAATAATTATAACCAATTAAATTCTATATTGAATAAATATCAACATAAGACCACTTCAAGCATTCCTTAAAGTTATGACTCACCATACACTTAGGTCCTTATATATTTGTGTGTTATCTTTTTTTTTTTAAATATATTCGTATATATTTATGAGTTCTATGAGGATGACCTTCTATAAATTTACTCCCGCAACTGGCGTTAGTTGTGTGATCTGAGTTTTCGAATGTTTGATCTCAGATATTCAAAAAACTGAACTCCAACCACTCACTCCTACTGCCCCTATTTTCTGCTCCTTTTTGTTTATTGGTTTTTGGGCCTCCTATTTATTTATTATTTTTTGTTAAGGAGGGTTCAAAAGGTATAAAAAATAATTGTAATAAACACTAAATAAGCTTGAAAAATATTTGAAATATTATTATTAATCTTATATCCAAAAGAATTAAAGTCAAAATAAATTTTATTAGAGTCTTTGTAACAACAAGAGAAACATATTAAAATTAAGAGATATTGCACCTAAGATTATCGGGCTAACGAACAATAGTAAAATATATTATCATAAAATGAATAGTTTTTATATTATTCACTTAATATCTTAATAGTTTAGAACTGACAATGTTGTATAATTTTTTTGTATTCTTAATGGATAAGAAAATAAGGAAAACTATTTTTTGAAAAGATTTTGCAAAATGAAAGTTTAGTTAGTTAATAATGGTATAAAAATATAAAAGTTGGAGTTAACAAAGTAATGATCCGTAGTAGTAATTCTCTTTCTCCTTACGTTGTTATGCCACGTGAGCTAAACTTTAAAATATGTTTTAGTAAACAAGAATTAAATCCACACAAGAGCTTTTATAGCAGATGAAAATATAGATTATAGCGCTTCAAAGTTTAATTGTCAAATACATAAAAAAGCATATCGTTACATAACTAAATATTTGGTTAAATAATAAAGAATAATGAAGCTGAAAACTATTCAACACCATAAGAGAAATGAGAGGCAAATAAGAACATTTAATTTAAAAGCAGTTTGAAATCATGTAATCTACTAGTAAATACATACATACCTAATCGCACCCTTTCCTTACGGCGTGGACAAGAAACTGTGCATATAGCTAATAAAAAAACCAACTCTGTACTTAAACCATCTTCACTAACAATCTCCACAATTTCCTATCCTTACAAATTCGATTCACTTCAACAACATCCATACACTGAGTCAAACATACTCTTTTATTCTTAAAACTCTTTATGTTTCTCTTTTTCGCACATTCATCTACAACATTTAACTACGTCTTACATGACCTACCCTTTACTTTTGAATCCACACACTCATATATTTGTTTCATCACTCGATCCACACTCATCCTCTCAACATGTCCAAACCAACGTAAGACACTACCTTCACATTGACCTATTGGATTCCCTTTCAAACCGCATTCCTTCAGCACCCATTCAATACTGACTCTTTACATACGAGTTTTTACACATACGTTTCTTAGTTATTTCATTCCAACCACATTTACTTTGCTCTTGGATTTCTCCCACAAACCCAGCATTCACATCCATAAAACAATGTTGGCATAAACTTGGACTTGCATCAGTGGTAATATTCACTAATTTTGTCCCCCTACTTTTCTTTAAGCCTTGCGTCCTACTAGTCATTCGGGTTGTACTCATTTGTAGCCTGCTAATTACTATAATGAGTTAATGATGAGGAAGTTGAATTCAGATGAAGTGTACCCGAATTTGCGTAGAGAAAGAGGGGTGAACTGTTTATAAAAAAAACCTCAGTACATCCAACCTGGAGTAAAGCCCAAATCTCCCCATAAACATCAGTTTAGTCTATTTATATAGTGACGACCTAAACCATGCAGCCACAGAAGTGGGCCTCAATTTTTTAATATAATGGTTGAAGAATAAACACATAATGGATAGAGGTGGTATAGTAAGTAATATAAAATTACAATATTTTTGCATAATTAAACAAAGACCCACTTCGGTGGCCGCATGGTCTAAGGCACTATACTCGCAGTAGACTATACTGACAATGACGGTGAGATTAAGGTTCGAATCTCGGGCGGGTGTACTGAGGGTGATTTTTTCCGAATTGGTTTTCCTCTTTTCCATAAGGCAAATTCGGGTAAACTTCCTATGACTGTAGCCTTCTCCATCCATAAAATCATTAGCATTATTAGTACATAAGTATGGGTAGTAAGAGGCGGTGCCAAAAAAATTTATTTGAATCATTTCCGACAACCTAGCTCAATCGGTAGTATGTCTATCTACTGAATTAAGGGCCCCAGGTTTGATTCGTAGGATGGCCGAAAGATGTATCATTGGTGAAAGGTAGGTTTACCCTTTCTCAATGTTGAATTAACGGCCGGGTGCTGGATGTTGTGCCTGTTCTAGGTTTAAAAGTTTATAAGTCATGATCTGATAATCAGTAGGTTCAGAAAGTGCACGATAAAAACTCAAATAAATAAGTATTTGAATAATTAGCTATATCACATTTGCCGCCGAGAGTTTCCTTTAGTTTTACTGCGAGGGACATATTTTCAGTGAGCGCGGGCTGCATTTGGCCCGCGGGCTACTAGTTGGACCACATTGGTCTAAGGCGTCACTCTAGCAATAGACTAGACTGCTGATGACGGGAATATTAGAATTTGAATCCTGGTCGGGTAAACTGAGGTGTTTTTTTTCCGTGCACATTTTATGGTCAGCCCACCATCAACATCATTATCATCATCATCATCATCGAGTAGTGACGTAAATTAAGAATGTTTTTAATTTATTGAAACATTTAAAAAGAAGGACCCCAAAATATATACATTTTCTTTAATGTGAGATCGTTTAATAAATGTTTTAAAATAAATATCAATTAAATAACTAGTCAGGCCGGCTTTAACCACTCGGTAGACTGTATGTAGGCCGCGGGCCGTATTTTGTCCACCTCCGATCTAGAGATTACAAAAAACATGATCTTTTCTTAAACACTATTTTATAAAATGTGATTTTATCTGACTCACAATGACTGAAATATAGATTATTTCTAAATATGTAAATGTTCTAAAAAATAGCGATATGGTTTTATTACTCCTTCTCATATTTTGTCACGTTCTTATTAAATTCAATCTTATCTTGACATGACAAATATGCATATTTTATTTTAATCCGGTTGAAATTACGTTTACAGACATACTATTACTAATATAAGTAAATAAAGTGTTAATGTTTATTCAGAAGTAGACCGCATTTATTGGAATATCTGTGCCATATATTTTGCACCGATCATTTTGTGGAAAATTATTAGAGGTCTAAGCAAGAATTTACTATGAGGAAACCCGCTTCGGTGGTTGAAATGTATCTATGACGTCACTTTCACAATAGGCTGGACTGCCGATGACTGTAAGATCGAATTCTGGTCAGGTGTACTAAGTGTTATTTCACTAAATGATTTTCAGATCTTAATCCTTACAAATGAGTTTACTCACTATAAATGTTGCCTTCCTAATCCCTAATACTCCCGCGTAGCTAGTACATATGCATATAACCCGAACGGGTTGTGAGATGTGGTGAGGAACGCAGGGGGAAGTAACTAGAGATTAAAAATAGTAATTTTATTTTTGATGGATTATATTTTTAATATTATATTTGTATCAATTATTATAATTATATACATATATATATAATTATTATAATTATATATACATATATATAATTATTATAATTATATATACATATATATAATTATTATAATTATATATATATATATATATATATAATATCTTGATAAAGTTGGTTATAAATTAAAGTTTAAACTCTACACTTTGCTAAATCACCCATTATATAATCTGAAGAAAATTTAAATATTTATGCTAATATGATTAGTACTTAATTTTTTAATCAGTTTGTAAAGAATATTCATCCAACTCCTACCTTACCTGTGGACACACCCCTGATTATTAAGCGAACTTAATTAAAGTATCACCCTTTTCGGTGGCCGGATGGTCTAAGGCGCTACTATTGGAAAATACCATATTGCTGAAGACGGTAAGATCATGGTTCAATCCCAGTCGGACGTACTGAGGATGGTTTTCCAAAAAAATTTCCCACTCTCTCGACACAAATGCGGGTACATTTTCTCAAAACTAAACCTTCCTCATTCTTAACCCACTAGCATAATTAGTACATAGGCGTACAACCCAGACGGGTAGTGAGACGCAATGTCAAAAATCTTACACTGATAAATTTGAATAACGAATTGCTAAATCGGTGTAACTATGTTTCGTGATTACAATGTACTGTTTATTTCTGGGAGAGTAGTGGCCAAATTGTGAAGAAATCTTATGCACTCTCCCTGTTCTTTCCATTAATAAAATTGTATTTAATTTTTAAACACATGGACGTTCACCAGGCCAGCTCAATCTCCTGTTGCACGTACTGGTTTGTGTCAGATGTATGGGATCATCCTATCATGAAGGGATCTTCGTGTTATTAGAGTGGAGTGTATGTGCTACCCTAGTGCTGTGAAGATCGCCTACGTGACGAAATGGCCGGTACCCAACGGCGTTACAATATGTAACCTTCCTTTCCTAATTATACAGTCTGAACCAATAGCAAGCCCCCGATGGTGCCAACCGAAGCATTTCACTCATCGCCACAAATTAAATGGTTGGCTTAATACATTACACGGACATTTTGCTCCAAGTAGTGTTTACGTAGACTAAAAAATAAATAAAAAATAAATGCTGGTTCTACCTAAAACGTTTAAGAATTAATTACTTAGGTATGGTCAAAGGATTGGGTACCATGTAATTACGGTTATTTTACCAGCCATGAAATGTGCAGACCCACAAAAATCAGAACAGCATCGATCTGAATGCGCCAATCCCATGTAATCCCGCGAACACTCTTACTAATGATTGGGTGGTGGACCGAACCACGTATTCCATTACCGGCCTGCTTCACTTTTAATGGCCGCTCACATTTAACACGCACTCACACATTTTATACACCTTAAATTATTTTCAAACATAAAGTCACTATCAATAAGCCGATCTACGTGTTATTACCTGAATCCCCGAGTGAACAAGTATTTATTAATTCAGCCTTACTTCATGTTTGAATGGACCAAAGATAAATGTTAACATTATTATCATTAGTTTTCATATTATCGAAGGATTTGGACAGGCTAAAAGCGACACGCTCGTCTCAAATATATATCCTTACTTCTCTCTCTGCTAGTCTGGCATAATATTCTAAGCACAACAAAATGTACCGTACATAGAGCCAACTTAAGTAAACCCCACATCAGTGGACACGTGGAGTAAACGTAAAGCTCACATACTCTTGTTTGCCAGTGACAAGGAGGTCAAGGCTCGAATCAAAACCAAGGCACTCCCTCTCTAACCATGTAAAATAAGAGATATTTCCTTAAAATTCCACATCCCCAATCCATACATAATTTGTTGTTATTAAATGTGGAGACCACAAAGGGTAGTAAGAAGCAGTGTGAAATGAACTTGATGATTTAAGTAAGGTCACGTTATATTATATAAAATAAACTTACTATCACCAACGCGGCTTGTCAGGCCCATTTAGTCTGATTTTCTGGTTCTGAATTTGAATCCCGGATGGCTGTACTGATAATGGTATTTCCTAATCGGTTTACCTCCCTCCTTCAGCAACAATTTAGGTACATTTATTCTAAAATCACTACCTTTTTATTTATTGCCTACTACATTAGTGTCTATACTAGTTCTACTCATGGGCATAGAAAGGTGGGAGTTTGGGGGGTCCAAAACCCCTGGGATTTGGTGGAACCCTTTTAAAGGAGGTACATATACATATATAAATAAAGTGAATGTTATATTTTTTACTTATACTACAGGTCTACCAAATACTAAATAGTTAATATTTTAATATTCACCTTCAAGGTGCACCTTTTAAATACGTGTGATTGTAACATTAGCTTTGTCAACATTTCAAATACCCCTTTCACCATACATTCATTATGGTATTGGAAAACAAAGTACTTGGAATGAGTCGAGTAAGTCGATTACTAAAAAAGGAGGCAAACATTTTTGCTATCATCTGTAGGATCTTAAAGTGGTTGAGGAATTAACGCGGGGAAATTGTAGTTTAAATAACATCACTATGGATATTGCAGTTTATGTAATTAGGCTTAATTCCTACACCTACGTACGCAAAACATTTTTTTTTTTAACTTAGAAGTTTGAAATTATACACGGGTCTTCTGAATCCTGGATAAATATTAATCTGGCAGATAAATATTTTTTTCTTGTCGATAAATTAAAAGTGTGTCTTATGACTGCCAGAGAGCATTTATCTATCAGATAAAATGTATTTTCCCATCACATTTTTATTGGCAGGATTAAGTGCCTGATAACTTTTATCCGAAAGTTAACATGGGCGTTGCCATTGTGATGCGTTGTTTTTCATGAAGTTTCGCCTATCAGAATCTGTTTTTAGGTCTTGGTTCACGTGTTTAGTAGGCACAAGGCTAGTCTCTAACTATACCATATCAAGTTAAAACATTTAATTCATACTTTTATAAAAACTGACAAACTATTTGTAGAGTTATAGTAATATAATAACAAATTATTTAAATGTGAGAACATTAAATCAAATTTTGTAAACGTTGTACCAAACTATTGACCACATTTTGCTAGACACCAACACTGGTACTTTCAAGACCACCTTGCTTCTGTGCCCTCCTTACGCCATTCGTTTCATCGTACTCGTTTAGCCGCCATTATTTAACAAATGTTGAGCGTTGTAGCCACTAGCCATGTTGTAGCGGTATTAGCAGGGTTTATACGCATGCGTGCACCAGTAAAACCAATACCAACCTTACGTTTTCTGCATACAAATATATTTATCTTACAGATAGCTATCAGGAAGATAAATTCAGTTCATAATACCTGTAGAATATTATCGTGTCTGATAACCTTTATCTGATTGCTAACTTTAACCTCCCGGTAGTCACAAGACCGGCCCTCAGGGGAAATGTTTGTAGAGCAATGATCTATGTCTATCATTTTAGACTCAATAGCCAATATTTACCTTTTTTATTGATCTAAATTTATAAATGAGGAATTTAATAGAAATGTGATAACTATAAGATGTGCAACCCCCAATAAAATGTCGAAATAAGCTCAGGTTTGTTAGTGTATATTATTTGTTTAATATATATATATATATATCACGAATTTTGAGTATATATCTCCATGTTTAAACAATGGAGTAAGAAATTCCAAGCGGAGTTCCTTTCATTTATTTTTCTTCACTTCTGATAATGTTCAATATACTTATATAGTTGTAAAATTATAAATTGTAATTGAATACAATTTGGTTTTATATTGTGAATTCACATCAGTAATTTGGTGATTAATTATTTGGGGTCTGGGTCTGATTGTTTGGTTGGTTTCACAATTGCGTTAGGTTAAATGACTAGTAAGCCTCATAATAGCTTTAAAAAAATCTAATTTTAAATTTTAAGAGTTTTATTCTAGAATTTGAATCTAATTTTTTTTTTTGCTAATACTTCTATTTCGAATAATTAGGGACTTATGGGCTTCAATAAACCTATATCTTCTGGACATAACAAATACCTAGCAGGGCCAGGAAGAAGAATCAAGGAGCTTCTTCATAATATACAGCACGACGTAACTAACCACTTTAATTTAGTAAATATTTTACCAGTACTGGTTGGCATATGAGGAAAGGTGTTTGTCATGTAATATTAAACTTATCTATAAGGGTCGGGAGTTTAAAAATAAGTTTCCAACTCTCCCTTCAGACATATTCAGGTAAATTTCCACAAATTCTGCCTTCTTCATCTCTACCCCATTAGCGAAGATATACTCCATTCACGCTAGGAATTACTCTCTGAAAGGTCTTTTTTCCTACCAATATCCTACTATATAATAGATTGCTGGTAGGGAAAAAGGCCTTTCAGAAAACAATTCCTACAGTGAACGGACTTTATGTGGATAGGTTAATCGAGTAGTAAAACGTGTTGTACAATACAAATTCCAAAAAATATTTTTAAATACCCTACGGCATATACAAGAGGAAGTGCATTAGCAAAATTAAAACTTGTAATTAAATTACACATGCTGCAAGTTTTTGCTTCACATATATAAGGTGATAGTTTTATTTAACTTGGTCAATAATTACATTTATCGCTACTAAATTGTTACAGCAACAATACTTTTTTTTTAGGAATGATCAGTAATTGCTAATAGGCAGGCTATGATGATCAATATTTAATTTATAAACGATTCGGGCAAGCCAAATAACTATAGTACTATTAAGAACATGATTGTTAAGAAAATATAAGAAAACAATCAATCGCCTGAAGCAAAAAAAAAAACACACACAAGATTGAAAATTGAAATAAGAAAAAGCGTGATTAGAACAAAAACCAGGGATTCGAGCTCATAAAGATACGAAAAATAAATAAAAAATAGACAAAGTAAGATTCTGGTTATCTCAGCTGGTCGAGTGGTTGACACGTAGAGTTGATGTAAGGAGTTAACCACCATTATTGTAACTTTTTATAAATTAAATTGCGTATACAATTATATATTAACTAATAGTATTTTAGGACATAATTAGGGGTCTGAAAGTCTGTTTTTTTATTTCAAGTTTAACTCGAGCCAAGTATTTCAAAATGCTCCCAAAATCAAGTCGAGTTCACGTAGCCTATATTCATAATTTTAAAATTAATATATATTTGTTTATTTTAAAAGTAAAATAGTATATTTGAAATTCCACCAGTCAAAACATACATGAGTATGAAAAGACCACATCTTTAAAATATGAGAATTTAAAAATGTTAGAAAACATCACATATTCTTTAAAGAAGAAAACCCATTTTTACAAATAGTAAATACTTTTGAAAAAAAGTTTAAGAAACAGAGATATCGGCTTTTAAATTAGAAAAACAAAACATGATTTAAAAATAAGAACACATAAATAAAAAGGATAGTTAAAAGATAATTAAAATATTTTCAACACTCGTGTAGTTTACACATTAAAATTAAACTAACAATAATTACCAAAAAAATAGTCAATAAAATCAAGTTTTAGTCAGCTAATAACCAAAACAAGCCTCCGTAACTTTAATTGCCCTATTATAAAACGTAAGAATCACAAGCGCTCGGAAATTTGAAATGTTTAATATTTCGTTTAATGGAGTCCTTAATGTAATAAACACTCATGACCACTTATTTTGTTCAAATTCCATTCCTCTATGCGCAGTAGCGAATGCACCTTAGATGGGTTCTCACTAGAAATTTATCTTTCACCTCAATCTATAATAATTCAAAATGGATGAAAATAATGAATTAGTTTAAAGGGCGAAAGTAGTATTAGAGCCCTATTATGCTGTTGAAATGAAATTTGATAATCATTTTAACCATTCGTTAAATCACCGAATAATTTATAAGTGAAACTTCCGATATTATCTAAATTAAATAATTTATACTTACCATTGCGTTTTAAAATTGTATTTGTACATACAGTACATCAAGAGAAAGCTAAAAAATTACGAGCTTACAAAACTTTCGATTTATATCTTGAGCTTTAATGACAAGTTCGGCTTGAAGCTCAAAATCCGAGTACACTCAGAACCTTAAAAATAATTTAGCAAAAAACTTATTATTATTAGCACCGCGTCTTACTACCCGTTCGGGTTATACGCACTTACGCTAATGTGTAATGGTAGGGTGATTGTGAGATGAAATGGAGGACCTACAGTTTAACGTGGAATCCGAACCACGGTGGAGGCCTGGCATTCCCCACATTTACAAGATGTCTTGTCAGAGGTGAAGGAAGGGTTTAGTAATCAGATAAATCTGTGCTGGGACCGAGGATTGAACTCCGGCCGCCAGCACAGAAGTCTGACACCTTACCCCTAGACCACCAGGTCGCCTAGCAAACAACTTGTTTTTATTAGTTATGTAAACCTAGGCCATAACATAGAAAACCAAATATGTCTACTTAGACCTGGATATTAAATATACATGAGTATAAAGTGGCAGAATTTAATGTGCGCATCTTCAGGTAAAAATTAGGAGAATAATAGTTCGCAGGTATGTTGGAGAGTCACGACTGAGGCTTTGGTTTCTAATATATGTCCAACAAATATTTTCATGCAGTTCTGTGTTTCTCGCAAAGAAACAACAAGAAAAAGGTGTAGGATTAGTAATTATCCATTCTATAAGCTCACAGTATAAAGGCTTATTCATAACCCAAATAGATCAAATCTTTTCCAGTTTTACTTCTCTAGCCCCAATAAAACACCACTTGTCTTTCTACGCAGTGCAGTTCAAAGCTTAATCTTACCAGTAGTACATTACGTTCATTTTGTTAGTCTTCAGAGCACAAACAATTAAAATTCAAACCCCTAGGATTATTTTGCTAAACAAAGAAACAAAATTTCTCCTTGTCAAATAAACCCTTTTGAAAATCCTCCAATGTGTGTGCCTAAACCAACCAAAGTTATGACCTAAAGTCTAGGAGCGGTACTTTACTCTCGCAAACTTTATATAACTCTATATCTGCAATCTTACTCTTTTTACAGGATCACCAAAATAATTGCAAGCGCAAATACCACTTGCTTCTAGATAATTGCGCTACTTGCATGCCATGAACTTCCTTGGTGCTATAAGACTATTGTTATATGTAAGAGCGGGACAGAGAATAACATGTTCAGCTGCATGGAAACCTCAAGCTTGGTTGCACTTCACTGCCACACAAATAAAACTAAGACAGGTTTGGTTCGAGACGACAATGGTAGATCCAATATGGCTGCCACATCCAACAAATGCTCACAAAACTGACCAACGTAGGCATTAAATCCTCAGTCTACATAGTTAACAATGCGTATCCTTATTTTCCTTAACGTACTTTGGCAGGGTTTGGATTAATGCATAAAGCATAGTCGATAACTAAATGTTTAGAGTGACAGAGTATAATATTCACAAAAAATACAGCCGTTCACAATGAAGCGAAATGACCCAAAAAATGTTGTTTTTTAATTTATAGAATTTGACCTAACCTTATTTATTTTAAAAGTGTTCATAAAAAACAATCGTTATTATATTTTATATTTTGAAATATAAAACTAACCTAATCACCTGCCTGTACTACTAAAATGAATAAATTATTAGAGTAGACCTACTCAATAACAAAATTGAAAATCTAATACTACCACGCTATTTCCATTCATAATTGCGATTTTAATCATTGACAATGTGAGAAACAAAAATTGTTAGTAACCAACCAATCAATAACAAATTCTCCAAGGCATTTCCAAACAGGAAAAGAAGATATTTTCCGTGTACACTGGCGTTTTAGTTTGTCTAGGGCTTCTCCTCTCATTTACAATGGCTGATAGGTTTCAAGTACAAGGTTTTTTAAGCTCAAGACAATGCAAACCAGCAAATGTATATTTATTTTAACACCGAGATAATACAGCGTGTTTCAATCAGTGTGTCACGGCATCAAGTGTGCCACGAAGCGCCAGCAGGTGGGCCGCGGGAGTTTAGGGAAAGATAAAAAAAAAACTAGAAAATTTTTGAGGAAAATAAAAGTCAAATTTTTAAATCCATGATCACCATTATTTTTAAAAATAACACCACCAATATAGTTTTAGTTGTTGAACTTTTAAACACAATCATAATACTCGTTTTTTTAACTATACAATTTCTAATTAAAAAATATTTGAGTGTGCCTTGACTATCTTAATAAGATTTTGAAACTTTTTTTTTCACTTCTTCGTCCTACTATCTGTTCAGGTTATACCATCATATTTAGGGTAATTGGGCCTACTCTAATAGGCTAGGAATGACCAAAGAAGTGTTTTAGAGGTAACTTATCCGCACAAGCATAGGAGAGAATGTGGGATCATTTAGGAAAAACCACCATCAGTAGACCCTAACGAGATTCGAACCCCAAATTTGCCCCATCACCAAGCCAGTCTAACATAAGAGTTTCGGCTTTGACGGTTCAGCCACTGAGGTGGTTTTGAATAAACAATGAATGGTGTTGATATTATTGTTGATAAGTGTACAGTTGATTTTCTAAGAAACAAGCTAGTTTGTTACATAATGCGTTTATAATAATTTATTATTCAACTTTAATGGTTGGTATTAATAGACAAGCTGTCGAGTTTTCTAGGAATTGTTATTAATGAAAAATAAATATAAATGCTATAAGTAAAGAAAATAGCAACTGTTTTATATTATTATTATTATTATTATTATTATTATTATTATTATTATATTATTATACACCGCGTCTTACTACCCGTTCGGGTTATACGCACTTACGCTAATGTGTAATGGTAGGGTGATTGTGAGATGAAATGAAGGACCTACAGTTTAACGTGGAATCCGAACTGCGGTGGCGGCCTGGCATTCCCCACATTCACAAGACGTCTTGTCAGAGGTGAAGGAAGGGTTTGGAAATCAGATAAATCTGTGCCGGGACCGAGGATTGAACCCCGGCCGCCAGCACAGAAGTCTGACACCTTACCCCTAGACCACCAGGTCACCCTTTTTATATATTGTTCTTGATTTTATTTTTCAAATTGCACATCGATGTTCCTGGTTCTCCGTAGATGTCCTTAACTAACTAATTCTCAAAGTTAGAGCTGCTTCAACGTCTACAACTACGGACTTATTGATATGGGCTTCGTATGTATGTATGTATTATGTATGTATGTAGTATGTATGTATGTATGTATGTATGTATGTATGTTTGTATGTATATGTATGATGAATGTACGTAGCAATTTTATACTGTGGAAAATACATCTCAAGAACTACGTACTAAGTACTATTCGGATATGGAGTGCGTAGACAAGACTTATCATTTTAAAAAATCATGTGAAAAATTATTAACTCTTTCTCACAGCAACCCGATATTCCGGAACAATAAACTTAATATTTTTGTTAAGGTTCGAGTATTGCTATAAAGAAAGAGAGAAGTAGGTAATAAATCGGTCCGAGATAAAGGAAGTAGCCGGCGTTGCTTCTAGCGGTAACGACCTTGTTATTTTTTATTGAGTCTGTATGAAGCAACAGCCATCCTTGAAACACAAGTCCCGACCAACATTGAGCCATCTTGAAGTGATTCTTCACCTTCTCAGAACACTCGGACCAAGAGTCTCACGGGGGGAATGTTCTGTGAATACAATATAACATTACAAGTTAGGGAATTGATTGTGCAATATCGGAGCGTCAGTTGCTCAAATTATACTATAGTAAATATTGTAATTAAAATTAATTTACCTATATAATAGATTACGTATTTCATTTAATTAAAACGTTCTGGATGAGAGAACTAATTTATAATATTAAGTTTGTCAAATAATAATTAAAGAAGAGTTCGCCTGTTATCACTGAAAGCTTTTGTAAATCATTTGCCATTTCCTCGTTATTATTATTTTGACCTTGTCTTTTCACCAGTTCTGGTTAGACACATGCATATTAATTATGGTAATAGGCTAAAGATAAATAAGGTGGTATTCATATAAATTCATTCAAATTTTCGTGGAAGGAGAGTGGAAAAACAGGTAATAAAAATCACCCTCAGTGAATCTGGTCGAGATTTGAGCCCCGACTTCTCATTCGCCAGAAGAAAATGAGCTTAACATTATAATCACAAGAACAAATCCACGCGTGTAAAATTATTATAAAATTGTTTCATACATCTACCACTCCAAAAAGCTCTATATCTTTCTACCTTTTCCAATTTTTCTTCGATTAAATAAGATAATCTTACTAATATAATTAATAAATGTTTTACCTTATTTTTTTAAATTACTATTTAAATTGACTTTAGTTACTTAAACGTGATGATCAGTATGATTTTAGCTACTCAGCCTTTTTTATAGCTTATCTTAAGATATAAATGTTAAATTCAGTTTAAAATAAACATACATTTGTATGGAGTAGAGATCGAATATAAAAACATAAATTCAAATATGATGAGTATAGATAAATAATTTGTAAGAAATAAATACAAATACATCTTAATATAGTGTGAATATGTTCAAGTGCAGTGCTTGATTTTTAAAAACAGTGCGATGTGAGTATGGTTAATGGGGTGAGTGATTGGTTTAAATATCAGTTCTTTATTGTGAGTGCATTGGTTGGTTTTAAAATCAGTTATTTTTACGAGTGCACTGATTAGTTTTAATAGTAGTGCATGGTGTTTAGTATTGTTTGGTTGTAAGTATATTTATTGGTTGCGGGTATAAGTTATGCTAATATAGGTGTTACAAAACTCGAATATCCTGTGAACACATGATGTATTTTATAAATCATTGAGATAAACTTACAGGTTTTATCAAAAACATTTTGTAATTTCTCACTTTAAATGTAAACAAAATACTTAACAGTATAGAAAAGTTTAAGTGTTAACTCAAAAAATGGGAACATATTTAAACCCTTTGACTCATCATTACTTTCAAGATACTTTATTGTAAATTATTGTTGTATTATTCATGTGTCTTAACATTTTGTACTGATCCAATAAAAACTTGTTTCTGTTGTCATATATTTTTACGGTCGCCTTTTTAATCACTTGAGTTGTTACTACGTATAGTCGGAGTAACTGATCATAGACAAGACTTTCAATATCTGGCTGAATGTGTTTATATCTAGAAACGTGTAACATAAAGCTAATAGAGCAGCACGATCGTAGAAATAAATGTGTCAGTGGGGGTTGGTGGGGGTCGCCCCCACCCCCATTTCCAGAATAAAGTGATGGACCATCCATTAGGCCCACACATACGTATACAACCTTAAAAAAAATTATCTTACTATTTTTATATACCTTTGTGGTCTAGAGGTCAGAGTCCATGGCTAAAGATCCTAAAAGACCCGGATTCGAACCTCGGCACTTTCAAAATGTATCTGTTAAGCAGTGGACCTGGAGTGAGGGGTCAAACTCAGACTCGTGAGAAAAAATAAGGAGCTACTTGAATAAAGAAGTAGCATCTTTGGTTTAGAAAACTGAGATAAAGGGCCAGAGGGCTCATTGTGCTGACCACATGATACCCCTCTACCCGCAAATGTTGGTACTATCGGTTTTTTTATATGCCACTAGCCAAATACTTATTAATTATTATCTAATATTCACCTACAATATATTTGTTTAAATCCTCACATTGTAACATAATTACGCTATTTGAATATTTGTAGGCCTATCAAGGTACAAATGGCACTTCTTTGAATGAAACAAGAAAATGAGTCATTTTTGTTAGTAACTGTAAGGTTGTGCTTGGGAAATCCTTCATACCCCCTACCCACACATATGTGTATGTTTAAAATGTTATAGTGAAGTCATAACTATATATAACGTCAATTATCTTGTGGATATTACAAGGTACATACGTATTTTAGTTAATATCTTTTTATAAGTTACTCTAGACTTAGGAGAGTGGTTTGGTGTTCATCACACATTACTTACTGCCTGTCCACTTTGGCTATAGTTGATGAAGGTATAATTTAAAAGAAGTATACCTACATTTGCGTGAAGGAAGAGGAGGAACAGATCAATTGGGGAGGCTACTTAATTTATATTATAAAATTTCCCGACTTTTAAAGATATTTCCAGACAACATTTTATAATTTTTCCTGACTCATACATTTTTAGAGTTTTTCTTAGTGGATAACAGATTTTAACTTTGTTACATTATTCAAATTTTTTTTCTGAATAGTAGAAAATTATAAGCCTAAGCTATTGTATATGTTTTACTTCCTCATATCAAGAGAAAGTATTGTAATCGTGAAAACCTTTGAGCTCGGGATTTTGACGAAGCTTTACGTTTTATGTGGAACTAAACCTAAAAAAAAGTGAATTTTACCATTCTGGTTGCTTGTCTATTTGGCCCTATTTGCAGATCTTAACTGGTTGGATGCCTTGAGATATATTTTTGATTTTGACCCTAGCCCTTAAATTAAGAGCAGTTTATTGGAGAGTGATTTTTTGAAATCCAAATCTAAAATAGCTTTAACAATTTTGTTTCAAATGTAGGCCTATATCTGGGAAATAATTGACACGACAAACTAAACTATATTCTTTGGTGGTGAGGGGGTAAGAGGGTAGGGAGGGAATTCGTTTGATGATAGTTTACTGATCACTTATTTTGTGTTTAGCTTGAATATTTTAAGAATGTGTTTAGCGATTTGGTTAAAAATAGGTTTATGTTAAGTTTTATACATTATAAATAGCTATACATATTTTTTTTCTTTCTAAAAAATTATTAGTTTACTTAGTTTTGAAAAAAAACAAATATCTTGAACGATTCTGTTCAAAAATGGTATTTGGAGATTATGTTACTTAATTTTAGAAAAACAAACAAAAAATATTTAACTTTAGAGAATGTTTACTAGTTTAAAAAATTTGAAATATTTTGAAAATGGCTTTTAAGATTGAGTTCAAAATGGGTATCTGGAAATTATTTTTCATTAAAAATATGAATATGCTTTTATTTTTACAAATATAAATCATTTAAGGGTAGTTTACTAATGGCCTTTTTTAATGCTTTAATACACTATATATAAATCAGTTTGTACGATTGTACCGTACTATTTAATTTTACCTAAATTAAATGTTTTAGGTATTATTTGTGACAATTGTAAATTTTGTATAAAAACCAATTATATGCACTCATGCTATATATATGCCTTCGCAAAGTATGTTATAAGCACACGAGAAACAAATTCATACATTCTTGTTTTAGTGTGTAGGCGCAAACCTAATAATATTTAGCCAATTATTTCAGGGTGGCCACTCACTTTCAAGAATCAAACTTCAGCTTAATTCCCGGTTTTACGGTAAAAAAAAACTATTTTTTAAAGAGCGGGAGTAAAATCTCCGATTGTGAGATTTGAACAAATAACTATGAGTATACCTCTTTTTTAAGAAGTATGTTAAATACACCACTAAATTGAATCACTTAAGTGAGTAAAGTTTATAATACCTATCCAAGATATTTGGAGTGGCCCTCCTCCAAAAAAATTCTAAAATTAGTATGCAATTAGGAGATATTTAGAGTGATCCTCGCCTTTAAGTTCCCGATAAACAGCAAAATTTAAGAACTATTCCCGGTCTTTTCCCTTTCATATAAAATTTAAGAATTATTCTTGGTTTTACTGGTTTTCTCGATTAGTGGCTACCCTGTATTTATTTTCTCTGATTCTTTCTTTTTTTAATCACAGTGCCTTATATTTTTCGGTTTTCCCTATCTTAATATCAAAACGATTCCCTGAATATTTAAGGTTTTCCCCACCTGTATCCATCATGTCAATACACCCGGCCAAGACTCAATTCCTGACTTTCTCGTCAGCTGACGCCGGTCTCCATGCTAACCCGTTAGGGTGTCATGGTCAAAAGTTCAATTTTATTCATTTTATTGCATTTATAGATAAGAACCTTCCGAACGAAAGCCGACTTTCTAGGAAGATAAACCGGTTCTAGTTCATGTTGGAACAGATGGAATCACCTACATTGGTAGACACACGGATTAAATGTAAGTACCAGTTTTCCGTGGACAGGATGATCATAGTTTGAATCCGTGACGGAAAATGAGAGTTTATTCCCTCAATCGTTTCCCACTTTACCTTCACGTAAGTGTGTATACACCTCATCTAAGCTCTGTAACTTGATCGTTCCTGCCTCTTTTGTCTAATTAAATGCTTAACTATATAACCCAGACGGGTAATAATAAGTTGTGGAAAAAACCCATTAAAAATATGGAAATTTGGATCTGAAATCTATAGAATATCATATATATTTCATATTAAACTTTCACATAGTATAAATATAACTAAAGTTGTTTGATTGGTTGGTCTTTAGCTCTTGATACATAGATCGCTTTTTCACGGAAAAGCCTAAGATCCAAGTTCTACTTCTTGTGCAAGGAATACTGAAGCAAGGACAAAATCTGAGCGTTATAAAATAGTATATAATAATTAATAATATGTATTTAATGTATGAAAGTAATCTTAGTATATTTCATACACAACATAAAAAGTATTATAAATATTACTAAATAAGTAGAAAACTGAACTATCCATATATTCTGAAGGGATATAAGATTTATTTTAACAAAATAAAGTTTGTCATAAGAACTTCAAAAGTAATTATACTCAATTCATGCTCCCTTGAGTTGTGAGAGAAGATGGTTTGTGACCAAACATTTGTGTAGTAAACACTCATGAGCCTTGGCTTTCTCACATTAAATTTAATTAGTGAAAAATGTAAACACGTGTACGAGAATATAGCCCAGAGCTTTGGCTTAGCGCACCAATGCACTATCACTGAGCTATCCCGGAATAGTACCGTGCTCAAGGTCATTATTCACTCATAATTTAAGGTGGCGAGGTAAGAATAGCGAGTTTGAGGAAATGTTTTTCCATTTTTTATAGCAAAACATTTATTTGTCCAAACAAATATAATATTCCTCTAATATATACATAGAGTTTAAATTTCCTCGACATAGTTATATCATCAGTGAATGAATACCGTCTTGAGCATGGCGGCATAAGATTACAAACTTTTTTAGTAAGGAAAAATGTTGTCTCATTTAATTACAAAACATTCTTGATAAATATTCAACAAATGTTAAGATTACCATAGGAAAATAATTAAACTGTATTTATAATTGAGAAATATTTGACGTGATTTGACAAAAATAAAACGCTTTGAAATAAAAACAGCAAAAACACTTACCTTATTGGTGCCCTAAGACAAATGTTCTGGGTTTGATTCCCACGGTCAGGTTTTATTTATCAACCAATTTAATTTTAATTATGTATAATCCCAACCCACGGTTTTACCTAAGTCAAAGTTAGTTTCCACCTATTGTTTTTATCATGATTTTAATTATGTGGTCTATAGGCCTACACTCTCTCAACTATTAACATCGTCAACCATAAGAAGATCCAACTGCCGAGAGAAAGAGAGGGATAACATCCTCACGCCACATCCGAATCCCATAATCTTAATTTGATTGAAATAGTCGAGAGCGAGACAGTTTGCTGGAATATCACGCCACGGCCTGAGCAGCATTCCTGCTGGTAACATGTCCAGAAACAAGTTTTATCGCAGTTATAAATCCGAACATAAAATTTGTTTTGACTTACCACTGCTAGGGGCGAACATTGTCTAGTACGTGTTCTTGGAACATGGCCTATAGTGCCAAACAGATCACGCGGCACGTTATTTCAATTCCGCTGCTTCAAGTGGTCAACCACAAGCTGCAAGGATACCAACCACTTTAACTAATGCTATGAAAATCCTTAACATGAAGATAACGATAGTAATAGAAAAATCGATACATACTTAATAGACCGTACATAATCAGTCACATTTTTAAGACGTTTTGGTGTTTGTTTCTGTTTCAAACCGGATTATCTAGGTGTACAAATGGACAATATGCATGTGAAAGTGCTGTTATTTGCAGATGATGCCATATTAATGGCTGAGAATTAAAGGGACTTGCAGAATGGATTAAATCGTTTGAATGTGATGACAGGCATAATTGATCTTCATATAAATGTCTCCAAAACTTTGGTGATAGTCTTTTATAAGGACGGATTAGGAAATGATTGTCAGCTTAGTATAAATGGAAAACTGTAGAACAAGTGTATGATTTTGTTTATCTGGGCAGAATGTTCTGTAAAAATGGAAGGATGGATGGTGAAATTGGCATCCCGGAGAGTAGTTTGTATGTAGACTTTTACAAAGAATGAAGTATCGAAAGAGGCAAAGATGGAAGTATATAGAAGTGTGTTAACGCAAACATTGTTTTATAGTGTGAAGGGTGGGTGTGTCAGGAGAAACACAAGACCATGGTGAGTGAGGATGAAAAGATATTATATATATATAGATAGATATAGATTTTTATATATATATATATATATAAGAAAAGTATCTGGAAAAAATCTTATGAACAGAGTCAGTAATGAATGGGTGCTGAGGGAGTGTGGTTTGATAGGGAATTCAATAGACCAATGTGAAATAAGTGTCTTACGTTGTTTCGGGAATGTTGAGAGCATGAGTATAGATCGAGTGACGAGAAAAATATATGAAGGCAGAGTATGTGGATCAAAAGTGAGGGGTAAGCCATGTAAGACGTGGGTAAATGTTGTGGATGAATGTGAGAAAAAGAAAAATCTTAAGAGTTTTTAAGATAAAATAGCATTTATGACTCCGTGAATGGATATTATTGAAGGGAAGGGAGTATGAAAGTGTGTGTAGAAAGTTAGTAAGGATTAATCCATCCTTGTACATCGTTGTTTTTTGAAATTTATGCACAGCTTCTTGCCTACACCGTAATGGAACGGCGTGATTAGGTATCTATATAACAGTATTATCACAAGCATCGATGGGCACGTGGACTGAAATGTTAGTTTCATCTAGTATAGTTTCTTGCTGATGAAAGGGTTTGAGTTTTGAGAGCATTTATTTTTTGATGTTTTTTTTTCAACTCTGTCAATACTCAAATAGGCGTACATTTCCTCTAAATTCTAATTTTATCAACCTTACCTCATTAGTACAGATATATGCTATTAGCCAAGGTGGCTGGTAAGACGTGAATTATCGGAAGTTTTTTAATGATATGTCTGAATAAC
Source organism: Timema cristinae (assembly GCA_039000515.1). NCBI lineage: Eukaryota > Metazoa > Arthropoda > Insecta > Phasmatodea > Timematidae > Timema > Timema cristinae. Next base: position 53,728,911 of record JBCFYV010000012.1, read on the forward strand.
TAACATAAGCCAATATCATTTAAGATGGACTACAACGGTGGCCACATATTCTAAGGTATCACTATGCGATGAGACTTCCAATGACAAGGATATTGGAGTTTGAAGCCCAGTCGATTGTACTAAGGGTTGTTAAAAAAAATAGTTTTACACTGTCACTCCATACAAACGTAAATACACTTCCTCTCAATTAAGTCTTACTCATCCATGACTCATATAATTAATTAGAAGGCCATATATGCGTATAAGCTGAACATTCGGTGTTAAAAGAAGGATAAACTTATTAAGCATGCTAACATTTTAGCCATTTGTCTCTGATTGGCTTAACGCAAGCTAAAATACCTACAATTCAATTTTCAAAAGAAAGGCCTTATATAAGAGTAAGAAATATTAAGTGACCTACTTATACGTATTCATATATCAGTTCATATTATCCGCAACTGTTGTTTTTATATATAGAACCAATACCTATAAAATAACATAAATAATATAATAAAAAGTTATCAATGATTAACACAATTAGTTTATATATTATAAAAAGTCATTCCCATGAAAATCAAACTTTAATTTAGTAAACGTAAAACATGGATAGTTGTTTGAAAAGCGGGTGCGATTCGTGAGCTATAACAGACACGACAGTGCAGGGCGTACCAGACAACCAGCTGAGGTTTCATTGTAATATATTGCAGAAACAATGGTTCGAACGGGACTGTCTGTAGCTGAGCCCTGAAATATTTTATTTATTCATACACTATAGTGTTAGTTGACTACTATTTAGGCTTAGCAAACTAGCTCACGGTTCCAGGACGATAAGAGCGAATATTGAACAACTCCACCGATTTTCGACCGGTCAGAAAAAGTTAATAATAGTGTGTGATCAACACCTCCTCTTGTGCTAATCAACCACAAGTGCAGCCTATTTCGATGGACCCTGACATTAACTGATCAGTCAGACTTGCTACCACTCATCTAACTATACCGTTCATAATTTCTCGATTAAAAATGGGCTGCCCCTTTCCATAAAATATATTTTGGTTTCGTGGTGAATTCAGTGTGTACCCTTAAAACAACATCAAAAAAGAGAGCAACACATACTTTTCATGTAATGGACTTACCTAATAGTTTTTGTGCACTGCTTATTTACAAATAAATAAAACCAAAATTTTAATGGATGTGCAAACTTTTTTTATTAAATAGTCCTAGAGATGAAAAGCATAACACTTGAGCTTAGGCATTTGAATAATTTGTAAAATGCGTTATGCTAAAATAAACCTAGGTTCAGTTGTTAATTTAGATGATATTTAAATCAAAATTAAATTTAAATCGTTTGAATGCGCTGGTACGATGGGAATATTTTATGTCTATGAGCGAAAAGTTTCCATAGTCCCAAGAAGAAATTTCAATGAATGAATTATGTTTTAGTATATTAATTCTCGTATTGGCAACAAAGCTGAGTGGCAGCGCAAGAAAGGAAAGAGAATAACTTTTAAAACCGGTTCCACAGTTCGTAACAGAACATCTTTCATTTTTTAATTCCTGATTTTATCGCAAGACAAATTATAAGGAAGCGAAAGTATTTACATGAACTTCAAACCATCTAAGATAGTTTTATGGAGTCTATAAAGAGTAGGGCAAGATCTTTTTAGCAGCTTTCACCACATCTGTCCAATTATGATTTTTTTGTTTGTTTTGGTTTTGGTTTTCCATCACGGACAGAAGTCTTGTGACGAGTTATCAGCGAATCAACAACACAAGAAATAAGCTGCAGCTGTGGTTTCTATACAAACTGTTGGTCGACAGCATCTTCCATAAAACCGACAGCACGGACATATCGCGACCAACCATCAATGAATTGCCATGAAACGCTCTTCATCCAAAACAAAATAAAATGTAAAAACTCCTATCAACACCAGTTTTGTGGAAATAAAGAAGAGGGATGAGAGGGGTTCAAAAAATGGTGCAGCGAAGTCTTAGACACATATACACACCCATTTTCTTAGCAACTGAATCTGATATCTATCATCGCTAGAATACTTCAATTCAAGTGGTATTCAAATTGCTGGCAAACTTCCAATTGGTTTACGGCCGGATCAAAAACTGATTAAAAATGTACATTCATCCAAGGAAAAAAAACAAGAAATACTTGTTAACTCACACAAATCCGAGTGAAGATAATATTCCCCTTCTCTGTGAACACCCGAATAGTCTCACGCGTGTTGCCTTTTCATAGATATAAAATATGTTAGTGTGTTACATTATTTTAGTTTAGAAAGTACTGGCCATGGTTCTCATATGTATTGTTACTTTAAGAGTGCCTAGGTAATATTGTATAGGACGTATTGGAGGGTATAGCAGATGTACCAGGTGGGCTGTGAGAGATGATATTTTAAATACAATACATTATAGGTTACTGTGAATGGGTTTAAATCATTATTTTTATAATTACCTATGAATAATTGTGTCATTCAAATGCACATATTTTATTGAATAAGTCAATTGTATTAACGTTTGTACCCATTTACGTCACAATTACGTTATAGAAGCAGATAATTTTTATTATCAGCTTAAAACTAAATTTAGTTTGTTATTTAAAGGAACAAATTTTAATACATTATAATGTACAATGAAATTTAAATCCAGTAAATGATATCAGAATCTACCAAATTCAACTGACTTCTTTTCAGATAGATATTCCTTTGACCTTCCACACTGCGCTTAAAAAAATTACCTTTGATATAAAAATACACAGACGATACAACGGTGAAAATCTATTTTTAGATTTTCTCTTGCCAAAGCACTTTATTTTTGTAATTGCTTTCATGACGATGTGTCAATTACGAAACTTTGTAGTAGAAATACGGTAAGAGAAAGTGGGTTTGGGGGAAAGTATTTTTATGTTCAAGGGACATGACTGAAAATGTCAACCCTTTGATAAGGTCACATGGAGTCTTTGATCAATGGTGGGGTGGTAGGCATATCGCCTCCATTACTATACCCTACCTTCAGAGCTGGAGCGTATGTTGGGATACATCAAGAAACTCATTTCCGAAATAGGTTATTTTTAGTTATCAAGCCTAATACACTGAACGTGTGTGAAAGTATTTGATATTTAGTCTTCAGTGGATAAATACTTTCGGAAATATGGGAGCTAAGCCATTTGATATTAGATACAGGGTGTTAGGAAACTCAACGCCCAAACTGCACATATAGTTTGTTTGAATCATAAATAATACACAATCCCTGTACACTTGCATCCAGAAAACTATACCAGTACCATTAAACTGTGTTCAAAGTTTCTGCGAAAAGTGCCGGGAGAGCAAAGCTGTGCAAGCATACGTATACAACAGGTTGCATAGGGGTTAAGCACGCGACACTACATACCTCGACATCTTGGAGCACAGCAGCAGAATATACCACAATTTAATAGTAAACAGCACGCCAGTCCGTCTAGAAATAGGGATACGTTCTGAGGGTCATCATTAACGGTCTTACATCACAGCAAGTGCTTGCCATTATTACATGCGCAGAGCCACGTATGCAACTTGTTGTACACGCATGCTTGCACAGCTTTGATCTCCCGGTTCTGTACGCCGAAACTTTAAACAAATTTAATGTACTAGAATAATTTGTCGGATATAAGTGTATAGGGATGTTGTATTACTTTTAGTTCAAAACAATTATATGTACATTTTGGGTGTGGTGCTTCCAGAAGAGGAGGGGGGTAAGTGGGTCATTCACATCCCTTCCTTTCTCGCCCAATATCATTAATAATGTTAAAAAAAAAAAAATAAGTAGAGTAAAGACCACTAAATATTAAACATCTTCAGATCAGGCTTATGACTTGATATAAAGGGTACAGGAGAAAAAAGGGGAAAGTCAAATTACATATATTTTCCATGACGACTTTTATATCCCAAGTACCATAAAGATCCCAGCAAATAACTTTATTAATTAATTTAAATATGACAGAAACCTCTCTTAAGCATAATATTAAGTGCATTATAATGGTCTTATGATTGTCTAACAGATGGCAGCACTAGTTACTTCTGAGTTAAAATTGGACTTTCACCTTTTAAGATATATTGTATACTCATTTAAAGCGTAATACCTTAATTTTATAATCGGACAGAAATGTCTGAAAAAATACATTTTATGTCTTGTTTCCCCCAACAAAAAATCTACGGGTTTGACACTGATGTGTAGAAGGACATTAAAATAAGCACATTTATATTCAAGATGTTTGGCAAATAACGACAACAGCTACACGGCCGAGTGTGCTAAATTTATGTCAGTTTCAGAATGTAAGCTTCTTCTTCACATTTAATTAGACTAAAACAAATAATTTGAACTGGGTTTTAAAAAGTAGAGTTGGGCATTAGCACAATATTACACTGCTTATAAAGGGAAGTTGAAATCAAATTCAAGTCTTAGAAAAAATAAAACACTCTCGAGATAGAATATTTATATATAGAAGGAGCTTCTCGGTATTTTCCTTAAATGGAAAGGTTTTTCCTATTAATAACATTTTACTTATCAATAGCCGTATTCTAAATAAATTTACTTTCCTTATTTTCTCATATATAGTAAATATTATCAATACATATTTAAAATGGCACGTTGATTAATATAGGAACTACTGTAGATCCACATATTACCATAATTATTATTTTATAAGGGCATTGAAGATATTTCGAGTGAATAATTTCTTAATCAAATCATTTATATTACCAATTGAGTTATCATTTGTGATGCCTTATATAGTACAAGTATCATCCAATTTAAACCAGGCTACTCATCGAACCATGAATAGAAAAACATTTGCCTCGCCTGGACAGATTATATTGTGTTGAAGTTAAAATAACTTTTAATTCGAATGCGATGGAGAGCAATGAACAAACCTTCAAACGTGCAAGGCAGATCAAAAGGAGGTCGTCACAACAAAGCGGAATGTGAGGTCAGGAGTGGAGATGTAACGCGTGGTAGAAGAAGAGAGAGGACGTAGAATAAGAAGAAAAAAAGTGGATCATTCTGTCACTCCAGTTCCTGTATAAGAAAGAGAAAGGCTATTCCGGAAAAGCTCGCGGCCATTCTGAGAGGTCAACAAACCTGGCAGCACAGCTTGTTCAACCCCGCCAAAGTACGGCACTGCACGACATTATACGGCGCTACACGACAGTACAATACTATTACATGACTTGGACGACATTATTATCGGCGTTACACGACAGTACATGATATCACATGACTTGCACGACATTATACGGCGTTACACGACAGTACATGATATCACATGACTTGCACGACATTATACGGCGTTACAACGACAGTACATGATATCACATGATTGTATGATATTATAAGAAGCTGTAAGATACTACACAACGTTACATAACACTACATGACATTGTACGACATTGCATGACTATGCACATCACATGACTCTGAACAACATTACTCCGTACGAAACTTCACGATATTACACGACAATTCATGGCATTACACGACACAGCACAACAACACATTATGATGCATGACATTAAACACGTTTTGCAACATTAAACGACAAGTCACGAGTCCCTCGCGTGAGATGCCCATTTTGCCCGCTAGTTGCTGGTAAAGAAACGTTTCGGTTATCTTTATAATTTCCTTGGGTTTGCTCTTATAAGCCTTCGTCAGTTGCATTTCGTGTCATTTGGCTCTGTTGTCTGTCACTCAGATTAAGGAGGATGGAATAGTCATGCTTTCTACCACAAAAACGTGGAGCACAAAATAGAAAATTAATGAAGTCAACACATTCCTCCCCATAGAGAGATTGCATTCAATTAAGTGAAAATGACAACCTGGACACGGGAATAAGACCGGACCTTTGCTTAGTACGCCAATGATCTTACCACTGAACTATCCAGGATCATCCTGTTCTGAGGGTTGTTCTTCACACATATTATAAGGCAGATTTTGTGACGTACTTGCGGAAATCGTCAGCTACAAATAGGTGATCAATCGAGATCACGAAGTATCAGATAACGCAGCCATCATCGACTCGGGAGAGCTTTATGCTGCCAATAGTACAATGACAACTGTATAAATTCGCGCACCAAGATGGATTAAATTTCCCAGCTATTATAGCTAAGTACGGCTATAGCCGCATCTAAATATCTTCTTTTTTTAAAATGAAAAATGACACAAAGACAAGGAGTCAAATCGAACAATTAATTTCTGCAGGGCTACCCCTCCATTATCCAAGATTCGTTGACAAATAGTTTTATGATTTTATTTAAACTGTCCCCAAACTATATATGTAGACAAATCTCACAAAAATATCATTGGTTAAATATGCCTTGTCCTCCGTTTGGAAGTGCTTGGCGGTTTTACAGATCCTATTATTTTTATATAAAATTGAATATCCGGTGCTGTGGTGTAGTGGTCAGTGCACATGGCTACTAAACTAGGAATCCCAGGTTCGATTCTTGGCTGGAACTATCAGCATTTTTCTCTTAAGGGGAACTATTTCAAAGGTCACCAGTGGTTGTTAAATTATGCTAAAGTTAAGTTTAAGAATACCATTGGCTGCACACCTTCGAATTCACTATCATCAATTCATATAATTGGGGTACTTGTATACAACCTCAATAGGTGTCCCTTGGACAACGGCTCTATGCCACCAGAGTAACGAACATCTACAGACAGGTGCATGAACTGGATATTATGTCTTCCCGGTCAGTAATGCCATACGCTAGAAAGAAAGAAAAAATAGAAATTTAATTTGGCGCGTGAAGAGAGTATGGAAGTGGTTCCAGTTCATATTTAAATTTATTATTATTACCACCACCTAGTTCTAACCTATAAAATGAGGTAAGTGGGCTACTTTCCTTCAGTCAGAGATTCAATTATATACATGGATTTTTCCTATTATATAATTAGTGACACCATTTTTTTTTATCACCGTGTATTACTTACTATCTGTTCAGTTATCCGCATGTATGAAAATTATTACTCTAATGAGGTAGGTATGAGGAAGGAGACACTTTAAAGGGAATCTACTCTAAATGTGCGTGGAAGGAGAGTGGGAAACCATTTAAGGAAAGTCACCCACAGCAGACCTGACCAGGATTCGAACCTCGATCTCACCGTCATCAACAGTCTAACACGAGAGTGATGCCTCAGACCATTAGACTATGAAGGGGGTGAATTACAATTTGAGTCATATTTACATAGCTTGATAACAAAATGTTTAAACGAACGCACTGATTGACCAAACGTAGCAGGGTGACCGAGGTCTTGTTTTAGCTTTACCATTTGGTATGCTTCCGTCTGTCGGTCTTAATCTTTGTCACGCAATATATGTAAATTATGCTGACCAATTTTAACGAGATTCCTCGGGGAGATTCTATGAACATAGGCCACAAACAAGAAAGAAACCGACTCTCAACCTTACAGGGGTTTTGCTGCGCTCCTTTTGCCAGCTTGAGTCCTTCAACACTGGGCCTCGCTAGTGGCAATGCTGGGTGATGATAGGACTAACTGCAGCGATCTAAGTGTTGAAGGACTCAAGCTGCCAAAAGGAGCGTAACCATTTTATTCTGGAGGGTGGGTATCTGGGTATATTACTTGTCTGTGACCTAGGTCGAACAATGTCTGTACATGATTTTTCGAAATTATGATCCGTTTCAATATGGCAATCTCTTAAAAGAATTTTCGTTTAGTAGATTATCATTTAAATTTAAATTTTAAACAATCGAACCAAATCTTGGGGCGTTTATTTTTTTATTTTTTGACACTTATGGAGAGACTTACTTAATAAGCCATGTAAGCAGTGGTTAGTCTCTGAAAATAGTGTACTATTGTACATAGTATTAATTGGTTTTCTGTCAAACAAAATCATTAAGGAAACATATACTTCAAACCCATGGATAGATTACGGGAAATATTACCAACTTGGAATCCAAAGAGAGATTTTATGTCTTTAGTAACGATAATAATATGAATGGAGTGAGGTCTAATGTTCACCGTACTAGTTTGTTAATGTTTTTAAAAGCGAATTATTACAATAAAATATCTACTATATATTCGAGGATGAAATTTAAATAATTTGTCTAGGTATTACAATAAAATATCTTAAATAGATTGAAGCATGAAAGTTATGTTTTTATATTTGGTTATATGCGTCTCAATGCATTGTTAAGTGGCTTGCACTGCTTTTTTTTTTTTTTTTTTGAAGGTGACAAAAAAGTCTTGGAAAATGTACAAATATTAGTTGGTAACTGCAATTAGAGGGGGTGGGAGTGTAAGATTTTCCCTGGAACAGGGCCTGGTTTGAGCACCTAGTGAGCGTTCTGTTGTTACACAATCCGCCATTATTAAGAGAACAATTTAAAGCCCTCTAGTGGAAAGAGTTTCAAATTCAGCCACACGATGCGGCGAAAAATAAATTAACGTAATTCAGTTTGTGTGTGTGTATGTTTTTGTTAATTAAAATAATTAGGAGAAATAACTTTTCTGCGCGTACTTGTATTTATGTTATTACTCATCCTGTCAATTATATTATTCCACTTTAATTAGACATATTGGTAAATATATTGGACATATATTTATGTGTAAGAAAAGTCAAAATGAGAAATTTTAAATTAATTTATTTGAATACTCTTTCTTTTACAAATAAAACTATTTTCTAGAATAAAAATTTGCTTTAATTATTCATATTACATAAATACTTCATAGGGATTGAAAAACCACTGTCCTGAAAGTTTAATTAAATTAAAAACTTTGTAAAAACATTGTTTTGAAAGTTTCTTTACTATATGTGTTTAGTTAATTAAAAATACTAGTCTATTAATTATTATACATATGTCTGAGTATAAAATAAAATATTTAACGGTACTCTTTGCTTTATATTAATAAGGTAATATTCCGAGTCTATGTAGACTTTAAATAGTAAAATAAAGTTGCGAATTTGGCCCTGTTTGCAATAGAAATAAAAGTAATCGTGAATTTTGTTGCACTACCTTAAGAGGCTTTCAACTTGACCTTAGAGAACAAATAACACTAGGAACAATTCGATAAAGATATGCAATATTTGAAAGAAAGAAAAAAGTTTTATTATAAGATCACTATAGTTCATGAGTTATAATAGAGAACAGATTTACTTTTTTTTTTTAATTTAAGGAAATAATCAAAGTATGGTGGTGAAATTGATGTAGTTTATCAATACATACATGAGATATGCACAATGAGATAACTATATCATAAGAAAGAAAAAAACCGTTCTTAATTTATAAGCCGTTAAATAGCGATCAGCTTAAACCATCTCCAATTATACATATAGCCAAAGTACTGATAATGTTATACCTCAATAGTTTTATCCTATATAATTTTGTAATCCATAATGTAGCTACACCAACTAAATTTAGTTTTTTTTTTGTCTAACTCACTAGTCGTATGTTTAATTATTGACCAATAATTGCTCGACGCGAATATTGATTTGAAATTTTGTATTGAGAAATACTCGTTTGACAGTTCCAAATGTAAAGAGTGCTGTGTGACCTTGCTCGCTCCCTGAAAGACCTCTTTGAGAAACAGGGTATATATTCTGAAGAGATTTTCATTTTCAGTTATTCACAGACTGTGTCTACACTCCTTTAGCACCCCATAACTGATCCTGTGTTACACTCATTACCAAAAATATATTTTATTTAGCACCGCGTCTTACTACCCGTTCGGGTTATACGCTTTAAGTACTAATTACACTAATTGATTAGGAATTGGGAAGGTTTTTAATTAGAGGAAGTGAACCCGCATTTGCGTGGAGGGAGAGTGGAAAACCATTTAGGAAAAACCACTCCCATTTCACCCGACCGAGATTCGAACCTCTATCTCCCCGTCCTCAGCAGTCGAGCTCAACACGACAAGCGCGTTAGCCAACTACGCCACCGAGGCGGGTACCAAAAATATAAAGCCCTTGACTTCTGACCTTAGTAAAGCCTCGTCGGTCTGTGGGCGAGATCGTTTAGCGATTCTCTTTGTGATGCATAGACGATTGTTTCTCACTCTTCTTACACCCCAATGAGGATAATTTCCCTTAAAGTTATGAATTCAATGCAGATAGCGTGGCTGTGTATTAAGAAACAAGAATAAAGATTGTTGGTGTCCACCCTCGTGTCCATGTAAACCTCCTCACTATGTCCTCAGTTAACTGTGATTGTCCGCGGGCAGTCATTCATCATGGTCCGAGGCGGGTGAGTTGACTCACTCGAAGGTTCGAGGAAAGTTCGGAATGAAACTATCGCTCACTCCCCTCATTTCATGAGTTCTAATGGCATAATTACTATAATTAACGTTTACCTTCATCGTTGAGATAAATTGCCTTGATGTTCGGTAATAGCGTCGAGGTCTTCAAGACAATCTACCCCACCCTCTCAACTCCCCCCTGGTGGTGTACTCGCGACCGACCGGTCCCCATGTCATTCTGAGACACGTGCCCACGTCACGTCAGGTCGCTACCGTCTCTCGTAAGAGACGTGACGCGACAGATCAGAATGAAAACATGTACGTGGGGGGTGTCTTTGGAATCAGTAACTGAACAAATTTGATGTTCAAAATAGAGTGAACACCTAGGGGCCGTCTCTAAATTACGTTAGTGTTTTGGGGGGAGCGGAGTTTTAGTATTTTCTTGCGTTTTATTACGAGGGGGTGAGCGGATTGGAATCCATCTAATGTAAGGTTTTTTATCAATGTTTATGGTGGTACAAAATCTTTAATATATATATATATATATATATATTAAAGATTTAGAGACGGCCCCTAGGTGTTCACTCTATTTTGAACATCAAATTTGTTCAGTAAATTAGATTATTTTTAATTTTTATTAGAATTACTTTTTGCTTTTTTTTCTATTTTTACTTTTGACTTTTTTTCTATTCTTACTCTTTTTGCCCTTTAGTAAATTAGATTATTCTAATAGTTAGATTATTTTTAGAAGTAAGGATTGGAAATAGAATGATATGAAATTTTAGCATACGTTAATAATAATAATAATAATAATAATACTTAGCACCGTGTCTTACTACTAGTTTGGGCTACACGATTAAGTACTAATCATTCTAATTGGATAGGAATTTGGAAGGTTGAATATAGTAGAAGTGAGCCCCCATTTGCGTGGAGGGAAAGTGGAAAACCATATAGGGAAAACCACCCCCATTTCACCTTAATGAGATTCGAACCTCAAGCTCCTCATCCTCGGCAGTCTAGCTCAACATGAAACCAGCGCGTTAGCTAACTCCACCACCGAGGTGGGTCTAGAATAGTTTAATTTTAGTAAAATTAGGCTTAGCAAATAAGTTAATCAAATACAAATGAAATTTTATAATTAATATAATATATAGGCATATATATATATATATATATATAGAGAGAGAGAGAGAGAGAGAGAGAGAGAGGCCTATATATTATATTATTATATATATATGTATTAAAGATATATATATATATCTTTAATACATATATATATAATAATATAATATATAGGCCTCTCTCTCTCTCTATATATATATATATATATAGGCCTATATATTATATTAATTATAAAATTTCATTTGTATTTGATTAACTTATTTGCTAAGCCTAATTTTACTAAAATTAAACTATTCTAGACCCACCTCGGTGGTGGAGTTAGCTAACGCGCTGGTTTCATGTTGAGCTAGACTGCCGAGGATGAGGAGCTTGAGGTTCGAATCTCATTAAGGTGAAATGGGGGTGGTTTTCCCTATATGGTTTTCCACTTTCCCTCCACGCAAATGGGGGCTCACTTCTACTATATTCAACCTTCCAAATTCCTATCCAATTAGAATGATTAGTACTTAATCGTGTAGCCCAAACTAGTAGTAAGACACGGTGCTAAGTATTATTATTATTATTATTATTATTAACGTATGCTAAAATTTCATATCATTCTATTTCCAATCCTTACTTCTAAAAATAATCTAACTATTAGAATAATCTAATTTACTAAAGGGCAAAAAGAGTAAGAATAGAAAAAAAGTCAAAAGTAAAAATAGAAAAAAAAGCAAAAAGTAAGTCTAATAAAAATTAAAAATAATCTAATTTACGAAAAGGCAAAAAGAGCACAAATAGAAAAAAAAATAATCAAAAAGTAAATATAATAAAAATAAAAAGGTTATAAATGTTAAAAGTGGTAAGTTTAAAGTAATAAATATTGGGAAGACCTAGACGCTTACAGGAGGATAACGTTAGAATGGATCTGAAAGAGACAGGGTATAATGAGGTGGACTGGATAGAACTAACTCAAGAAAGGGTTAGGTGGTGTACTTTTGTAAGTGGCAATGAACTTTCGAGTTCCTAATGCCAAAGAGTAGTTAAGTACACAAGGATCTATTTACAATATTAATATTATTAATAGTAATGATTTTAATACCCTATATATATATATATATATATATTTCAATAAAATATTAATATTATTAATAGGCCTACATATTAATATTAATAATGCATATTAAATTATTAATAAGATCAATGTTTTAATTGTAACAATGAAATATTTATACTATAAATATTATTACGATCAATATTAATAATATGTATTATTAATAAAATATTCCATTCTGTGCAACTCATAAGAATAATTAGTTTTAATTCATCTCAGTCCCATACATTAGTTATTTTACCTTAACAATGGTACGTAAAAATCATAAAATAGCAAGTTTGACTCCTTATGACTCGTTAACTGTATTGATTTGAAATCATTGAATCACTATTTAGCTCATATGTATACACTTGTTAAAATACTTTAATAAAATGTTGATGGTCAAATGACCTCAATTCAATTGTACCCACTTCAATGACTGATGAAAGGTCTAAGACGTCACTGGGGAGATCGGGGTTTTAATCCGGTCTGGTCTACTGAGGTTGGTTTTTTCTAAATGGTTTCTCACTCACCTTCCATGAAAATGTTTGTAGATCACCTCCAAAATGCTTCCTCCCTCATTCCTACGTCATTAGAGTAATCATATAACCTGAACAGGTAGAAAGACGCAGTGATTTAAAAAAATCTATAGTTAGCGCGAATGCTTAGGGAGCTGTGGCCTGTGGGTCCTTGTCCTATATCCGTCATGGCCAATAAATGTGTTATTGATTAAATTGGCGCTTTCTCTTTCCCAGTAATGAGTTGACAGTCGGGTAAATGAGTGTTGTAACGCTGGACAGGAAGAAAGCACAAGCGTTGAGTGAATGTAACTTCTGAAATGGAGCAGTATCAATTTGAGGTAAGTGAGCTGTGTGAATTAATTGTATCCAAGCCGTGATGTATAGGGGAGGGATAGATTAATTTCCAGATTTGTATGGAAACGGGGAGTGAAAAAGTAAGGGCGGTGAAGAATGTGTGAATTTAGATGCTGGCCGCGAAACGCTACCATTATAACAGTTGTTCCATGCAGCGAGTCTTAGGGCCAGTTTCATAGTCAAATTTAGTACGCCTCAAGTGCGGCGCTACACTAAGTACATGACGACACCTACCTAAACCAGAATGGAATGGGCCAGTTTCCTATGCGAGAACGGCCCATTCCATTAGACCACTAGACCACAAAGGCGATCATATTTTAAAATAAAAACACTGTTTTTAAATGTAGATTTTTTTAAATATAACAAAATTCCGTCAGTGGATTGATTTCTATTTGTTTCTAATTGATACTTTAGTCAAGTTAGTTTAGTTTAGTTACGATGAGACAACTGTTTCAAGCAGTATTCTCTCACTAAGCTACACATGATGACGTCCTGCTACCACACTGCTATGTTACACCTAGTTTGAGCTGTTATTACGTAACTAAATTGTGCGTTATCCACGGGGTGAGATGGGCTATTAAGTACAATACGACGCGACTGAACAAGAAGAGGCCTCTTGTAACATATTTGAATAGCTACTATTACAGTCAATGTCACGAAGCTTAACCCTTAAATTCACTACGTGATAGATCCGTGTAAATTAAAAGATCACTCACTCTTCGTATCACAGCTCATACGTTTCTTCACTTAGCATACTAATTGTAGATAATGGGTTATTAATGTTTTGGATGCCATTAAGATAATTTGAGCTAGTAGTCCTAACTTTTTAAGTGTGTATATATATATAATAAATTAACACATACAACCAAATTATTTTCCTGTCAACTGGGCGTGTCTGTTTTTAACTAACACAATGTTGTTTGAGGTGACAGCTTTTTGATATATGTGTCGCACATAAATTACGACGACTCTATAGCTTTTCGACGCGCATTCCTTGAGTCGTTTTTAAAAGTTACATTTCTTTGTTTTTTCATGTAATGGCTCACTTGGAGGATGGATGGACCATATTTTGGGCTACCAAAACACAGGACATTTTAATACCTATTCAATAAGCTTTTTTTAAAAATATAACCAGTTATTAAAATTACCACATTTACTAAATAATATATCAGAAATTCATCAGCGTAAACAACATGACAAGAACATCTCTAACAATATTTACTTATTCTAACAAGTCTATTCAAACATGGATTTTGGAATTTTATGTCATTAGATAATTTTGAGTTTAGTATGGGCCTACATATATATATTTTTGTGTGCGACACATTTTACCAGACCTTAATGTTTGGTCTATCCACATGTTCCCACTTTATGTGATGGGGCTGAGAAAGGTTGGATTCTGGAGAAAATATAACCCCATCTGCCTGGAGGGAGAGCAGAAATTCCACCCGGAAAGTTGTTAACTACAACCTCTCACCAAACCTGATCATATGAGGCTTCATCCTTAGCCCGCGTGCCCACCAATGTGAAGTTATTTAAGTACCGAATAGCAATCAGTAGCGGTTGACAAAATTTGAATCATCTTTATACAATAAAATCTAAGAATTTATTTCTGTGCTCCATGTTCTGGATTTCCACATAATATGAGATATTATTTTTATATCAACAACCATAAGTTTGGTTTTATGGAATTTATATCCATCAGGCGCTGGATATCTACTCGGCCCTTAATCTGATATACAAGCAAGCGTTGAAAGAGCCTACTATTATGGCGGGAAAGGTATTTTCACATATCTTGCAGAGTTCTTTTACATGCCATTATCGACATGGGACCAACGGTTTTACTTCCCCTCCAAAGGAGGTCGTGCTACAGATTTTTATCGTTAAAAAAAATCCGTCGATCTAAGCTGGGCTTAAACTCGCAAACATCGGGTCCCCAAGGCGAGAATTTTACACCAGGCCAGCCGAGGTCAACTCTAAAGAAGTAGTGATCTGGAATACAACATTTTGAAGAAATGTACCCACACATTCGCGCGTAGAGATAGTAAGAAACGATCAAACTTTAGGGGGGAAAGGTACAACAGTACGCCCGGTAGCCAATTTAATCCTTACTTCCACGTCACCAGACATCCAGACAAATCCTTCGTTCATGTAACCTACGAAGTGGATAAGTGTGTAAATAGATTGATAAGGACATACTTCAAACCTACACTATCTTTTCTTAAAAAGAGTTTAAAAACAACATGAATATAAGTATTTTACATCAGTAGATTTACATATTTGATCCTCATAAATAAAATGATAGCTGAACAAACATGAACCAAGCTCATGACGATAAAATACAATAATATGAACAGTCTTTATATCGTCTATCTATATTCCAAACAAATGCGTTCCTTAGGTACCTTTGAAATCAGACCAATAAAACAACACACCTCACATAATAATTTTCCTTTCTACGGCTACTTCGAGTCGTCAGTTGACGATACTACCACAATATTATTCAAAACAAAATAATATATCTAAACTTATTGGATGTTGTTTGGAACCGAAAAAGAGGGCCTATTTTTTTATCAGCAATTCAGCTGTAACCGTCCATAAGTCGATATTCCCGTGACTTATGGCCATGTGTGCAAACAGGGCCTGTCAGCTAACAGAAGATGCATCTGGCCCGTTGATTTAAAAAAAAATATATTGAACTCATAAACCAGAGGATTAATTAAAAAAATATTTGCTGGGGTGAGCAGGTGACATCGAATGCAGGTATCTTGCTAGTGACTCAAAATACTGCAATAACGATTACATGACGGTATTTATTAAAAGACTTGTGAATGCTAGTGTTATTATGTATCTTATCAATCAATTGCAAATTTTATTGATTGGGTATCTAAGAATGTTTTTGGCCTTTTATTCACTCTTGTAGATATAAATGAGATCTTCTTTTTGCGTACAACTTTTTTTTCTTTTTAATCTTAGGAGGCTTTTTTAGCATTGCGTCCTACTACCCTTTCGGTTTATACGCTTATTTACTAATCACGCTAATGATTTATGGATTAGGAAGGTTATATAATTATAGTAAGTGTAACAGAATTTTCGTGGCGGGAGCGTGGCAAAACCTTTGAAAAACCACCTAATCACACCCGACTAAGATTTGAACCTTGATCTCCCCGTCTTCAGAGTCTAATCTACTGCGAGAGTAGCGTACGATGTTATAGTTAGGTCAGCTAAAAGTAGGGCGTGGCCTGCCCGTACCCTGTCAGTATCTTTGAAGACACTATTTACTAAGAGTGTAATGCTTAAACAGTTGTTTTAATTTTTCTTTAAATGACTAGATCGATTAAATTGGGCGTGGCCCTTATAACAATGTCAGTTCCTTTTGATAACGCGATTTAAATGTAGTGTTAATAGTAGATAAATTATTTTTATAGTTCAGGCCCAGCTCTAACATTATTATTATTATTATTATTATTATTAGCACCGCGTCTTACTACCCGTTCGGGTTATATGCACTTACGCTAACGTGTAATGGTAGGGTGATTGTGAGATGAAATGAAGGACCTACAGTTTAACGTGGAATCCGAACCACGACGGAGGCCTGGCATTCCCCACATTCACAAGATGTCTTGTCAGAGGTGAAGGAATACAGCTCTAACAAAGGAGCTCCAACAAAATGGAGTGAAAGACACTATTTGATCGGTAATCAATCTTACTACTTGACTGTAGGATGCTTGGCGGTATAATATAATACGTTCTAATGAATAAATAACCTAAATTATAGAATTAGATACCCTTGCCATTACCTGGTGATGGATTGTTCTAATACAAGTTCTTCATGTGGAGTGTCTTAGATTTTGATGTGATAAAACTGTTATTAATGATGAGATTTTCTATTTGGGTAAATACTTATCAATGTTTATAAATATTTGTCAAAGGTTCTACATAGATAAAATGTAAGTGTAAGATAAACTGTTAATATATATATATTCCCAAATCTATAGGTGGAGGGGGTATTGTAGCAAGGGAATCTAGGTTGTAAGTGTACAAGGGACGTGTCTAACAATACTGATAAGGATATTCGTAATGTCTTAAATAATTTATTGTTTACCAAAAACCCAGATGTTGATACAAAACTATTTGTTTTAACTTTTAAGGTAAAAAAAAATTAAACTTGTTATATAGAGGAAATTTTGAAGAAAAATATAAAGTTAGTGACAGTTTGATAAGATAGTAAATCACTTGATATTGATGATTAGGTAAATATATTTTAGGGAATTAGGTATTTTATGCTCTGGTATAATTAGATACTCTGCTAATATGGACGTAGCAATTATCGTCCAGTGGCTGGAATCCTTAAGACAGATAATTCTAAACCAAGAAAAATAAATGGTTGTAATTTTCAGAAAGGGTAGTGAGGAGTTTAAATCCATTGTTATATAAGAGAGTAATCATTACAAACCATTATAAAACCAGTAAAATAGTTAAAATAGTGTAAACAAGGTGTTTCGACAGGGATAGGAAGAAGTCTATGACCATTTTTAGAACCCATATCAAACCCGATTACCCAGGAAGAATAGGTGAGTATAAAAAGATGTAATAAAGTTCAATTTTAAGCTCTTCCATAGTAGAAGTAGTCACACACACATTTGAACACAAAAAGAATAATATTTCAGCATTGTTGCCTTTATCAAACACAAGAAGAAAGAAGTGATTACAGATAACACAAACACTGGATTACTCCATTTTAATTCATAGAAAAACTGTTAGAAACACATTGTGCCATCTGTTTTTGGGAGTAAAGATACATTTCTTGGCTTTGGTTAGTATTTATATAGACCTATTAACTTAAAAATAAAAATAAAGATAATATTTTAAAATAATAATAATGATACTACTACTACTACTACTACTACTACTATACTACTACTACTACTAACTACTACTACTACTACTACTACTACTACTACTACTACTACTACTACCACTACTACTACTACTACCGCTACCGCTGCCGCTGCCGACAATAATAATCATCGCACTGTTTGGGAAATGCTCTTAATATTTTGGTGGTGTAGCAGGTTTGAAAGTCCTGGTTGTGGGTACCAGCATGAATGGTTACAGGCTTGTCCGGATCTTTGTGGTTTGTGTCAAAACAATGATTGTTCATTCGCTGTCTGAGAGAACCTCTGGTAAGGCCTATATATTATGCTTCACATGATTTGCACTGTAGTTGATATATCAAGTTATTTGATTTTCATTTGTAATAATCAGTGATTGTGTATTCCAAATTGGTTACTTTGCTGTTGAAGGATGTAGCTGGTGGGTGGATTCCACATGTGCTGCAACGGGTGCTACTGCAGGGATATGAACCTTGGGTGGTCGGTTTTTCTTCTCGGATTCTCTTGGGGTCAGGAAGTTTGGGATGGACTAGTATATTGTGGAGATTGGGTGGCCGTTTGAAAGTGACTCTTTGAGGTGAACTAAGATTTTGGGTCTGGGTGAAACTGGTTAGGAATTTGTAACCACTTTTAAAGATGGTGTTGATATGTTGTAGAGCAGGATGGTATTGTGTTGTGAGAGGGATGTCCTCACCTTTTTTTGTAGGGTAATAGTCATCCCTGGAGAGTGCTCTAGAGATTTGGTTGTTTATTAAAGGCTTGGGGTAACCTCTGCCCCTTTTTCATAGGGGTTTTTCAATTTAGTTATATGTTTTAAAAATATGGTAAAATATTTTTCTAGTGGTCTTAATATAAATTGTGAATTATTGTAGATCAAGCATAATCCAAAGTTCCAAACCGATATTGTTTGTACCCAGCCTCATTTGTTGAAAGAATCGACCCTATGCGTTCCATTTTGAGATTGTTTAGAGTGATTTCATAGTACAATTTCATTGCATTAATTGACTGTTTAATGTTTCTAACTTTCATCGGTGATAACACTGGATACTAACACAACTCTTCACTGTGAGGAGGACCACAATTTTTTTTCTTTATGTTCATTAATGAAAAATGTGTAAGCGGCCTTGGCACTTGCCCCTATTCTACATCTTCTCATTTAGAGTTAATATGTAGAACCAATTAGGTTAATTAGAGGTATGTTTAAGAATTTCACTAATAGTAGGCCTGTTTACAAATATAGTATTTAAAACCCGAACATTAATCTTAAGTAACCGGTTAATTATTTAGATAGGCTAAATAAATATCGATTATTTGAAAATACTAAAATCCGCTTTTGTGGCCGCCTGTTCTAAGGCGTCACGCTTGAAACATACTGGCTTGATGATGAGGAGGAGGAGGAAATTGGGCTAGTACTACTTTAACAAAATTGCTAGAGCCATTTATAAAATTTTCAAATATTAGTCATTAGAAAATAAATTTTTTAATATATAGCTTTAAACTCATTTCAGATGTCAATTTTGAACAAAATCCTTTAGGCCATTTTCTCAATATTTCAAATTTTCAAAAACTATATGTCAGTTGACTATATTTAAAACAATATGAATCTTAAAAATAATTATTGAAGATTATTTGTAATGTAAAACATCACCCAGATATCCCTTTTGAAAAAATCATTAAAGCAATTTAAAAAGTAAATTTCAAAAAATTAGCACTCATTAATCTATCTTCAATGAGAGCAGATATTGATATGACGATTTAGTCTTGGGGTATAACCATTCAATATTCAAATATCAAGTTTGAACGAAATAAAACATTTAGGCTGTAAACCAATATGCAGACAGGCTTACAGGGAGGCTAATGTAGGGACAGACATACATGAGGATAAAGAGAACTGTACTTCCTCCTTATTTTGAGTTTAATGGCGACATAAAATGTCAAAAGCCATTACACTCTTGAGGTAGAACAATTTCATGATTACGATACTTTCTCAATATTAGGGAGTATAATATTATAGATTTATGTACAGAAACTGATGAAAATGAATTATTCACTAAAAATCCCATTTGCTGAATATTTCGTAATAAATACGACAAAAAAAGAAATAAATCAATTGTCAGTATCACCAATAATTTGCCAAGAAACTGTTTTCATGCGTAATGCTAGTTTACTAAACAAAACTAAGTTTAATTCTATATTATTTAACTGACAATATATTTATTTTTCGTGACATGTTTGTATTCAAATTAGGATTCGTTTTTATACTAAAGGTTTGAAAGTAGTGTTAAATTTTAAATTGCAAAGTATAGGGTCCAACCTATTTATTGAAGAAACCAGTTAAAAAAATAAAGTAATGACAATAGTTGCAAATTATTTTAAACTGTCATCTCTTTATAACCTTTTCGCAGGAGATTGATTGGTCCACCAACGCCTGGGAAATGAGTCAAACAATGATGAAACATTATAGAAATAAGATTGTCATCACTTTATTGAGCATGGTTGAGGGTATATGTAACTAATATGATTAAATATATTCAAAACATACGTGGTTAATCTGATATGAAGCCCGTTGGGGTTACGTAAACAACGTTCATAATAGATTTGCTGAAAATATGCCACAAAATACCATGATATTCTAACAAACTGATTGAAAGGAAATAATGTAACTCATTAAAATCCTAAACATGAATAAAGTGTTATCAAAAGCTCAGATAGGCTTGAAATGATAGCAATGCCATTTTTTACTAGCTTAATAAACCACATTGTGAATTTAAAATAAACTCTGGCAGTTAGGACACTTTTGGATAGTGGCATTCAGAATAATTTGTTGCAAATTTATAATCCTCTTAATTTTAAACTCAATCACACCACCACGAATTAAGCTGCGATCCATCGATAATTCACGAATCTAGCAATGGAAAATTGTAATTTAAAGCACCACCCACACTATAAAAAGCTAATTAAAACTCCAAGAAAGAGTTAAAGCCATGTTAAATTATGGGTCAAACCATTAGTTTGAAAATCAACATGAAATAAAGCTGAAAATTAAAGCAGGGGTGGATTTATATGAAAATCCATTAAGATCAATATAAATATTAGGTTATCAAAGGATTAAACTAAGAATAATACTATAACCAAAGAGTTACTTTATTACTCAAATATCTGAGGTGCGATAAAACCAAAGCAAGCCAAATGAATCGAAAGCCATTTAGGAATTTTATTAAAGATATGTATAATTTTTTACTATTTATTCAGAGGTAGAACGTTTTTGAAAAATATTATAACTCTAGGAACGTGACTGATCCGTCTCTTCTTTGTCACGACTCGTTAATGATTAGTTCATTCGGCTATGGTATTGTTTGGTCTACCCTCTTAAAATATTTCAAACACTCAACGCTTAGGCACTCATCCCAGTGTATCCTCCTTAATTGGATGGAATCAAATTTTCAAAAACAACACGTTTCTAATTTTATCCACGCTAAATTTAGGTTTCTCATCAAATGCAATAATTATCGTCAAACTTATTTAAAAATGAGGCAATTATTTTTGTTACATTTATTTAAAATAATAAAACCTTAGATATTATGTTTCTATTTCTAGGGAATAGTGATAAGTTGAAACATTTTAACTTAATTCTGGCGTGAAATGTATTTTAAAATAATAGAAAAAATCTAACTGGTGTGAGATTTCTAAACACCTATAATGCCTCTCACTGCTCCAATAGGTGGTAATTTCAACTGTACTCACAGTAACGGGGCGATTAGAATTCCAGTCGGGCGTACTTAAGTATGTTTATTTCATAAATAATGTTTATACTCTTTCTACCTGCAAAAGCGAATGTATTTCCTCTCAATCATACCATCCTAATCTCAATCTACCCAATTAGTGTATATATCTGCCCAAATGGGTACTAATACGTGACGCAAACAAAATATCAATAAGCGTTATTTATTTAGGTGCGCAATAGTCTTCACAGAATTATGAAGATTGTAGAGGTCTCATAAGCGAGTAAATATTAAACTTGAAGTGATCAAAAATTTGAAGCAACTTAAAAATTTATCCTAACCAACAGTGAAAAGGTATCCCAAGACTATTTTATTGAAGAAGGGGAATTTGTGGCTCTGTCGGATGTATGGTCATAACCTGCGTCATTCCATGCCACGGACGAGGGTTACGAGGGCTCAGCAATACCCCGGGAAATCACCAGTCCATCACAGGAAAGCTGCATGCCATATATCGGAAACATATAATTTTATACGTTGGTCCGCCCACGGCCTCCGCTGTCAAGATAAATAACCGTATTGGTACCAGGCGTCCGATATCTGGGTGTGGTCAGAGGTTCAAGACTTGACTCAGGTTGAAGCAACTGGAAGCGTTCCTCATAATATACCAATTATCAATTACCAATTACAAAACCGTGGGTTACGACCGACTGGTAGGAAGTTGGTAACATTTTGGTGGGTCACGTAAATTGTAGACAAAACGTTATTTAATTTTTTCAATAGAGCGCAAAAGAACCTTAGCAAATTCAACTCTTCCCCAAGTAGTGTCGCTATACTTTTAGTTAAAAGTCCAACCTTAGTATTCAGACGTGTATAACCAAAAAGGCAGATATGTTATGCCTTTCAACACTACAAATTTTAGTTTAAGAAACAAATAGAAGCAAACTTTATTTTAAAATTGATTTGAAATTGAAAACGGTAAACTATCAAAATAATTCATCTCGCTTATGGTGTCTCAAGTGTTTGTCTGCATAAATGAACAACTGACCAAACACAAAGTAGTAATCTTCCTGAATATAAAGTATGTTATATTTTTTTACTAATATTGTCACTCTTTTGTATTGGAAAATGAAAAAAAAGTGAGTGTATGTATTTAAACTAAAATATGTATTTAAGACAAATAATAAAACAAGAAATTTAAAAAAAATACTAATACATTTTGGTTGGTCATCAAATATATAGGTCTATATTGGGAACCCGTTGGTTTACCCATATTCCTAGTCATTGGAGAGTTTGCTTTCAGCTCTAATAGGAACCCAATAAAAGTGATAGGGCAGGGCTGTACATCTCGGGAATATGTAAGTACTGTACCAAAAATAAGTTATTTTGCCAATTTCAAACAGCAGTTAATTATTTGAGGTTAACTTAAATTGTATCACTAATTTTATTACTGTGCCACTTATATGTATTTTAAATACATAAATAATAACTACAATAAAGTAAAATGCCATCAATATGGATTTAAAACAACTATATTGATTTTTTTTCTAAAATTTCTTTTCCAGGCTACCGAAATAAAATAAGATTTAAAAGAAAATTAGAAAATAAAAAATATTGTGTACTTATATAAAAATTTATTTTATATACACACATGTAATATTTTTATATATATACATATATATTATATTTGTATAAGATTTACTTAAAAACAAAATCTTAGAAGATAAAACAGATGTTTTTGCAGGCCACAATTATGATTTCACTTTATTTTTAATATTATTATACAAGCAATATATAGTTTATATGAAAAGGGACAGCTGCAGATCTCATGACTTTACGTATAATTCTATGAACATTGATTTTGTCAGAACTATAAAAAAAAAAATCCTATCTAAATCGGACTATTTAAACTTACACAGAAGAAAATGAAATAAAATTCACTAATTTACCTTAAAAAAAATTATTAATTTAACCCTTACAATAAATGGTCAAAAAATACAATTTAAAATTGGCAAGGGGGTTTTAATAAAATTAACTATTAGAGAGCTAATTAGACCTTTTTCACATTTTGGCATCAGTATCTTCCAAATACTCTTAAATTATTTTATGGTGAATGTATTCCAAGAGAACATTTGCTAGCGATTCTTTAGGAAAATGTGCGTTAACTACCTCATATATAATGAAATATATATATATTATATATTTTTATGGTTAGACACAAAGAGTAATTAAATAAAAGCTGGAGACTTCTTGAGTGTCTTGGCGGATGGTTGACAATCACCATCATTTCCCTTATGTGTAATAGGCTAATATTTATTAATATCGCGTGCCTCTTCAACCCAGCTACTATGATTTTTTTTAAATGATAGGGCACAATTATAAATAGCTTATCGTTAGTATATCGCAGTTTGGGACACAATTTTCAAATAACTAACGCCAATAAGCTTCATTTCAATTATATTTTCTCCTAGAAACAAGTAGGATAATTTACATAGTATTATTTATCATGTGAAACACTATTCATCTACTTTATTTTAGAAGAAAAAATTGATATTTTTTGAACAATTTTCTAAAATCAGTTTTCAGTTAAACACCTTAAGTGATATTTTTCCTGAATAGTATTAGTAATATTACTGTTCGTGTAAAATACTTTCTAAATATCAATTTTGAACTAAATCAAATCAGGCATTTAAAAAAAAATTTAAATTTCCAAAAATATATTATTTGTAGACCAGCCTTAATTTTAGAACTAAAATTTAAAAAGTTCAATCCATCCAGGTGTGAGCATATAGCATCAAGTTATAAAATTAACTAAAGTCCGTTTAACCATTTAATCTGTAGCCCTAAAATACAGAATTATAATGCCCAATTTATATTTATATTCGGGGGCACCACTTAAAACATGAATACCCCTCATAACCTCAGGATCAAAAAATATCTAAGGTGTGCCTAGTTCTTTCTCTATATGAGAAAGTAAAAAATACAGTAAAATAAAGGTAAATGTTATTGTAATCATTTTTAATGTGAATTAGACTGTTCTAAGAAAAATAAAGTAAGATGGTTTACTTTGAGTTTCAATCAAAATATAATAGGCAAATTTAACGATATATATATATAATTTAACAGTTGCAGGTAGTATTAAATTACGTTTAGATACGTGAAAATAGATCTAGCTATCAAATATGGTCCTTCTCATTAAATTTGCCTATTATATTTTGATTGAAACTCAAAGTAAACCATCTCACTTATTTTCTTATAATAATTATTTATTATATATTATTATATATATATATATATATATATATATAATATAATATAACACTAATAATATAGTAAAACGTTATCAATATTGAAAAATAAAGCCTTTGTATTTTCTTTAAGTTCCTTCTTACCAAATCCCACAATAATTAATATCTTAAATATAGATGGGTTGAATCCTATATTTCTCAAACCTGAATCTTGAATCCGAATCGTAATTTTTTTCGAATCTAGAATAAAAATTCGAGTCCTCAAGCTTTAAAAAAGTTACAATTTCAGTCAAAGTAAAATTATTTAAAATTGAAATTAAAAAAAAATTTGTTTGAGGATTGGTGCCACCAACAAATTGATTTTTGTTTATAATTTTACTTGTCATAAGCCACAATGAGAACATTAGTTTTGTATGTGGAACACTTACTGTTGTATTCACATGTTAAATTAGTCCTTCATTATCTCACATCACCTTACCATTACACATTCTAGTGGTATACCGAAGGTAGTAAGCGCGGTGTAATAATAATAATAATAATTATAATAATAAAATAACAAGTCTATATAATTAATTTTAATATTTTTTAAATATTCTTGCGATTTTAATTCAAAGGTGTCATAATATATTCGATATTATTTTTTGAGATTTTTACACACATGGAATCTCTCGAATACCATAGGATTTGATGGATTTGAGGAATCGAGGATTCGGGGTGTCCCATCTCTAATAATAATATATAGGCTTATTATGTAACATCGATAAAAGTGTGGCATTAGATTCCAGACCAAAATACATCATCCCGATTAAATTAAAAAGTGATTAATCTTTTCAAGATTTTTTTTTTCGGGATGGTGGTTTGAAAGAAATTTTCTATCATTGTAAGAGCCTCATTAATGGTTTCAACACCGGTCTCAGCTGCCGTAGTCAGTTAAACTAGTTTCCTCTAGTAGTGTGTCAGTTGGGAAAGGTAACAAATCCAGAGCTGTAGCCTATATTTCTTTATATATAGGTTGGGTTTAGAAAGTTTCAATTTCAAACGTTCTTTGAACTTTACTCTTTCTATCCACCTTTTCAGCTCTTCCTCTCGTCTTCTCTCTCATGCCACCACTCTTCCGTGGCTTTATATGCAATTGTATTATTTTTGATGTAAAAAGAAATATATAAATATTTAATATATGTATGTTGTGTGTGTGTGCTTTCTACGTGTGTATATAAAAGTGTTTGTGGATAAAATATCAATATCACACATACCAATGGACCATAAACTTAATTCTGAGGAAGAACAAGGACTAAGGGATATAATGTTTCCCATTATAGTTATCAACTAAATCTGAGACCCGCTTCAGTGGCCTCGTGGTTCTAAGGTGTACTCTCGCGGTAGATTAAGAAGATAGAGTTTCCAGTCTCGAACGGGTATACTGAGGATTGTTTTTCCTAAATAGTTTTCTACTCTTCCTCTACGAAAATGCAGGTGCACCTCCTCTAAATATAACCTTAATAAATCTTAAAACCATTAGCGTAATTAATACATGAGCATATAACCTGAATAGGTAGTAAGACCTGGTGTTAAATAATAATTAATATTAATATTTAGCACCGCGTCTTACTACCCGTTCGGTTTATACGCTTTTAAGTACTAATTACGCTAATGGTTTAGGAATTAGGAAAGTTGAATTAGAGGAAGTGAACCCGCATTTGCGTGGAAGAAGAGTGGAAAACCATTTAGAAAAAAAAAAGTTCACCCGATCGAGATTCGAACCTCGATCTCCCCGTCCTCAGAAGTCGAGCTTCAACACGACAAGCGCGTTAGCCAACTACGCCACCGAGGTGGGTCTGGTGCTAAAAATAACTCAATTTGATAAATGCCGTCAAGAAATGTATACCCTTTAAATTAAGAGTTAAATATACTTTTGAAACTGATGTCAACCTTTCAAACCTCCCGGCTACGATGGAGTGTATTGAAATAAAAATATTTGTTTACTAATGCTGAGGATATGCATGTTTCAGTGAAATAATATAGCTACGAAAATGAGACAGATTTAAGTCATACCGAGTAATTAAAGGATTGTAAAGACTAAAAGAATATTAACTTGTTATAATCTTTATACCTTAGATGAAGTCAATATCTTTCCATCTCACTCAGAACAAGATGAACCACCCTCCCTCATAATCTATTTTGGTATGGAGCCGATACCTCACCATCTCAACTTAACGATATGAGCCACCCTTCTTTACACTCTTGACACCCTGGTATGGAACCAATACCTTGGTATCCCACCCAGAACAAGATGAACCATCCTTCCTCATAGTCTTGACATAGTGGGATGGATCTAATACCTTGGTATCCCACACAAAACAAGATGAACCACCCTGCCTTACAGTCTTGACATCTTGGGATAAAGCCACTACCTCGCCATTCCATCAAGAACTCGTCGCACCTGCTCCGAATGTCGACTATTCCATCAGCCCCGCCAAGATCCCGAGAAGAAGATTGGGTGACCCAGTCAGCACTTGTACTTCATAGCTTTCATGGAAGGGATGAGCGAATTGGGAAGAAGGGATCAATGAATTTGAAAAGAGCTGACCACGTCTTATCCGATTAATATATATATAATAAACAAACACAAATTTTAAAATAAGAATGAGAGAATGCACTAAGGAAAGCCCATCAACTTGTAAAGTCTAACAAAACTAATATAAAATATATAAAAGGAGGCCAGGAGTAAGTTTGGTTCTTCCAATCTCTTCCTAGCCCTCCCGCCCCCAAACTTATTTGAGAAACTTTCATTTGCTTACAATTGTTATTCCTAACAGTGCTATCGATTATTACATTTGCTTTAAATGATATACAAATCTTATAAAAGTTATTATATTTTCTTTAATATGTTTTCAGAAAGTTCATTAAAATTATACTTAATATTAAGTTACTCGTGACAAATGACTAGTAAGATTCTCTTCACGAGTGATATCCCGCATCGGCGGGAACGAGAGGAAAAATTCATCAGTTTCATCTTTAATAAGGTGATAAGAAGATCAAAGATAAGTTCACGACAAGGTACAAAGAGGTTATGTTTCTTAAATTATTTTCCATTCTTCCTCCATGAAATCTTGGGGATACTTTCTCTGCTAAGGGTTGACCTTCCTACCCTGTTAGTGTAAATATATAGGTTAAAAAGCGGAGAAATGAACGGAAGGCGTGTTGAGGGGAACGGGGGGCTAAGACTACAAATAAGTACTATAGAAAACTTAGCAATTATCAGCGTTAAAACGTTATAGTTTGTAAATTAATTTTAGCCATCTAACAATTTGTTCGATTCCGAGTTATGCTAGCGAGATAAATATTACTAGTAATTCACAAGCTTATACTGCTATAAAATTAGTAAAAATGTAGACCATTCACTAATGATGTATGTATAATACTCAGTTTACTGCCCTACGTTACATTAGTTTGTACGCCGTGTGATGTTAAAATCTGTGTATTATGAAAGTGAATATCGAATAAATAAATCTCTTCTATTAAGTTATTAGGATTATATATTACAAAAAATGTTACAGTTACTGTTTTTTCATTAATGTCTTGCAAACGTGTTAAATAATAGCAATATAATAGTTAATACAGTAAAATGTATGAGTAATCTCTTTTTAAATGCTTACACTAAATATATAATAGGGAAATATATTAATGTGTGTACACACGCACATATAGGCTGTATAATTATAAAATAAAAGTTGATTACATAGTGTTAAAAAGTTATTTATTAGCTTATTTATTTTTTAATATGGCATAACTAATAAAGCTAAATTAACTGATTCTATATAAAAATCTATTAATCATAGTTTTCAAAGTTTAATTTTTTAATTTTTGTGTTTCCTATCATTTCTGATAATGACCGATTAACAAAATATACGAGTATATCTAACAAAAGGATAACGATTTGTTTAAATTATCTTCACTAATTATTTATAGAAAATAGAAATTATCTTAGCAGGCATACAAAGCGTACAATAGGAGAACGTTCTATATCCATGTGATATAACAAAACCTCGCAATTAAATTAAGGCAAGGTGACCTGGTGGTCTAGGGGTAAGATGTCAGACTTCTGTGCTGGGGGTCTGGGGTTCAATCCTTGGTCCCACCACAGAAATATCTGATTACCAAACTCTTCCTTTACCTCTTACAAAAAGTGTATTAATCACAACTTGTGAATGTGGGGAATGCCAGGCCTCCACCATGGTTCGGATTCCACGTTAAACTGTAGGTCCTCCATTTCATCTCACAATCACCCTACCATTACACATTAGCGAAAGTGCGTATTACCCGAATGGGTAGTAAGACGTGGTGCTAATAATAATAAATTAAGCTACCAATCAAAAGGTAAAGCTGTGCTAAGCAATGTTTATGCCTTTACTACACTAAAGTATTACATCCTTAGGTAAACGTGACTGCAACGTGATGTATTGCTAGACTTTTACGCCGAAGGGGACTGTAGTACGGCTTCAGTAAACCAGTCAGGTGACCTTGATTAATTTCTTTTTCTTTTTTCCATGCAAAATATTGAAGAAGGAGGGAACTACTGCAGTAGAATAGTGTGCAACCGCAGCTAGAAATACTCGTACATCTGATCTTAGAGGAAGGAGTTTAAAAATATTACTAGTTTATTTTTTTGCTCCCCCACGTCCTACTACCAGTCTGGGATAATCGCATTTAACTACACTAATTGTAGAGACAAGGAAAGTGGATTTTAAAGAAAATATACCAGCTTTTCCATTTTTCCATTAAAGTAAATTGGGAAACTATTTAGGAAGAACCACCCTACGACATTCAGCCAGGATTTGAATCTAATCCTCTCCAGCTTCAGCAAACAAAACTTTTATCAGTCCAAAATTATTATTTTTTAGTGCCCACCTAAATGAGTAATATAAGCGAATGTCTAAGGTTTTGTTAATCGTGCTTACAAACGAGCTAATAGCTAGAATTAGTAAGACGGGGTGATTTTCTTTAAGAAGTAAATTGGCACCAGCTTTGGTGGCCACGTGGTCTAACGTGCTACTCTTGCAGTAGATTAGAGTGCCGATGACAGGGATATCGATGTTCGTATCTCGGTTGGGTGTATTTAGGGGAGTTTCAAATAGGGATTTTCACTCTCCCTTCACGGAAATGTGAGTACACTTCCTCTGAATATATCCTTCCCATTCCCTAAAACCAATAGCGTAATTAGTACATAAGCGAATAACCCGAACGGCTAGTAAAACCCAATGTTAAAAAAATTAAATTGTCCGAAATATTATTTAAGGCTTTCAAAAATTCATAAATCATTGGAAAATAACTATATGATATTTAAACTGCTGATATAAAAACTGCAAAAATCCTCCCTAAGCAAATGAATAAAGCAGAAGTCAACTTCATAGGCTGGGCTATTCAAGGTAACATTCAAAGCAGCCTGAAGATTACCCGCATCAATGATATCAAGGTCTAGGAAATCACCCTCAGAATATGCTGTATAGCAGGTCATAAGATGGTCGGGGTTCGAATTATTGTCGGGTATATTGAGGGCGATTTTTCCTAAATAGTTACTTACCAACCCTACACCCAACACGGGCACATTTCCTCTAAATTATGCTTTTCTTATCCCTACCCTATTAGTGTTAATTTGCCCGGATGGGTAGTGAAGCATGGTATAAAATAATATTAAAAACTCACCGAATAAGTGTTGAGGAAGGTAGAACTTGGAAGAAACCACTTAGGTAAAACCCACCTCAGTTAACCGATCACCGATCAGTATTCAAAACCCAACGTCCCTTTCACCAGCAACCAGACAAAACGAAACCAGCGCCTTTGTACACGTTTACACCAAAGAGGAAGGTTACGTTAAACATTGTTAAATAATGCGTTCAAATGATTTAGATCAATAATAATATTTCGGGTCTAGGCTAGATCATTCATAGTCTAGCAGTGGAAAGATTACCCAGTACTAATGTAGCGTTGCCTAGAGAACGAGCTTGCCGTGGAGGCTCTTTCAATGTCCGGAAGAGATGAGATGATGGTGATAGTGAATATGAGACTGTTAAACCAATGGAAACACTTAAATATAACTTAAACCTAATTTACCGAACCCTGATGACCGTTGGAGTGGTTCCCCTTTAGGGAAAAATACCCAAAGTACCAGCTGGGAATCGAACCCGGGACCCCTAAGCTCATACCCAGGATCACTGACCACTACAGCACGGGGCTGGTATTTAGATCAATGAACCAACATGACATCACTCCCTATCATTTCATTGGATGCCATGTTTAAAATGGTGTCCAGATAATAATTTACCTGTTACTCGAGAACATTCTGGACTTGAACTCTTTAATAACACCGTGGTGTAAGGTTCATGTTTAGTTTTCAAACTCTTACAAAAAGCCTAGTTTGGTGGTCCCGCAAGTCGTTGACCAACCTGTGGGACGTAGCGTGCCAGACAAACTATCCTCGAGGCTCTAGTGTGTCAGTCAAGACTTGATGAAACACCTCCAAGACTAGGGTGAAGGCAGAGGGTGGAGGGGATAATTGGGGACAATTTAGTGAGAAGGACCTATTAGCTCAGAGTATTGCGTGTCCTGGCTCTTTCCTCTCGAGCGATACTGATAGTGGTCCGCACCGGTGGCCACGTGGTTTCAATGTCAAACTTATTTAGTCTTGTTTGACGTAGACTGACAGAAAGAACATGAAAACTTTCAAAAAAAAAAAACAACAGACAAGCACTACTTAATATAACTTATAAAAACATTCAAGTTTCAAAAATTTTCTGAAGGAGGACCACTACAAATAGGCTCTTGAGGCTCACATTTCAAAAATATTTCTAAGGGAGTGTTATTTGAAACTATCATTTGCCCGCAGCTTCACTCGCACATTCGACAACTTCAAATTCTAGAAAAGAATGAAAATTCAAGAGTAATGTTTTATGTGCGTACGAAGATTCAAGAAGAAACACAAAATCTCCGTCATCCCGTCCTTCCCCACACCACAATTCATAACACGTATCATCTTATATACCCGCAACACCAGCCACGATGAATGTTCATTGACTACGCCCGTTTTTTCAACACCACTTCACTCGATGGTGAGCTAGCGTGGTGGTATAGTCTACCGCGGTTCTCTGGAAAATAAAGAACACAACAGAAGAAGTCCCGTCACGATCTGAAGAATACTTCTTGAGTTTGCTGGATTATTATTATTATTATTATTATTATTATTATTATTATTATTATTATTATTATTATTATTATATTATTATTATTATTATTATTATTATTAGCACCGCGTCTTACTACCCGTTCGGGTTATACGCACTTACGCTAATGTGTAATGGTAGGGTGATTGTGAGATGAAATGAAGGACCTACAGTTTAACGTGGAATCCGAACCACGGTGGCGGCCTGGCATTCCACACATAGTTTGCTGGAAACAAACAAATGGACAAAGAGACAAACATTTTAAAAATTGATTATTTTGTGTTCTTATCATCTATACTACCCAAAAGGAAGGGAGGACACCTCAAAAATTGTGTGCAGGAAAACCAGGCTGGTTTTCTCGTTCTTCACACAAATAATCTATAAAGTAACTTTGTTCTTTATAGTATATAATATATTATGTTACGGGTAATGTGCGAAATCTGGATATTGATGAGATTAGCCGGGAGGTGTCAGCATTAGTCAAGTGCAGTGGATAAAGCAAGAAATAAAAAGTAATTGATCTCATTTACGACACTATCCGGATAATATCGACACTAGCCAGCAAGACTTGGATAACGTGAAATAATATTTGTAAAGCTAAGTACGTTTCAATACGGATATTATTTTGAAACAATATTTAGAAATTATACAATAAATTGGACCGTATCAGTGCACTAACATTCGAAATGTCTCATTTTATGCTTTATTTTCCATTAACCTAACCTATATTAACCTAGCCTAACTTAAACCAATCTAGCATAGCCTAAACTCACCTAGCCTAATCTAAGTTAAACTAGCCTAACCTAACTAATTTAACTAGCCTAGCCTCTACCATAAAAACTGCCACTACAAATTTGGGTGGATAGTGTCAATATTATCTGGATACACTACGAAAAACATGATTAAATCACCTCTCACTCAACATTATTTAAGTATTTTGGATAATGTCAATATTAGCTGGATAATATTGACTTGAGCCGGGTTTGGACTTCACTCGTAGCAAATATAATTAATCACAGGGAAAAGTTGCCAAATCTTAAATCATCTATAAATATTAATTCTTTATTGTTTCAAATTGTTTTACAAAACATTGAAAGTAGACTGATTCTAACACATTATTTAAAAAAATAAATTATCTAAATATGTATTAAAATCTAAACAAAATTTTGACTACAAAGCTGGAACTTTTCTACACATAATTTTGTACTCTCGATTAATGGTGCTAATTAAAAAAGAAAGAAGATTAAAATAGCATAAATAATTGGTTGTTAAAGAGTTAAAACAAATTCAACTTACAAATAAATGCAAGAGTTTACAGTATAGAAAAGGAATTATCTATTTTCAATGTTTTTAGTCTAATTCGAACAACTATTTTGAAACTGACATTTCGGGTTTTAAATTCTAGTACTTTCCTAGCGAATACTATCCTAAAACCTATCAACATAACAACAGAAGTGTTCGAATAATTCATGCGGACAGACAAATATCAAAACTATATTGATATTCAACATCCGGCTGCACACTTTATAAAATTTCCAATTCAAAAACAAATATGTAAACCAATATATTTTAATAATAATCCTTGAAACAAAACATTTATCAGCCCATTAACGGACAGCACCAAAAAAAAAAACGCCATCCATAGAACACAGAATTTGCCTAAGAACGACCAAAATAAATATAAAAATAAATGATACATTTTGTTTCAAACACATATTGGAAACAAGAGCATCACAAGTTAACAAAGAGCAAAAGAGCATACATGTTCATACTCTTGTGGTTGTTTAAGGTTTTTCTCCCTACATGTATTTAAACATTCCAATTTTCTACCATAAGGGAAATGTTTTATTCTATTAGTTTAGGAAATTTTTGGGGAGGACCTCTTTCTCCCTTTTCTGGTAATTAATTTAAAAATTTAATTTTTTTCGGGGTGTTAGGGATAGCTCTTATACCTGCCTGACAATCTTATATCTCAGTGAGGAGTTTTTATTTTTCATAGCACCACGTCTTACTATCTGTTCAGGTTATAAGAATATTATATCGTATTAATTATGCTAAATAACTAAAGATGAGGAAGGTTGAATTTAAAGTGAAACTGCATTTGTGTGGAAAGAGAATATAAAACCATTAAGGAAAATCCATCTTCAGTACACCTGACAAGGATTCTAGCCACGACCCCCCCGTCATCAGCAGTCTAGTCTATTGAGAGCTTGACGCCTTAGACCATGGGGGAACTGAATCAGGTTCAGTGAGAAATAATTTTAAACATTCCACTTAGAAATTTAAAATATATTGGAGCTATTGGATTATTTGGAGTAGCCCCACTGAATTCCTGGCATTTTTTAATTTTCTCTATGTCTTCTAAAAGTATAGAGATTTTAACGTGTTTGAGCAGGAAAAGACAAACAACATGTCATTTGTATACATTGGCGTGCTTTTTAGGTCTCTTTGTTTTGGAGTTATAGCATCTACACACATATTCACAAACACAAAGACAAACATACAAATAAAAAACAAATACACATTCTATAGATATTTTTACTTTCTCACTTTCTTACAGGTAGAGAATGTTTTGTGATTGTCAAAAACATCGAACTCTAGATTTCGTCTATTTTTGACGATTCACGTTGGCATGATATTATTAGCCATTTTTTATTTTTAATCGAAACATTGATATTGTCTCGGTGTTTTGGGAACATAAATAACATCAAAGTTAGTAAAAAAAATGTTATTAACATTTTTATTGTTATTGTTATTATTTTCATAATTCTTATTTAGTGCTAACGGGATCCATAAGCACGCTGCCTGTCCTGCCCATCGTAAAATACGAGACTTGATTACCCCAACAATGTATTGTGATGAGTACAGGGTATGTAACTCATCATTATGCAACCTTCTCTACTCCCCAGTAGTTTCACCCTTATTGGACCAAATATCTCGTTATGTAGGGTCTAAGGTAAGAGATCAAATTTCACGTCCATAGAGATCAACCGGTAGAAATATTCTTTTGTATTTTATGAATTTTACATTTCTTAAAATCAGGCGAGTTGTTAACCACTTGCTGACCGAGATAAATGAATAATAATTATAATATGTATTTCAACATCAAATATAAATATAGAGCAACCTATCTTCACCGTTTCTAATTATTGGCGGTATATTATTTTATATAAAATGGTGACCAAATCAAAACTCCTATAATGTCCATCAAGTAACATTTTCATCCTTCGTAATATAATCAAGTGTTTAAGGTTGTATAATTCCTCTTTAAATGCTGATAAAGTTTGACGTATTGTGTATCTCATCTCCACTGCCCTCAAGTACACAAGGAAACAAGGGAAAGGCAAACAATTGGATCATGAGAAGTATTCAGAGCATAACAGTGATGTACAATTTCAACATACAATTGTGTTTAATCAAGTGTAAAAACAACCTTAATTCATTATCACCACGCATTGTTTGGTCGAAGATAAATATAGCAGAGTGCACGAGTTTATTTAGAGTTATATTTTTAAAGCTAATGAAATGTCACGTAGCACCAAAACGTCAATTTGTGAAATATTGAAAACCAACCAATTATTTTCATTTAAAATGTGTAAGCCTACAAAAACAAATTAGTAATATAATATGGGAACAAACATATTTGTTTACAGTCGCATACAAACGAATATCTCACATTTATTACTTTGTAGAATTAAAATATAAAGTAATAAATAACATTGGAAAACCATCTAAACTAATTTAATAAAAATAGCTTGTGCGTATCTACGCCACTATACTTTACACTTTTTTTTACAACACGCTCATTCTAAGCGCATTTTAATAACGCTAATGGGTATGGATGAGTATGGTAGAAATTTAATGAAATATACTCGAATTTTCGTGGTGGCCTAGTAAATAGCTGATCCGTGATTTTTGACAAAACTTTAATACCTTCATTTTGTAAACATATTTTTATATTAAAATCCAATTTTACATGTCTATACTAATATTATAAAGAAGAAAGATTTGATTTTTTGTTTTTTTGTTTGTAATGGATAAACTAAAAAACTACTGGACCGATTTTAAAAATTCTTTCACCAATATAAAGCTACATTATCAGAGGTTATATTTTATTTTGAAAATTTAATTTGTTCCTCATAAAAATGTCAATAGTATATTATATAGTTGTTGGAAAAAAAAAGTTGTCGAAGGGAAAGTGGGGTTGATGAAGGGTGCGGGGAGTACGGGGTGAAGAAAGAGGAATGAGATGAAGATAGGAGGGAGAATAAAAAGAGGGAGGGGTCTATACAGTGATGGTAGAACTGTATTTTTAAAAAAAAGAAAAAAAAGTTTTGTTTTTATATTGACATGATGGATGATTTGAAGCTTTGTTTTACAGGATTTCTTACAATATTTTTTTTACGGGGAAGCAGGCTAGTCTTTTATAAGTGTGCCACCAGAAAGCAGGGATAAATTTTGCTGTTCAAGGTCATTGGAAATAAAGTGCCTGAGTCCAAATGACATTTTGAATGACCCTTCCCTGTCTATGAAATAGATAAGTTGCGCAAATAAATGAAGAATTATTTATTATTTTAAGAAGAAAGGTTCATTGATAAATTAGTATTAAATCGGCAGACTGTAAGGATCAGCGGTGAAAAGGCAAATACTCAGTACAGATTTTAAACAGTTTGATGCATTCGAGAAAACCACCACACAGTAAACTTTAAAATAGGCAGTATGATAATCCTACTTGTGCGCTTAATAAATATTGAACAGGGTCGATGTAATGAAACTGCTTAGCAGTCACATAATTGGATAAAAAGCCACGGTCTATGCAACAATTTAACAGGTTTATCTCAAGGAAAGGATGCATCTTACAAAAAAACAATTTGGTACCCATAGACCCTGGAATTTCCTTTATTTCGAGACGAACTCACAAACTTTTGACATGGTTGATTTATATATTACCAGGCTGGGTTTTAGCCATGGACAGTAATTATTCGTGGCTTTTTTCGTATAAAACCTTATGGTTAATTTATTAAAATTGAATAAATTTAATTCACTCGTACTTTATCCACACTTATGACAGAAATATAATTTTTTACTAACAAAGCCTAACATTGCATCCTCTTACTATCAGCGTCAGCTCATGTCTATGAGCATATGTGCATGTGAACACGCAATATTTTGATTACAATTATGTAATATTTTAGTTATAAATAACTAAATAGTCTATCTAAATCTAGCCTAAGTGATAATTTATTTACCCTAAAGAATCACGTTCTTCTATTGTGGTTAGCACCTTTCTGGCGTCGTGTTGGCAACTGTGTCATATGTGAGCGCAGGAGGTAAGGTCTTGTAAGCAGTTTGGCAGTACGGTGTAGGCGCTAGAATTATTTGCTAAAGTTGAAGTGCTAATGCACATGCGCACGACTGAATTACGTGGCTCCTATGGAGATTTAACCTGTGAAATGTGTGCTCCGTTGCTGTGAAACATTTTAGTGTTTTGACTAGCTCTCCCTTTGATAAACCAAATTTAATTAAAAAAGTTTGAAAAACAAAAAATGTGTTTACAAACGCAAATTCTAAGTTAACATTTTACAAAGTATGGCTAGTTAGATTAACTTACCTGGTTCACTATGGTGTCGCTTTGTGGTAACTAGATCTAAATAGTTACTTTTTATGTTTGTAGGCCTATTTAAATATGAATATATATGTATGTATATAATTTAATTAGGTCTATTTATATGTATACATATGCTATGTTGATTTACTTAAACTTTATATGTTTTAATTGTTTTGATATAATCAAACTAAATATGTATATATTTTCAAAATATGTTTCATTACAATTTTTATTTCGTGAACACCCTAATTTTTACATCACCAGCCACCAATACTCGCAGTTGAAGGCTAGGTTTTGTTGGGTTGGTTAGCTTTATAATTAAACTGTAGTAGACAGGCTTAAAGACTAGTCAATCAGAATCAGTTTCGTATTTCGAAAATGATATTTTACTAATAAAGTGTAGTTACCCTAGAGCTAATTAAAGTTGCCAATTCATGCCTTAATAGTTTCATATAGCCTAAAAAGGATAAGCATTTTGGAAAGCAAGCTGTAATTCGTAGAACAAGTCAGTAAAAGCCACTCTCATTTG
Source organism: Timema cristinae (assembly GCA_039000515.1). Lineage (NCBI taxonomy): Eukaryota > Metazoa > Arthropoda > Insecta > Phasmatodea > Timematidae > Timema > Timema cristinae. The sequence continues at coordinate 53,767,417 of JBCFYV010000012.1, forward strand.
TCAGCGAATCAAATGGCAAATAGGGAGGTAAAAACAACAGAGGACACCCGTTTAACAATGTAGCCTATCACATTCATTTATAACTTCAGTGAATAAAATACATTTTAATTGCTATATATGTTGACAACCACAAAGATGAGAACTACAGTAAACTTTCGTGATAGGAAACTCGTAATGATAACATAAAAAATAAATAACGCCGTGAATATAAAAGACAAATCATTTATATTTATAAAACGTGAAGTGGAAGTTGAGTTAACAGGTAACGACAAAGTGCTTTAGATATTCTAGGTATAGCGTATCCAATCTTTTCTGAAGAAGAGTCTGTCTTTCTTTTTGTGCGTGCCCGTGTCCTTGGGGTCGAGTGAGTTGGACTCGAGTTTCTAGCAATCATCCGTCAAACCTCCTGGGAACGTTACCAAACTTGCCACTAAAACTCTGTAACTTTTCTCTTCCAGCTATCAAAGACCAAACTAGTCACTTTCTAATCTAACAAAAATAGGGGGAACCAGTGTTAGTTGTCTTTCACACTGCTTAAAAATCCGTACGTCAGCTTTCAGGGACGCTTTTCATTTTATATAATGGTTATCATGGGAAACACAAACCAGTGCGCACGCGACCTGATTGTCATAATAATCTGGTATTGGTTTATGATGCCAAGTAGGTTGGGTTTCAATTCCCTGCGAGGTGGATTTTTCCTAAATGGTTTCCTACCCACCCTCCACCCAAATGTGGCTACATTTCCTACAAACTATATCTTCCTGTTCCCTGTCCCATTTGTGTAATTTAATGCAATTAGCATGTAACACTATTTAGGTGTGATGGACAAAATTATAAATGGCTTCCCACTCCTACCTTATGCAAATGCGGATAAATTTCCCCCAAATATTAGCTTACTCATCTTTACTCCATTCAAATAATAAAAGGCGAATAGCCCTGACAAGTTTTAAGGTGCGACTCCTATAATAATCTGAATTTGTATTTGAAAGCACTAATTGTAACCAAATATTTGTAACCATTTTAGAAATATTACTTAACGTGTCTGAGATAGGTTCACATACTCTCAAAATTAAAATGTGAGCTTGAAAGCATTTTTATTATGAACAAATATATGAACTGGTTTCATGCCTATATTGCTTCACATAACAAACCAAAGTTTACACATCCTCAAAAATAAAATGTGCCACTTAAGATATTTTTAAAATTAATACATAAGGAGCATATGCCTATTTCTGAGCTTATGTGAGATTAAAATCATTTTAAGGTGAAATGTAGTGAAGTGTAGTTTTTTAATTTTTGTAGTTTTTATAGCAAAAATAGTTTTTGAACAGACTAAATCAAATTTTGTTTTCATTAGCAAATTTTAATTTAATTTTCTCTTGATATAAAAATACTTCTTGAATATCTGTCAAGCTTACCGTGGAAACTGAACATACACCTTTTAAATAAAGATTAATGTTATGATCAAATTCCTCAATGTTCATGATATATTATTATCAAGAACTATTGAAACTACTATTATGTATAAAGTTTGACTAAACATGGATAATCAAGCCATAATTTATTTTCATTTTGGCAAAACGATTTTATGCAAGAAAATAACTAAAATATTGGCCATTACATACTTTCACTTTAACCTCATCAAATAGGTGTTAAAACCAACTTTGAAATTTAAAATATTCAATTTTTTAGCAGATAAATATTTTGTCCCATTCCTATTACAAACTTTAATTTTAAGATAAACATTGAATGAGAACTTACTTATCATTTTCATTGTTATAAAAATAACTTTAACATAAATTGAATATTAGAGTAAAGACAACTTTAGAGCATAATTTTTAAAGTGCATCGAGACTTTTAGTTCCACATAAATGTCAAATATATGCATTAAGATATAAACAAATTAAAATTAAAATAGTTTTAAAATGTAGGGTTGACACATGGTGACAATGGTTTATGTGAAATAAAAATAACACTATTGTGAGATAGGAAGATACCCTTCATATGTGTCTATTTTATTATTATTATTATTATTATTATTATTATTATTATTGTTATTATTATTATTATTATTATTATTATTATTATTATTATTATTACACCCCTAGTAAGGGTTCGGCCAGACTGACAAGCGTGCGAGCGAGTGCGCAAGCGACTGGGTGGCCAAACTGGCGAGCGAGCGCGTAATTAGCGGACCCTAGTTAGATTATTATTAGCACCGCGTCTTACTACCCGTTCGGGTTATACGCACTTACGCTAATGTGTAATGGTAGAGTTATTGTGAGATGAAATGAAGTACCTACAGTTTAACGTGGAATCCGAACCACGGTGGCGGCCTGGCATTCCCCACATTCACCAGATGTCTTGTCAGAGGTGAAGGAAGGGTTTGTAAATCAGATAAATAGGTGCCGGGACCAAGGATTGAACCCCGGCCGCCAGCACGGAAGTCTGACACCTTACCCCTAGACCACCAGGTCACCGCCAACCCCCCCCCCCCCCCCAGTTAGAGAAGATGTCTCTGTCAAAGACACTTGGTACATCTCTGCTCCTCGAAAATTCTTACAGAAAATATTGTGTATTTAGAAAAAAGAAAAAAGTAGGAGTGCATCCAATTAATAAATTGAGAAATGCGTATGGTACTGTACTGAAGTGTTTTAAAATCAGATTAGCCGCACCAGTGGCGGAATGGTGCGTTGCACTTGAGAGCTTTTGACTAGGAGGCAAAGGTTCGAATCTTGGCTCAGTGAACTGAAGGTGATTTTTAAAACTTATTTATTGTTGGGGTTTTTTCATACTCTCTCCAAACTAATGGTGATTCTTATTTGTAAAGGCCTACTTTGATTATAATATTGAAGTATTTTAACATATCGGGTTTACATATATACATTATATTATTTATGGTCTTACCCATTAAATTAGGCCATTATTATTATTATTATTATTATTATTATTAGCACCGCATCTTACTTCCCGTTCGGGTTATATGCACTTACGCTAATGTGTAATGGTAGGGTGATTGTGAGATGAAATGAAGGACCTACAGTTTAACGTGGAATCCGAACCACGGTGGAGGCCTGGCTTTCCCCACATTCACAAGATGTCTTGCCAGAGGTGAAGGAAGGGTTTGGTAATCAGATAAATCTGTGCCGGGACCGAGGATTGAACCCCGGCCGCCAGCACAGAAGTCTGACACCTTACTCCTAGACCGCCAGGTCACCGGGCCATTAATAGCAAGTGTGTTAAACCTATCACTGATAGAAAAAAGTCAAATATCATGTCAAAATGAGAAGTTTCCCCAGCACTCAATGAACCAACATACAATAATATTGCCTAGCGCCTGTAAACTAGACTGTACCGGGTCGAGCGCGCGCGCTTGAAAAATAGAACCAGTTCTATCTTTCAAGCGCGCGCGCTCAGTCGCTCGCGCGCTCAGTCTGGCCGTACCCTAAGGGTTCGGCCAGACTGCCAAGCGTGCGAGCGAGCGAGCGAGCGCGTAATTAGCGGACCCTAGTTAGATTATTATTAGCACCGCGTCTTACTACCCGTTCGGGTTATACGCACTTACGCTAATGTGTAATGGTAGGGTTATTGTGAGTTGAAATGAAGGACCTACAGTTTAACGTGGAATCCGAACCACGGTGGCGACCTGGCATTCCCCACATTCACAAGATGTCTTGTCAGAGGTGAAGGAAGGGTTTGGAAATAAGATAAATCTGTGCCGGGACCGAGGATTGAACCCCGGCTGCCAGCACAGAAGTCTGACACCTTACCCCTAGACCACTAGGTCACCGCCCCCCCCCCCCCCCCTAGTTAGAGAAGATGTATCTGTCAAACACACTTAGTACATCTCTGCTCCTCGAATATTCTTACAGAAAATATTGTGTATTTATAAAAAAGAAAAAAGTAGAAGTGCATCCAATTAATAAATTGAGAAATGCGTATGGTACTGTACTGAAGTGTTTTAAAATCAGATTTGCCGAACCAGTGGCGGAATGGTGCGTTGCACTCGATAGCTTTTGACTAGGAGGCAAAGGTTCGAATCTTGGCTCAGTGAACTGGTGATTTTTAAAACCTATTTATTGTTGTGGTTTTTTCATACTCTCTCCAAACTAATGGTGATTCTTATTTGTAAAGGCCTACTTTGATTATAATATTGAATTATTTTAACATATCGGGTTTACATATATACATTATACTATTTATGGTCTTACCAATTAAATGAGGCCATTATTATTATTATTATTATTATTATTATTATTAGCACCGCATCTTACTTCCCGTTCGGGTTATATGCACTTACGCTAATGTGTAATGGTAGGGTGATTGTGAGATGAAATGAAGGACCTACAGTATAACGTGGAATCCGAACCACGGTGGAGGCCTGGCTTTCCCCACATTCACAAGATGTGATTAATACACGTCTTGTCAGAGGTGAAGGAAGGGTTTGTAAATCAGATAAATCTGTGCCGGGACCGAGGATTGAACCCCGGCCGCCAGCACAGAAGTCTGACACCTTACCCCTAGACCGCCAGGTCACCGGGCCATTAATAGCAAGTGTGTTAAACCTATCACTGATAGAAAAAAGTCAAATATCATGTCAAAATGAGAAGTTTCCCCAGCACTCAATGAACCAACATACAATAATATTGCCTAGCGCCTGTAAACTAGACTGTACCGGGTCGAGCGCGCGCGCTTGAAAAATAGAACCAGTTCTATCTTTCAAGCGCGCGCGCTCAGTCGCTCGCGCGCTCGCTCGCTCGCTCGCTCCAGTGTGGCCACCCCCATTACAACCAATGTGTTCTATTTTATATTTTAGTCGCTCGCTCGCTCGCGCGCTCAGTCTGGCCGTACCCTAAGACGAAGTATTGAATAATAGTTATGACAATAAAGTTTGAAAAGTTTGTTCAGCTAAATAATCAAAACTAAACTGACCAAAATATGGCTCATAATTTACTGCGCATATATATTGTGGGGAACGGGTAGGAAGAGAGTAAAATGTTTTGTTTCTTTATCACTGCGTCTCATTATTCGTTAAGGATGTAAGTAGATTTACTAATTAGGCTAATTTATTAGGGACGAAGAAGGATGAATTTAGAGGAAGTGTACCCGTATTTTTATGAAGGGTGAGGGGAAAAAACAATGTATAAAAACCACCCTAAGTACACCAGACCAGGATTTTAATCCCAACCTCGTCAGCATCGGCAGCAATCCAGTTTAACATGAAAGTTACGCGTTAAACCATGCGACAAACTATATAGAATCAATTTTTGTTTAAATTTACAATATTTTCATAGTTTTCTATACAAGTATAATTATTTCAAATATTTCTGCATGGATTTTTTTTTTGTATTGGTTAACTATATTGTTATAAGTAGTGTTTAAAGTGGCCAGTGGGAAACACTAATCTACGACACCTCCACACTTGTGTTTGCTTTGATGCATGCGTGTGTATTCTTTTAAGAGACTTCATTAAGTGTGTGATGGTTATAATATCTCATTAACTGTTCACTTCACTGGCGACTGGTAGAAAAGTATTTCAATGAATGCGGTTAATTAGGAGAACAATGTCCAACAACTTAGCCCAATCAATTGTACGTCTGTCCGTTGAGCTATATTCTCAAAACCGCCCTAAAAATATATAATTGGTGAAATTGACACTGCTAAAATAACGGCCAAGTAACTTGGTGTTATGTATGCTACACTAATGAGTTAACTAGTAAATTAAGATAGTAAATGAGTATTTTGTGTACATATATGATCTGTTTATCAAATGATTGTATACGTGTATTCCATAATCTATGGCATTGGGAACTCGAAAGTTAATTGCCGAACTCACAAAAGTACACCATCTATTCCTATCTTGAGATAGTTCTATCCAGTCATCCTATCAGTACACGCCATTTCTTTCAGGTCCATTCTAATGTTATCCTCCCATTTACGTCTAGGTCTTCCCAATCGTCTCTTCCCATTGGATTTGCCAGTTAACACTCTGAGCATGGTTCTAGAATCTCCCATTCACGCTGCATGTCCTGCCCACCGTATTCTAAGACACCTAATTATCTTAACAATGTATTGTGATGAGTACAAGTTATCTAACTCATAATTATGTTTTCTCCTCCACTCCCAAGTACATTCATACCTTTTTGAACCAAACATCTACCTAAACACCTTGTTTTCTGAACACCCTAATTTCCTTATTTTTAACGTGTATTACGCGTACCTTATAAATCAAATTTTAAAAAAACAAGGCACATACTGGTATGTTCTTTATGGATTCGTGTGTTTCATTTTCTTGATATTTTTACCTTTTCACATAGAGAAGGTATTATAGCCTAGTCGTGAAAGTTTTAAACCTTGAAACTATGATTAATATTGACGTTATATGTGCCGCCCAAATCAGACATGTCTGATTTACAATTCTTTCTGCCTCTCTGCCGGTAAGTATGTCTGTACTTGGGGCTATACCTGAGAGGTATGATGGATTTCATTCAAACTTGGTTATAAATAATAAAATAATATAAAATGGTCATTACTTTAGACAAAGTCACGAATTTAAGTTTAGCTCTAAAAATAAGGGCCTTTTTACTAATAGCTGGTTTTTGAAAATTTGAAATTATTGCAATGACTTTGTTTAGAATTGATTTTGTTAAGTACTTTTTGTGAAAAATAAAACTTTATATGCCTATATTGTATTCATTGCAAAAATAATTTAAGAGTAGGTAAGGTAAGTATAAAAAAAATTAATTTTGAAAATTATATTATTCTTGTCTTCAACAATCTGTCCAAAACTTATCCCAGAAGGTGGGAACGCGATTAGAGGTCAGTATTTTAGCAATTTCCTATAAACACCTTTTTTTTATTAAAAGAAACAATTATCTAGTAGATACATAAAATTTAATTTTCTTCACATGGTGATATCAACAGTTATTGAATAACTTTCGAGAATGTCCTGTAGTAACATTTTTTTTAGTATAAATTTTTCTCGCCTAATTTTGAAATCACCATGTGAAGAAAATTAAACTTTTTATTTGTATAGAAGCAATCTTTTATTTATTTTGGCCAAAACAAATATTTTGCTATAAAAACTGCTTTTTTTGTGTTCCCTTACTACCACATTAAGATTGTTTCAAATGTTTAAAAATAATAATTTTTTTATAATAAAAACTTATTTAATGGTTGTTTACTTAAACCTATTTTTAAAATGTACTCCCAAGCTATAAGCTACTATAATGTAACACGTTTGCAAGATTGTGAACCATTTATTTATATTCTTCTAGAACAGGAATCTTAAACGTGTGGGCCACCTAATCAACGATTCTGTCCTTCCCGTGGGCATTATAAAAAAAACATAGAATGTGACTCTTGTTCTTTTTGTAAACGTTGTAAAAATAATATTATTATTAGCATCGCGTCTTACTACCCGTTCGGGTTGTACGCACTTACGCTAATGTGTAATGGTAGGGTGATTGTGAGATGAAATGGAGGACCTACAGTTTAACGTGGAATCCGAACCACGGTGGGGCCTGGCATTCCCCACATTCACAAGTTGAGATTAATACACGTCTTGTCAGAGGTGAAGGAAGGGTTTGGTAATCAGATAAATCTTTGCCGGGACCAAGGATTGAACCCCGTACCCCAGCATAGAAGTCTGACACTTTAACCATAGACCATCAGGTCACCTGTAAAAATAATAACATTCACTAATGTGTTATTTGGAAATTTTAAAATAATTTATAGAACTATAGCATGTGAGTTTGTTGTACCAAATTTGTACTCAGATCAAGATCCACATGTTAAAATTGACCAACCAAATATGTGAAATGTTTGGTAGTAGGTTACATATTAATATCAACAACAACAAAATTTTAGTTTTTTTTATTTATGCGTCTTACTACTTGTTAAGATTATACGTCTATGCGCTAATTACGCTAATAAGTTAGGGATGGGAATGGTTGAATTTAGAGGAAGCATCAACGCATTTGCGTAGACAGTTAATGAAAAAGTATCTAGGAAATATCCCCCTCCATACACCCAACTGAGTTTCGAGCCCCGATCTCTTTGTTATCGGCAGTCTAGTCTATTGCTATAGTGACGTCTTGGAGCATGCGAACACCGAAGTAGGTTAAGCTAAACTTTTTTTTATCTCACATGCAATGGAACTAAACATCCTAGAGGTCTCGGCTTACTGACACGCATTTGTCAACACATCATGAAAGTGAAGTCAACATAAAATTATTCTAACATGCACAACGATGCTTTAAATAACTTGTTTCAAATTTCTGAGAAAAAAAATTGTGAGGCTTATTTAACTCACTAAGTTGGAATTGTTTTCACTTTAGATGAAAATAGGCCTACTGAATTTTTTGAAATGCGGCTTTTTCCAGATTTTCAATATGGCCTTTATGATCCAACAAATTTGACACGCCTGATTTAGAGCTTGGATGAAATGACCAATTCTTTTAATGACCTTTTTGTTAGATGTGGGACAAGCTTTAGTACGCATAGAATACAAAGATTAATGCTTTTAGTACGTCGATGTTAATTTAGTCAATATTTATCCATACCCGACGATATTCTTTCGATTTAACGAAATTAAACAATATGTTGTATTGATTGAATTAAATAAGAAACTTTTTACATATTCGAATTAACATGCTTATTAATATTTTATTTTCGTAGAGGAACATTTAAACCACTAGGTAAACAAGCAATAATTTAATGATAATAGAGTATAGAATAGATACCATTAGATTGAAATGTACTAATTTACTACCATGAATTCATTACAGTCTTAAATAATAAATAAGTAAATAAAATTTAAATGTCCTTTTAGTAAAACAAGAAAAGTATATTAGAACCTCTGACATTTTTAAATGATACAAACCTTCAACTAAAATTTAATCAAAGAAGGGTAGGTATTATGTGGACAATGTAATTGCTCAACTATACCTTGATTTACTTTCTAGTGGACATTTGGAGAACCTTTTAGAAAATACATACTATTTTTGCAGTCAATATTGATAGTATTATTCTTTATTATTAGTATTGATAATATATTTCAAAAATTACTGCTGACTTGATGTATGACTATGTGAAAGTAGATCTAGTAATTTTTTTTCTAGTTGACAGTTATGTCAATTCGTAAAAAAATAACTAAAAAAAAAACATATCCGTGGGCTTACAGAGGAGTCTAGATTACGCACTATTAGGAGCGAGAGGTTTGAATCTGCTTTGCCCAACTGTCAATCTCTCATCATATTGTGAAAGTCATCAGTAATC